>OZ018323.1:155156312-155537984 GCA_963969495.1 Ceratothoa steindachneri | reverse complement strand
ATATATTATTATAAGGTAGGGAGAAGCATGCACAATACGAGTTTGGTGAGTATAAACAAAGATGGGCAAGATCACCAACTTTGGTGATCTTGAATATCAAGATCAAGATCGTAATCTTGAATATCACTTTTCAAGATCACTTTTATATGAATTGAAAAGAGTTGTAGTCTTGGTGATCTTTATTAATGAGGACATCTAAAAGGGTAATCTATTATCATATTCCTATTCATATTTAAATTTGATGGAGACATGCAAATTATTCAAATTATTAAAAAAGTTATCAAAATCATGGCCATTAGGCCATACAGAAAATCATGGCCTAATGGCCATGATTTTGATAACTTTTTTAATAATTTGAATAATTTGCATGTCTCCATCAAATTTAAATATGAATGGGAATATGATGATAGATTACCCTTTTTAGATGTCCTCATTAATAAAGATCACCATGAATTAAAACTTGACGTTTATAGGAAACCAACCCACTCGAATGCCTATATACATTATTTTTCGTTTCACGATAATACTGTTAAAAAATCGGTAATTTCTAACCTTTTTCTTAGAGCATACAAAATATGTCATCCTTCCTATTTGGATAAGAAATTGTCATTATCAGGACCATTTTTTCTAATTTGTATTACCCCGATTGGTTCATATGGTCTGCCCATTTTGCAGCTAGGAAAACATTCTATGGTAATAAGCCTTCCCGCACTAATGACTTCAACAAATGTATAACATTGCCATTTAATAATAAATTAAATAGTTTAAAGGACATATTTGGAAAAGCGGGTATTAATCTAGCCTTTAAATATAATAATTCTTTAAACCAATTGATGATTGCCAGGAAGCCCAAAGAACATCATAACATAGGAGTATATGTAATACCATGCAATGATTGCCATAAAGTTTATATAGGGGAAACGAGGAGAAATCTAGACAAGAGATTCTACGAACACAAAAGAGATATTAGAGTGGGCAGCCAAAGCAGTAAAATATTTTGCCATGTTAGAGACTTGAATCATTCGATCGATTTCAATGGAAGTAAAATGGTATTTAAATCGGCTAACTATGTTAAGAAAAGAATCGTAGAATCAAGATTGATATCGTCAGTTCCTAATTTAAATCTATCTGAGGGTCAATTTTCTTTTAATCCTGTAATACGAAAGCAAATAAACCAAATAGTAAAATGTCAGCCCTTTAATATGTTTAGGCCTAACCCCTCCCCCTCTGATTAGCCAGAAGTAGGGGATTGGGGGAAAAAGAGGGGATCTTTCACGACCTGACCCTGTGTTATGTTTGTAAGCACTTTTCTAATATTTTCTATCCAGTGACAGTTGAAAAAGGGTGTGAGATACACTGAAACTGTTCTGAATTAAATTGTCTTCGGAGAATGTGGTTTAATTCCTCATATATATATATATATATATATATATATATATATATATATATATATATATATATATATATATATATATATATATATATATATATATATATATATATATATATATATATATATATTTGTATTTAAAAGCCTGTGCGCTCGACCAGGATGCGGCTCTCCCCTTCCTCATTGCTCCAAATCCCATCGTAGACGGCCTCGTATCGGCTCTCTGCCCGTGCAAGTGTACGCTCCCTTACATTGAAAGGGTCTGCACCGGTATACCTCTAAAATATTTGATCAAACTAGACGAACCACCAGCCCCATCATGAAAAACAATCAGGAGCCCATACATTAACCTAAACAAAGGACTCATCTGATATATGAATACAAATGTAACCTAGGAGGCTGTCAGCTCCTTCCCCACTTATATATTCGAATGATGGAAACCAAATTGTTCACAAGAATTGAAACTGACAGTGCATTCCAATTGGATTGCTCTTTATTACAAGTCACCAATAATTCTATCTTAATTTAGTGTTCATAATTTGAATGATATCTTTTTTCTTAATTTATAAAAGAGGTTTCTTGATTATTAAGTATCATAAATATGTATCTATAACTTCATCAATAACTTTACAGAATTTTTTTAAGCATTACGTCCATCGTTGGAAAAAAATGAATATCGTAAATAAGCTCTATTATTTCAGGATATTTTATTATATGATCTCAATTATTGATTTTGAACCGTTTCTCACTACTAAAGGCAAAAAAAGTGAAAAGGGAAGAATAGAAAGATTAGAATATATAGGAACTTTTAATAAAAAAGAAAATTCTGGATACTCTGGATTAGTGGAAGAGGAAAGAAGCATGAAGAAGAATTGCAAAACAATGCAGAGTGGACGAATGGGCCGAAATGATGAAACACGTTTGAAAGACTAACTTCAATAGCAAACCTTATCAACTCCTAAGCCCTAGAGCTTAGAGGTATAGTATAAACATGCAGAAGAATTTTATACATATGTCACAGTTACTTAAATTTAATTATTTAGATTTAAGAGGGAAAAGTAGGAGAGGTATTGAGTAAAGTGATTTTCAGAAGTAAGGTGATAATTTAATGATAACAACGTTGGAAACGTGACTTTAAAAACTTGAGGAAAGTTATTAATTTTTGAGGCTAATGCATTAGACTAATTAAAATGTTTCCCCATACTACTGCAATAATTACTTTTCCTAAAATTTATTTCGTTATCAAAGATCTTAAATTATACAAAACTCGCCTCTTTTCTGTCTTCATTTTAGTGTTTCTGGCTTCATCAGAACAAATAAAGCTCTAACAGGTTTTTTAACGATCATAAGAATACCAAAAATAAATACTATTTTTTTGAAATCATTCTTATTCCATCTTCTACATAATCCTTGAAAATAAAATTTACATACTTCGCTTTGTTTTTCTCTGATGTAATATTTGCAGATAAGGGAAAATACAATGCATTGATTTTACGCTTTAAATTGTTATATTATTTTCTTTAAAGCTTTTCAACACCACTTCATTTATATTATTTCCTCTTTTCCTCTTTCATGCTAATGTTTCTGTTCTCCTAACTTTCTTACACTACTATCAAACGAAAAGAAAGAGCAAAGATTGAAAATTAATATGACTCTAGTTCTAAATTCAATGTGCCATGTCATTATAACAAGAGCAATACTACTAGCTTTTTATGAAGGGTATAGTTGGTGGAAAGTAACTAGAGGAGAGAGAACTAGATGAGAGATAACAAAACCATTTAGCTTTTAACAGTTAAAAGTATATCAACGCCCACTTCTCAAGTTCACTGGACTTATAAATCTCAAAATCTCCTATATTGCAGTCTTTCTGTTTTTATCAATAAAACTCCCTAATTCAAGGCCAAGTTTATTTGCCAAAGTTGGCAAATAAAAACAAATATTCTATTATTCTAAAAGGGGTCATGTGCTTAGATATTGGAATAGCGGTAATGTATAAACATAATTTTCAAACGAACCTACCTTACAATTTTATTTGAGACCGTTCATTACCACACGATAAGTTAATGAACGCAATTGATATGTTTGAGAAGTTAACATACATAAATTTTAAGACTTTTTTAGAACCTAAATCATTTTCTAAGTCAAACACAACGTAGATGTTCGTTCACAATTTGAAAATACTCTAATAAAATATAGTTAATGTGATCCAAATCTTCAAACTCTAACTTAAACACTAGATATACACTATTTTATGTTTCTAATTGTGATTTATTTAAAAAAATTAAAGCAGTCATTATTTGCCAATAAATTTATGATGAGTAAAAATAAAATTGGTCGAAAGTAGCTCATTAGTGGGACGAAATATTACCCTTACATAATGAAACCTTAATTATATATACTCGTAACCTGTTCCTCTAAAACTTGATAGTGCAACACTAAGACCATACTAAGAATAAATGAAATTTTTAATTTAGAAAAAAGCAAATAAGAGCAGGCTAATAATTTCAGGAGCACCGAACATACTAGTGCTTTGAGGCATCGATATTTATTTACAATTAAAATCAAATGGGACGATTAGTTTAAGAATAAACGTAGGCACCATTGTCTGAAAATGAAGATTCATTTATCAATATTTCCTCTTATTGATAATGGTAAACCATAAATATTTCAAGGTTACAGCAGGAACTTATTTACAGCAAATATTTATTATGCTTTAAATTCTTTTAGAATTTTTCCATTTATGATTAAATGCCAAAGAAAGAACGATATTTTTAAAGAGAGTTCTTATATTAGCCATATTGCTATCTAAAACTGGAGTGGGGAGTTCTGATCACAAAGTTAAGTATGAAGAGTAACAAGGAGTAAAAAAATGGAAGAAAGAATGATGAAATGTTGATTAGATTAGGTATGGAATAACAAAAACAAAATCATCTATGAAAGACTAGCGAAACTAATGTTCCTATGCTAGAAACGGAATAAACATATAATACAAACCTTACTAATGCAAGATCAACAAAACAAAAGGACCATGGCTTAATACGGTTAAGATAAATGTATTATATCTAAAGAAAGTCAGAAGAAAGTGAATGGTTTAGTATTTTCATGTAATCAGAATGAACAGAAAAAGTCGTCCTGAACAGGAAAGTCAAAAGAAAGTGAATAGTTTAGTATTTTCATGTAATCAGAATGAACAGAAAAAGTATACAAACAAAAAGTTCAAGTAAATATCTATACTTAGTAAAGTTGATAAAATTGGACTTGCTAATGGAAAATTGTATCGGATTTTGGGACATTATTAAACATTTCAAAAGTGACAGTGAATTGATAGGTTTAACTTCTTTCGTGAAATTTTTACAAGCCATTTTAACGAGAACCCCACCCAAAATTTTAGGCCAGGTAAAATTATGCAAATTGCTAAGGTTTGTTTTAATGATAAACTAAAGCATCATCAGGGATGTGTACCTCATTCTTCTTTATGGGTATTCGAAATTGTTGATTTCTCTACCTCCACATTGTTTGGTTATTTTGAGTTTGTTGACCTACGCAGTGCACCGACAGATATTTGTGATAAGTCTATTTAAAAAAATGATCTTATAATTAAATCGATTTGAGGACCGTCAAAAATTTTAGTTTTCAACTTCTCTTTTGTCAATCCTGGAAAAGCGCAGCACAATTAATTATAGAAGTCAGTATTCTTGTCAATACTTTGGTCAACTGTTAAATCAAGCCAAGCATATTGTACAGCTGGGGGAAAGGTATCCTGTATGTGCCTTGCTCTGCAAGGCACCAATTCAACCCGTACAGCCAGTCCTTCTTTGCGTATTGCTGAGTTCGGTTCCTCCTATCCCAAATGTATAGTAAGCACAGATACTTGGTGAGCCTGGATTGTTGTCCCAACAAAAAGTTCACCATCTTCAGGTCAAAGAAAATCAGCAATCATGCTGAACATAACGAATTTACCCCAGCGCGTACTTCACCATCCCAGGGGTAAAGAGGCACTACTGATTAACGTTGTGCATCAGAACACATTTCAGCAATTTCTTGCTGCTGTCAATGAAAGAGTCCTTAGAAAAGCTCGCACCCGTGGGCAAGACACAACCCCTCTCTCGCTGGCGTTCCGACTTGCAACACCTTCCTACGTGGCAAAATTAAAATCTGCTCGTGAAGCCTACTCACGTAATCTGCTTACTGATAATAGGAATGATCCCCGTAGAATGACTCCCGACGATACTATATATAACACTATTCGTTGAGGGAACTTCCTTAATTATCTTTAGAGTGCGTTTTACTGTCTGGCGGCCGGTATTATGTATCTTCAAAATGCTTAAGAAGTGGAACTGAGCTCAAGGATAATAATATTGCTATCATTAATAAAATAGAGTTTTATTAATAATAACTATCAGCAAACACAAAAACGGAAAATATTGACAAACAGAATGGAAAGGGTCGTGGAGACTCGGCTAATCCAAGGATTTAAGGGATCAAAAAAGGTAAAACAAATATGGAGTTAAAGAGATGGGATGGTTCGATAAACCATTTAAAGCACAGGATAGAATTGACAAATAAGGGATCAGTACTCAAAAGGTGACGCTTGGCTTACGTAACTTCATTAGGGTGCAGTGGAAGGTACTTGAAGGAATATTCGGTCCGCTGGCGAGTTCCAGCCGAAGGGGGGGGATAAAAGGATCCTGACGTGGCGTCTTGGAAAGGAGAACCGTTACTCGACGAACGGCTTGACGAACAATGGCTGTTCTAGGTTGTTCTCTTCTGAACAAAGGGGAAAATGAGAACCGTCTCTTGTCTACGGGCTCAAGAACAATGGCTGTTCTAATGTTGTTCTCCTTTGAACAACAGGGGGGGGTGAGAACCGTTTCTTGGCGAAGGGCTCAAAACGAACAATGGCTGTTCTAATGTTGTTCTCCTTGAACAACAGGGGGGGATGAGAACCGTTTCTTGGCGAAGGGCTCAAAACGAACAATGGCTGTTCTAGGTTGTTCTCTTCTGAACAAAGGGGAGGGATGAGAACCGTCTCTTGTCTACGGGCTCAAGAACAATGGCTGTTCTAATGTTGTTCTCCTTGAACAACAGGAGGGGTGAGAACCGTTTCTTGGCGAAGGGCTCAAAACGAACAATGGCTGTTCTAATGTTGTTCTCCTTGAACAACAGGGGGGGGGGATGCCTTGGGGACTTGGCGTCACTAAAGGCTCGAAACTTTGGCACTCAAGGAATATTGTCCTCCTTCTGGACAAGTGATGGTGAATCTCGAGGTCGAGGTCCCTTAACGCACAAAGGGAGAGAGGGTCGTGGTGATGTTTCGCGACGAAAATCTGGATCTCCAATCTGATCTTAGTGGTAAAGAGTCCATATAAATAGCCAGGACATCTCCTTGGCGTGGGGGAGAATGGAGTGAAAGCTTGGAGGGAACGCACAGCTGGGCCGGAGAAAAATGCCTTATCTGTTCATAAGCCTAACTCGATCTGGCGAGGTTGGCGTATGGGGGCGAACGGGGGGACGATAACCTCCTTGTTTAAACATTGGCGTCCGGTAGCTGTTGATAAGACTCCAAGCCTCGAATCGAAGATGCACGTGGGCCTCCTCGAGGTTTTAACTAATATGGGATAGGAGTTGAATTTAACACAGATTCAACTCGTTCTATCACACCCCTCCATTCCAGGGGAAGTTGTCACTTCGAAAAAAAAAGAGAGAAGGGACAACGCTAGAGCTCCATTGTAGGGAACTCGTTTTTTTGTACCAACCGTATCTTCCTGCACCTAACTAGTATTACCTCAGTACATGATTATTTTGATCTTTAGATTACAGGGGAAAATAACCTTTAATACAACTTAATAAAAAAAAAGGGCATGGAACAATGAAATGTTATAAACTTAGTACATACGGGACAAAATAATTTATACGTAAATTAATAAGAACAAATATATATACATAAAAAAAATTAGACATTGAGCGTTACAAAATTCAGACATATACATTAATTAACTATATTACAAAAGAATCTTAAATTAAGTCGTACAAGACGGTATATACCTACATGGAGATACTAATCCTATGAATACAATTATTCTACGCTATTCGGTAACGCATTCCTACTGAGTGCGTCAGCGACCTGGTTATCGGAACCTTTGATATAATTTATTTTAAATTGATACTCTTGCAAGAGTAAACTCCAGCGCATGATGCAGCCGTTTGAGTGTCTCAAATTCCTAATATAGGCTAACGGACGGTGGTCGGTTCCTATTTAAAAATCTTTACATATCAAGTACAGCTTGAATTTGTCTATGACCCAGATAATTGATAGAGCTATCTTTTCTCTAGTGGCATATCTCTTTCCGCGTGGTAATAATAGATGGCTAGCATATGCAACTGGATGACTCGTTCTGTCATCCTCGTATTGAAGGGGTACACCTCCAATGCCCTCGTTGATCACGTCGGTCTTAACCCCAAAGGATTTTTCCGGGTTGGGCAACTTAAAAATGGGGGCAGAAATGAACTTATTTTTGAGCTGATTAAAATGGGAAACAGCGACATCATTCCAACGTAAACGATCGGAGAAATTCTTTTCCTGAAGGGGGCATAGGGGGGCCGAAATTGCAGCGAAATTCGGAACAAATCGCTGATAGGGAGAAGCTGATCCTAGGATCGATCTCAATGGCTTCTTTGTAATCGGGAGGGGCATGTGGGCGATTGCCTTAATCTTGTTCTCGTGGGGACCTGACTTGCTTTGTCCTATTTTGAAACCCAAATATTTGATGGTTTCGTGGGCAAACTGGCATTTGCTGGGGCCAATGGTGAGGCCATTTTCACGCAGTTGCTCGAAAAGAGCTAATAGGGTGGATAAATGGTGATTCCATTTAATTAGTTCTTGGAGCTGACTCTTCTGACGTGGTGTCAGCTGCGCGTCACTATCCAGGTCAGAGGGTTCCAAAGACTCGCCTGGTAGAAAAGGAGGTGGGTACTCGGCATCAGGTTGGATGCACACTGTCTGGACTACCTTAAGGGACTCCGCGGGGCAATCCTCTTCAAGCGCCGATGCTTCGTCCAGTTCTACGAAGGTATCTCCATGGGCGCGTTGGGGGTTCTTTTTTTCTTGGGGTCCAGGGACAGTCTCCGTGTCCTTGTCTGGGGCCTTATCACCTAAGGGTTTTAGTGAATCACATTCCTCTTTTTCCGTCCTAAAGTCCTGGTTAGGGGTCTCCGAGAAATCGGAAGGTATCGGGGTTCTGATGGGGACGGGCTCCTGGGCTTCTTTCTTATCTCGGCCTTGAGGAAGGGCGGCCTGAAACACCGGGTCGAAACTTACTTGGGGGCTCTGTCCTATAAGTACGGAACAGAATTTTATGGGTGCTACAATGACTTCAGCCCAGCCATTATAATATTGACACTGCAGGTAACATCTAGCGACGGGGAATCTGTTCGCCCGCCCAAGTTGGTCATGTACCACCACAAATTTTTCGTGGTTAGAGGCCACTGGGAGGAGTTCGTCGGACACGATGAAGCATGTACATCCTGTGTCCCTGACGAGAGTCAATACTCGACAGCTGTCCACGCTACCCTCCTCATATTTCAAAGTTCCCGATGAACTTTTACCCAAAAACAAAATTTACCTGGTGGCCTGACGGAGGGGGAGAAGTTTCTGCTTGGGTCTGCACCACCGGGGGAGCCGGGGTCGCATTAATCTGGTGAACTTGGTGGGCTGGTCCGCTTTTAAGCCTAGAATTTTGGGGGCAATTCCAGCTCATGTGGTTTTCTGCACCACAGGTGAAGCATATGGTTGGTCGCTTCGGGAAGAGAGATGGAGGAGAATCCTTAACGGGAGGTTTGGAGTCCCGTTGCTGGTTTTTGGGAAAGAAGTTTTGGGGTTTTACGGGGCTCGGAAACTTTGTCAGCTTTCCTGGGAAGGAGCGCGAGTCCGTCCTTCTTTCTTCTCGTTGGATTACTCTTTCCCGTTCCTCTCTTTCTCTTTCTTTTTCTACCTTTTTTCTTTGAACTTCTGCTTTAATCCGAGCTAATTCAATCTGAAGCTCAGCTTGTCTTATCCGTTCCTCTCTTCTTTGCTCCTCTTGAATGTACTTAATTAGTTCTTTTCCGGAAAGTCCACAGGACTCTCCTTGCGCTTTAAAGATTTCGAACGGAGTCATCTTTGCACTTGGGGGCGCACTAGTCAACCAACTAAATTCCTCGCAACAAGAATTATGCCTCTATAGAATTAGCCTACCTAAATATGGGCACTGACCTATTCATACTTGGTTTCTCAATCTAAATAACCACTGACTAAAATCACGAAAAAACACAAACAAATTATTATAACCGTTCCTTGAGCTACTCCAGCTTCTTAAGTTTCAAAAAAAAAAGGGGATAGCAATCGTTAAAACAAAAGGGAACTACTATATTCTATTATTATAACGAATAACACTATGCTTTACTCGACTGAGACCAGTGTTTGCAAAGATATAGCGTTAAACCTTACACACCTGATACCAAATTTAATAGTATATATATATATATGTCGTAGAATGACTCCCGACGATACTATATATAACACTATTCGTTGAGGGAACTTCCTTAATTATCTTTAGAGTGCGTTTTACTGTCTGGCGGCCAGTATTATGTATCTTCAAAATGCTTAAGAAGTGGAACTGAGCTCAAGGATAATAATATTGCTATCATTAATAAAATAGAGTTTTATTAATAATAACTATCAGCAAACACAAAAACGGAAAATATTGACAAACAGAATGGAAAGGGTCGTGGAGACTCGGGCTAATCCAAGGATTTAAGGGATCAAAAAAGGTAAAACAAATATGGAGTTAAAGAGATGGGATGGTTCGATAAACCATTTAAAGCACAGGATAGAATTGACAAATAAGGGATCAGTACTCAAAAGGTGACGCTTGGCTTACGTAACTTCATTAGGGTGCAGTGGAAGGTACTTGAAGGAATATTCGGTCCGCTGGCGAGTTCCAGCCGAAGGGGGGGGATAAAAGGATCCTGACGTGGCGTCTTGGAAAGGAGAACCGTTACTCGACGAACGGCTTGACGAACAATGGCTGTTCTAGGTTGTTCTCTTCTGAACAAAGGGGGGGATGAGAACCGTCTCTTGTCTACGGGCTCAAGAACAATGGCTGTTCTAATGTTGTTCTCCTTTGAACAACAGGGGGGGTGAGAACCGTTTCTTGGCGAAGGGCTCACAACGAACAATGGCTGTTCTAATGTTGTTCTCCTTGAACAACAGGGGGGGGGATGAGAACCGTCTCTTGGCGAAGGGCTCAAAACGAACAATGGCTGTTCTAGGTTGTTCTCTTCTGAACAAAGGGGGGGATGAGAACCGTCTCTTGTCTACGGGCTCAAGAACAATGGCTGTTCTAATGTTGTTCTCCTTGAACAACAGGGGGGGTGAGAACCGTTTCTTGGCGAAGGGCTCAAAACGAACAATGGCTGTTCTAATGTTGTTCTCCTTGAACAACAGGGGGGGATGCCTTGGGGACTTGGCGTCACTAAAGGCTCGAACCTTTGGCACTCAAGGAATATTGTCCTCCTTCTGGACAAGTGATGGTGAATCTCGAGGTCGAGGTCCCTTGGCGCACAAAGGGAGAGAGGGTCGTGGTGATGTTTCGCGACGAAAATCTGGATCTCCAATCTGATCTTAGTGGTAAAGAGTCCATATAAATAGCCAGGACATCTCCTTGGCGTGGGGGAGAATGGAGTGAAAGCTTGGAGGGAACGCACAGCTGGGCCGGAGAAAAATGCCTTATCTGTTCATAAGCCTAACTCGATCTGGCGAGGTCGGCGTATGGGGGCGAACGGGGGGACGATGACCTCCTTGTTTAAACATTGGCGTCCGGTAGCTGTTGATAAGACTCCAAGCCTCGAATCGAAGATGCACGTGGGCCTCCTCGAGGTTTTAACTAATATGGGATAGGAGTTGAATTTAACACAGATTCAACTCGTTCTATCACATTGTGCATCAGAACACATTTCAGCAATTTCTTGCTGCTGTCAATGAAAGAGTCCTTAGAAAAGCTCGCACCCGTGGGCAAGACACAACCCCTCTCTCGCTGGCGTTCCGACAAGCAACACCTTCCTACGTGGCAAAATTAAAATCTGCTCGTGAAGCCTACTCACGTAATCTGCTTACTGATAATAGGAATGATCCCCGTACCGTCGTCCGTCTGCTCTCCCGTATTACTTCCCCAGCCCAGGTCTCCCCACCCATTAGCCCTGCTACTCTCTCGAATTTCTTCGCACATAAGGTCACTAACCTCCGTGCCTCCCTCCCTCAGCCTTCTGTCCCGGCTCCTGCCATTCTCCCTAAATTCCCGACTCAGCCGCTTATAGTTTTCCCCGCTGTGACCACGTTGGAGTTTACAGCCCTGCTCTCGCGTTCTAAGAAATCGGGCTTCCCAAAGGTCATTTTTCCGCCTAAACTGTTATATAAAATTCTGCCTGCTATCCTCCCAACGCTTCTTCACCTGTTCAACAATTCACTCGAAACTGGACTTGTTTCCTCTTGCTTCAAACGTGCCCACATCCGTCCGATTCTTAAAAAGCCTCAACTGAACCTCACTGACCCTTCCAATTATCGTCCGATTTCGCAACTTCCTTTACTCTCTAAGGTTCTGGAGAGAGCGGTTGCTTCACGCATCAACAGTCACATGGTGGCCTGTAACATTGATGAAACCTATCAATCTGGTTTCAAGTCAGGTGCCTCCACAGAAACCGCTCTTCTCAATGTGTCCGATTGCTTACGAAGAGCCGCGGACAGGGGTTGTGTCGCCATCCTCGTTATACTCGACCTCTCCTCTGCCTTCGATACCATTGACCATACCGTCCTACTTGATCGTCTTCACTCTTTCCTTGGCATATGAGGCACCGTGCTTGACTGGTTCCGCTCTTACCTCTCGTCTCGTACCCAATCCGTTGTGATTGACGACGTTTCATCCGACTCTACTCCCATTCGCTTTGGAGTGCCACAAGGCTCTGTCCTTGGTCCTCTTCTATTTCGTATCTACCTTCTCCCTCTTAGTTCCCTTCTCCGTAATCTCGGTCTATCCTTCCACCTATATGCTGATGACACCCCCATTTTCGTTTCCTCATCCCCCACGTCTCTCGCCTACTCTATCACTGATCTCCTGGCTGCTTACTCCTCCATTTCTGACTGGCTCTCTACCAACTTCCTAGGCTTAATCACTCCAAAACTGAGGTCCTCCTTGTCGGCACCCCTGCTCTTGTCAAAAAATCTAAATCTTTCTTTCCCTCGCTTACTCTGGGCGGTAATACTATCATTTTCTCTGACTGCGTTAGGAATCTGGGTGTTGTTTTTGATGAGCATCTCTCCTTTAAGCCTCATATCCGCAATGTCAGCAAATCCTCTCTATGTTTCCTTCGTAACTTCTCTCGCATTCGCTCTCACTTTGATCGCCAAAGTCTTGAGACTGCTGTTCATGCCTTCATCACCTCACGCCTTGACTACTGTAACTGACTGCTTGTGAATCTGTTATCCTCCTCTCTCCGCCTCTTTCAACTTGTACAGAACTATGCCACCTGGCTTCTCCTCCGTCGCCCTCGCTTCTCTCCCTTGAAACCCTTACTGCATGAACTGCACTGACTCCCTCTCAGATTCTGCACTCACTTCAAGATACTTTTCTTCCCATTTAAATCTCTAAACAACAAGGCCTCGTATTACCTCTCTTCTGCCCTCTCGCCACGCCATGTCCTTCGGGCCCTTCGGTCATCACATGCACCTCTTTTGAATATTTCTCGTTCATCCCTTTTCTCAATGGGGGACTGCTTGTTCTCAATCTGCGCCCCTAAGTTGTGGAATGCTCTTCCTGCTGAAATCAGGTCTTCTCCCTCTCTTACCACATTCAAGCGTCTCCTGAAAACGCATCTTTTCAGTATTGCCTTCTCCCCTCTCTTGAATTTCCATTGAATTTCAATTCTCATCTCAGCACAACGTGCGCTCTGGGAAGGCCTCATGCCTTGAAGAACGCATTAAAAAGAATTATTATTATTATTTATTAATGAACATTCTTGGTTAGTCCTGTAGAACTCATTGGTGCTTGTGCAGAAGCTGAACAATATCTGTACCCTACACCAGGTCCTTCTCTTCAGAGAAATTACGGAGGTACTCTTGATGTCTGTTTCAGTAGAAGGTGATGCGAGCACTGTTAGAACGGAGGTTTATCCCTTCAATCTAGATGCCAACAGTTCGGCAGAGGACTTTGATAAGCTGAGATCACGAACTAGATCCTTCAGCTGCTTTGGGAATAAAGGATCTGGAGCATCATCGTCCAAAACAACTTTTTTTTCTTCATTTTATTCAACAATGGAGGAATCTTCGTCAATAATGTCAGGAACTTATCCAGGTGCTGGAATTTCATCACAATGAGCTAGAGGACGACGTGCTGATTGAGACTCAGGATGCTTGAGGCGGGCTGCTCAGGTTCTTTCTGTTGATCCTCCTTCAAATCAGTAGCACAAAAGTAGCATTTATTCCCATGGTTTGTTGGCTTCCTTTAAACCATGGGAATTCTAAACCTTATGCAACTCTACCTACCCTTGATTCAACGACGCCAGTACTCAGTGCATGTCTTGCATACCATGTGTGGCGCCCAAGCTTTATCCTAGTTACCAAGTTACATGCCAAAATAAGCTCGCCTTATTATCGTTATTAGTGAATTTCTGTTAAGAATAACAGTGTATTCGCCGCAGATGTAGCTGAATATAATGTAGTTATTTTTGCAAGATGTTTTGGCAGAATTAATTTAATTCACCTGTAAAAGTAAAATACTATTTAGTCAAAAATTGTTGCAAGTAAGACTTTATAATTGGTTTATTTAAAGAAATAAGAAATATCTTTTGCATCATTGAAATAGATAATATTCTGTCTTAGAATTGAAGTAGCCTGAACCTGAACCTTTTGGCTTCCCTCCAAAGACACAGAGGAAGGGATACGACAGCCTCAAATTAGGAAAAGATTTCCTCTTCGTGCGATGGTATTTTAAAAGGTGAAAGTGAATTAATCGTTGGCCGGTATTGCTATTATTTAATTATGCTTTGGTGGTTGGAGGATTTAAACAGGAAAAACGAATATAATCTTTTAATCTTATACAAACAACAATAGATATTTACAGAATAATATACAGGCAATTTAGTTAACACCCTTTACTAAATAAATGAAATTCAAATGACAAGTAGGACTCGTCTTAGCCGTACTAATTACCCGAGTGAAAGTGTGAGGTGACTGTAAGGTGAGTGTTAGCCGTATGAGTCTCAATAATCGTTATAATAATTACCCGAGAGGGACTGGGAGGAGATTACGAGATGGGTCGCCCCGTCAGAAAACGTCACGCCTCTTTGATGATGAAAAGAATGCAAGTCTTACGATTTTATGGATATCACCAAGAATATGGGTACTCGGGGGAAGTTATTTCTTCGAGGAAGCGGGATAGAGCGCGATATTCCATACGTAGTCTTCGTCGTTCCGAATATGGGTTCCTGCTGCGAGACCGAATAACACCGCGGTTTTCGCTCAAGGATTGCGCGTCGTTGATAAATGATTTAAAGACCTCTTATGATGCACCGCGTGAATACCTTCTGTATTGCGTGAGATTGCTTACTTGGCAGCGAACTGGGGACAGCTTGCGACCGAAAGTTCTAAGAATAATTCGAAGATAATTCTCGGGATAGAGAATATATATTACTTGGTCGGAAGTTCCACCGATTCCGATGGCGGGACGGAGTTCTGGCGCAATATTGCTCCGGAAGTTTGCCGACGATCTTGAAGCAGTGCTCCTTTGCTCGACAACCCTTTCTCGTGACTCGATCACACACGCTCTCTCTCTCCTTCATTTTCTGACATACCTGTACATTTAAAAAAACTGTTAAAATATCTTTTGGCGATAAATATAAAAGTTTACCTCACTGAGCATACCAATGTGATTTTTGGATTCAGTACATCAAAATATTCCTAATTCAGCTTAAAAAACTCCTTGGTCAGTGTAATCGATAAGCTAATGGCCCGGAAACAACCATGTAAACAGTGACCAATTTAAAGCTTGATGAAATATCGATTTACCTTCTATTTTAAATTAATAATGAATAATTAATTAAATTTAATTAATTTGCATAATATTAAATAATTTTCTTAAATTCTTTAAATAAATAAGATTATTTTCATTTTTAGCCAATTGTCAGACTGCTTGACTTTACTTCTTTCTAGGGATTATAACTTTGCTTTGGCATTTTGTGAATGGATTCTCTTTACCTGTTTTATCTGAGAGGGATTATATTTACTTAATCCCCACAAAATATGAAAGAATGGAAGTGAGAAAGAAAACTCTTTTAACCCTGAGTATGACTTAACTTATGTAGTAATCAGAGAAAGAAGTGATCAGGGAATTATTATTGAGAACAAAAAATAATTGTATAAAGCAAGGGCTTAACATACGCCTCTGAAATAAAATACAATATTAATTTCGGGTGAAATAAATAGGATATTAAAGGAGGGAGCATTAGATAAAATGGTGATAAAAGGCAACATTGTGAAATTAAAGTTCAGGAATATTTATGGGCATTTTCAAAGAGGTTTCGAAAAGCTTATGCTACAATCTAATTTTCTAAGTTACGTACCATAAAGCCTAAATTCTTGAGGTTAAGGCTGAAATGAAGACAAATTAACAAAAATCATTAATTACCTTGCAAGAATATTTATCGCTTAAGGGCAATATTTTCAGTTCAACTCCACACCTTAGTCTCAATGGAAAGGTAGTATGCCATTGTAACCCCGAACTATCTGTTTATCGAATCTTGAGATAAATACAGACTATTATTTATAATTACATATTAACAATTTGATTTATATCGCGTTTATTTGCTGGTGAGTTTGCTGAGAGCATAGCAAATACGCACCTCTTAAATCACTTCAGATTCCTCTTAGGGCTGGGTCGTTTCTATAATTAGTACGGCACAAAGGGTGATTTTTTTTAGCTTTCAAAAAATCAACTTCCAATTTTCTCGGTGCGCCGCTTGTTGTTCTGGCGCCATTTCTCCCCGAGATGTTTTTTTTTAATTTAAAAAGGGACGTGTTTGTCGGCCACACTCGTAAAGTAGGATCTTTTCTTCCGGGCATGAGGATGTTTGACTCGATATTAATATTTGGTGACATATCACACCTCGGGCAATTCGAAATTCAACATGTATAGGTTAGTTTTCTTGAGCTTTTCCATATGTTTGATTCTTTCCCAAGTTCATATTCTATTAGTGTCTTTCCAAAAGCAGAAGGCATCGTATCAATTTGCTTAGCGAAGACGAGAGCTCTTTTCTACATGTACGAAATATGGCCTCCAAATAATTGGTTTTGTTACGTATATTTGATGCTTTCAATCTTTACTTTTAACGAAGCCGTCTTGTTTTCTTTTCTTATCATCAATCATAGCTAGTGTGTCATTATCCAGGACAAGAGCTGCCATGTTCCTGGTCCAGGGTAGGAAATAATTCACTTTGAGAGATCCGTGAATCATTTTTTGTTTTCATTAGTGAAACCTACTGCATAATTTCGGCAAATTAATCAAGGTTTATCTACTAAGAAGTATTAACCGTACAAATTCTATACATGATTTTTAAACCAGCATGGCACATGATTAAAAAAACATTTAATGTAGATATCCCGCAAGTTATTTACTTAAATAAAAGCTGCTGATAGATTTAATTAAGAGAATTTATGATATATAACTAATATAAACGAACGATTGAGAGCCATTTAAAACTTGGAGATGCTGGTAAAAACACGGCCAGAGTAAAAAGAATAGTAAAGATTATAATAAATGTCAAGAGATTAAACTCTATTTGAAGTTGTAAAAGAAAAAGGAATTAGCGACAAACTACGATAAAGAGGAAACGAGCCTTAGAGTTGAAAAAAGTAAAATATATTGGAAGTTAAATCACGAAATGGAAATAGAGACAAACTGTGGTGAAAAATGAAACGTGCACATAAACAAACTTGGTTTACTGGAAATGTGAAATAGCATGTAAAAACTTGCACGAAGATATTAGATCAAATGTCTTCTTGAAACTTGAAGAATTTCCTTTTTAAAATATTTAATCGATTATAAATATTAAAATTGTCTTTCATATCATTAATTAAAAAGATACCTGGTAAAAATAAAGAAGTACGCTTAAAACTTATATATACAAACATCCTCCCAAGAAATTGAGGGGGGGATTAATTTCTGTACACCTTGACCTTTCCCATTTGTTTTGTAAAATTTATTTTTTCTCTACACTAAAACCTCCCTTTCACTCTTCTCATCCTGAAACACCTTCACATCCAACAAAGATACATCACTTTTATTTATTAACATTCTGACCCCATTTCTGTCAAAGCCACCAACCTTCGAACTAATCAATCGTCTCTTTTCTTAGACGTATTCACCCGACCAACTTTAGGAAAGCCTCGTTTGGTCCATTTTTTTGACATTTTATGGCCATTCAAAGCTCAGATTCCTTACCTTCTCTACTCCTCCTTTAGGCCAGCTCTGAGGAACGACCCTTTCAGCCTAGGCAGCAGCTTTCTCGTGCGACAGGGGTCGCTTTCAGTCTCCGCGTGAAAGGGAACACAAGAAACGTGCCCAATTCGCGCGGATGTACGCCCACAACACAAACAATATTGTGCCCAATGAAAAGACCGCTTTTATCATACAATAATGCTCACCCGTTCAAAGTTTCTTTACGAGGCGTTCTCTTTTATTCGATCGATATAAGAAGAAAGAAGCGGTAAAAGCCATGAATAAAGCTTATATTATATAATATATATATATATATATATATATATATATATATATATATATATATATATATATATATATATATATATATGCTACCAGAGCACAGCAAAATCATTCATCTAAACTTAAATTGCCTGTGGGGAAAGAAAAGTCAAGGAGGAATATCTTCTTAATTTACTTCTTAAATTTCTTCCCTCACTCCCTTCTGAAAATCTAACTCCACCTGTAATAACGTGAGAGTCCAAAGAAGCGGGAAAATAAAGAAAGAATTGGAATATCTACCAGCTGCCTCGCAGGTGCATTCAATTAAGTTGAGCGTGCTAGAAGCTTTAATCTCATCGTGAAAATGCTAATCTTCCTATTTTAGAGGCTGCTTGCCGAGGCTCCCGCCCACATCGTTGGAGGCGATTAAGAACTGGGTCGGGCGACAAATGCAAATGCCTCTAGGCCCCAGAAGTCTTCCGGCAGATGTCTGTGCCTTTCAGCGATTAAGCATTAAAAATAGCCGTCATATAAATACACTGGGTTTTCGATTCTCTGGTTAGATAGAGAACCCGTCGCCTTCGGTTCAGATCGTTGTGTCTGCTTTCTCAAGTCCTCCGATATTCGGTTATACCTCGAGACTGGATCTCAACAGGCAGACCCATTTCTTTTGTGAAGCCTTACTCTGTTTAGAGCAAGCCTCGAATCGTTTTCGCCCTCGAAGGATTGGCCGAGATTCCTCTCGTCTCATCTGGAACCCCCCACCCCTCAAGGATCTCCAATTTCCCGTCTGAGACTTCGTACCGAGCTTCTGCAGTGTCTCGATTTGGAGGTTGTAATTCTCTGGAGCAGAGGTACCATCGTCCGTCTTCAAGAATAATCGTGAAATCATCTTCTGTCCCAGTTCATCCTAGTCACCATCAGAATATTCGACCTAGGGCCAAGTCCATTGGCCTTCTCCATTCCTCTCGTCAACCCGTTGCAGGATATTCACTCGAGGGCCACGCCCGCTGGCCTTCTTCCTTCCTTACGATAATCGACCCATTATCACTCATTTAAATATTCTCTCTGTAAAACTGATTCGTAATATTCCATTTAAAAACTGATTAACGAGTAATTAACGTTCCCCGATTCTCATTAATCTGTATTCTGTCAGAGTTGTCCTTTATTTACATTACCTATATTTCTCGTAAGTATATATTATATATATGTTAACTAGTGACTCATTAAAATTATATTTTTGGTTTTCATTCTTTAAATATACCTTTGAAATACAACTTGATAAACTCAGTTAAACGCTATCCGCCCCTATAGTAAATCGCAGTCTTATACCTTGTAACTAAAGGATTAATTTTACGAAGTGAACATACTTGTAAGTAGCAAAGACGTGTACGTACATTAGAGGATATATGTATGTATAATTGTATAGATACATATTTCCATAGTCTTTATCTCTTTTCTTCCAATCAATATATATATATATATATATATATATATATATATATATATATAAAATTTAGTGAGGCGACCTACACACATATCTTCTCTAAGGGGCCTGTGGATCCACCCAGGAAGCGTGGTGGCTTTTCGAAGGAGTGCCCACATCATAGAAAAGAGGTAGTGAGTGCCGATAAGTAAAGTAATATATATATATATATATATATATATATATATATATATATATATATATATATATATATATATATATATATATATATATATATAACAACGAATTTTAACTTCTTTCGAACTTTAATTCGTTTATTCTCAAAAAACTACAAGAAATGAGAACAAAACCAAATCCTGTAGCAATAAGGAAAGTTCCGCCAATATACACCAAGGCCAATAACGAGCGTGAAGGTAAGAGAAATAGAGTTAATAATGATGATATTTGTAATAAAAACATTTTCGAAAGTGTTATGGAAGTTCTAAGTAAAAAGGAGAGATAAAAAATAAGCAAAATCACGGCTCAACCAAAATAAAATCTGAAGATTAACCGGGTGAAAGAATGACAAAACCTTTTTTAAAGGATTTACTTTAAAAGAGAGATAAAAACTTATCAAAAACACGGCTCAATCTAAATAAAACATAATGATTAAACGAATGAAGTATTAACAAAACCTTTGCTAAAGTTTTTACTTTAAAGGAAAGATAAAACACTGATAAAAAACAGAGTTCAACCTAAAGATTAACCAGGTGAAGGATTAAAAAAACCTTTATTAAATGTTTTACTTTAAAGGAGAGATAAATCTTTTCAAGAACACAGCTCAACCTAAATATAACCTACAGATTAACCGGGTGAAGGATTAACAAATCCTTTGTTAAAGACTTTACTTTTCTTTATTTTTCCACTTAAAAACTCTTAAGAAGTTCTCTAAGTACGATAAAAGGATATTAAATATTAAGCGTTATTGGAAAATTTAATTTTTTAAAAATTATGATAAAAACTTTAATTTTTTTAAAGTTAAGCATACCTACATACCAAATAGGGTAAGTTGTTCAGAAATAAGGGTAGGTAGAGTGTCTTGATCTTGGCTAATATGTCGAACTTGGCAGTTTGACAGTGGTCAAGGAATCTTCCATATGCCATATGCTCTATGGCTCCCCGTGTTATACCTGACCCTCACTTGCGATGGTACGTAGAATGTAAACAAAAACACGGATCCATGTTATGATTGTCAGATTCATACAGTACCTACAGTACAGGTTGAATTGATTTTGGGAATGCAAGGTGGGTGTCACCACAAAATGCTCTAGGATCTAAATAAGCTGAACAAGAAAAAAACATAACCTAAACATGTAAACAGAGCGGATATGTTCTTTATCAATCTTATTCAGAAAAGATTTAACATACAATGTAGGAAAAATTCTAAAAAATATATTGAGTTTGTTTTACAACTAAGCATGACAGCTTGGTTTATCTCTAAATGCGACAAGTACCACACCTTTTTACTAGAGAGAGGGTTGAGAAAGACCATAATGATAATATATATATATATATATATATATATATATATATATATATATATATATATATATATTGGAAGTAGTTTCTTCTGGCTAGAGATAATTTAATCTTAAGAATTAATCCAAGTACCAAAGAGAAAGTAGTTTCCATTAAACTTATTCTTTAATGACAACGTCTTAGGCCCCAAGCCTATCATCAGGTCTGACAAAAAGAAATGAAGAAATATTTAAATTCCTACATATTAATTATTGGTACAATTCAAATCAAATAGAAAATAAGGAGAGAAAGGGGACGGAGCATGTAACTTACCGGGTTGAGCCATGATGAAAACTCAACTGAATAAGTTAAGGAATCTCCCTCATGCCTGCCATTTACTTTATGGCTTTCTTTCCTTAATAACTACACTATTGAGATTCCCCTTCTCCTAGTTTAACCAATTCCCCATCCACCGCCCTTACTTCCTGTCCCCCTTCCTTAACTTATTCAGTTGAGTTTTCCTCATGGCTCAACCCGGTAAGTTACATGCTCCGTCCCTTTCTCTCCTTAGTCTTCCCCATTTAAATTATGTTTTGCCTATTTGATTTAAATTGTACCAATAATTAATATGTAGGAATTTAAATATTTTTTCATTTCTCTTTGTCAGACCTGAAAAATACAGGACAAGTGATCGACCATCTACAAGATGCAATATAAAAGACAGTTAGAAGAATAGAAAGTTGCCAAAAGAAATTTACTAAGGCGAAATACACCATGTGCTTCAACAAAATTTGCATTCAAGAAAGACTGCTACCCATCTACACTAATATATATATATATATATATATATATATATATATATATATATATATATATATATATATATATATATATATATATATATTTATATATATGAGAAACTCACAAACTAGCGCGTAAGTATAACAATTTTAAGAACTCCCTTGTTTTACCGTTTTCTGAGTCCTTTTCCTTGCTTCCCCACCTATTGAATAAGTTAAATATTTCTGTCATATTCAAGTATAAGTCTACCATGTGCAAAATGCTGATTCATAATAGTAACAATAGTATAGGGAGGGGGGGTTATTCTGCCGATTGTTCAGTTTGCCTTAAGCAATACTTTGGCCAAACCCGTAAATCATTAAGTGTAGCTTGACGCAACATTAATACAATATTAAGAGGGGGAAGAGCAGTAGTGCTTTTTTTGTCCATATATCTGAAAACAGTCCCCCTATCACTTGAAATTCGGCTAAATTTATTTCAAATATGATGACTTAATTCAAAGAAATTTTGTAAATGGTAATTTATTAATTCCTCGACTAATTTTAATATATCTCCCGGCCTCTTTAAACTAGACCCTGTTATTAAAAGGCTTATTTATAACGAAATTGTCCATTTTAAATCTTAGCCCTTTGATTTATTAATTTAGTTATATTTCTCTCCTTTACTTTTATGTATTCACAATTAGGTGTATATGTATTTATCTTAGTGACCTAAATGTCTACATTATGTGCTCACAGTTGGAATTTCCGCAAGTAGACCTTATCTATTTGGTTTTATACTTCATATCCGTCTTTGATAATATTTCTCTATTTTGTGCCCTTTCGTTGTACATGGGCGGGGCATTACTCTGCTGTCTTCCTTGATAATGAACGGAACAAGTTCGAAAGTACTTGGAATCTGCCTTTCATTTTCCTGTGGGATTCTTTTGCATATATATATATATATATATATATATATATATATATATATATATATATATATATATATATATATATATATATATATATATATATATATATATATTATGAATGCAACTGCGAATTTAACGTTAATTATTTTCTTTTCGAGGCTCTCAATTTGTCTTACATTCCACATTAGTCGTGAGTTAACCCATGGATAAGTTCGGCAAAATTCATTAGAGAAGTAGACGAATGAGGGTAGGAAATTAGCTCACTGAGCAAACAAAAATATTTATTGGGCTGATGCGTTTCGATATACACCTATATCATTATCGAAGGTTGATATTTGTAACTTAAGGAATTGAAGACTGAGCTTTAAATCCATGATTATTTGAATGTTAACAAATATATGAACATACTTACAGGGAATGGAAATTCTTAAACACCAAAAAAGGTACATTTAAATGAGGATTAATCTATAATAGACACAGGATTAAGATGGGCAGGGATTATTATTTGGCACTTGGGAACGTGAGTAAGGCAGAGTGAATTGTATGTTTGTTTGGGTATGTAATTAAAAGAGATTTTAATTTATATATAAAGCTTCTAATATAAGTAGCTGTCGGTGATTTAGAGCATGTGCTAGGATTTCGGTATTATCTTCGAGTGACATCCTGTTCATTTGTCTTCTATGTTTTTTAAACGTGTGTGTTTTAGGGGCACCATTGTTTAAATGGTACCTCATTCTCTGTGTTAACTTTGTTTCTGTTATTGCGATATATGAATGAGGTTGGAGCTCACAGTCTCCAATTTTGCAAGTATATTGATATATTAAAGAACTTCTCTGCTTAGGTGTTAAGTGAGGTCCTGGGTTGTTTTTCATTGTGATAGAACGGTCTGAGGCCGCATTGCTTCAGCCCCTAACACATGTTGAAACACATGCTTCCCCACGTGTATCTTGCGAGAGAAAGTAGAAGGCGCGTTATCGCCCGACATAGCCAATGTTTAATCAAGGAGGTTCACTTCCCCGTTCGTCTCCATGCGTCGATCTCGTCAGATTGAATTAGGCTTATGGGCAGATAAGATATTTTCCCAGGCGCCACCAAGACATTGCATCGAAGTCCCCCACCCCATTGTCCCCTACGCCAAGGGGCTGGCTCCGGCTATTTATACCATAGCATTTCGCATTTGAGGCAGATCCAGATTATCTTCGCGAGGCATCAAGCCGATCCGGATTTTCCTTGTGCACCTAGGAACGAAACCCCTTATTGTCCAGAAGAGGACAATATTTCTTGATTGCCAAGGTTCGTGCTTTTCGAGACGCCAAGTCAACAAGGCCCCCTTGTTGTTCAGAAAGAGAACAACGTTGGAACCACCATTGTACTTTGAGCCGGTTCGACAAAAAACGGTTCTTACCCCTCCTGTTGTTCAGAAAGAGAACAAAATTACAACAGCCATTGTTCTTCAAGCCCGTTCGTCAAGAAACGGTTCTCGTTCCCAAGACATCACGTCAGGATAATTTAATTCCCGCTTTTTAGCATTCTTCAAGAGAACGCTTGGTTACAACAATAACCTCCATTGTTCATCTAGAACATCTCCAATATCCTGTCACAAGGATCGCTCATACTTCTGAGCCCCACTTCGCTCTCACTCCTCGAAGATAGTCCTTCTCCCTTCGTTGAGGACAACCCCCCGAAGAACCCCTTCTCGTGGAAATCGCCAGTTGGACCGAAGATTCCTTCCCATCGCCTTCCTCTGCACGACAACCGTGTAATTACGTAAGCTAAGCATTACCTTTAATCATTTAACCTTTTGTCAACGCAACTCTGTGCTTTAAACAGTTTAGCGAACCATTCCCCCTTTTTGTTTGTTTGCCGTTTTAAATCTCTCCAAATCTTAATCCTCAGGTTAGTCAGATAATCCCATGACCTTTTTCATTTCCTGTGTTTCTCCCATTTTTAATCCCCGTTTATGTAAACATTTTCCGTGTGTTGTTTGATAGTTTAATTAATAAAACTCTATTTTATTAATGGTTGCCATATTATTTATCCTTGTGCGCCGTTCCACTTCTTAAGTATATTGAAGATAAATAAGCCTCTCCAGCCCCCCCCATCTTTTGAACTAACCTCGTTCATCAGATTACCACGCACTCGAAATATAGAATAATCCGCTCACCGAATAGTTATATATAGTATATCGTCAGGAGTCTATTTTTACGACATATATATATATATATATATATATATATATATATATATATATATATATATATATATATATACTTATATATATACTATTTAAATTTGGTGTCAAGTGTGTAAGGTTTAACGCTTTATCTTTGCAAACACTGGTCTCAGTCAAGTGAAGCATAGTGTTATTCGTTATGAGAATTCAGTATAGTAATTCCCTTTTGTTTTAACGAATGCTATCCCCCTTTTGAAAACTTAAGAAGCTGGAGCAGCTCAATGAAGTGGTATAATAATTTGCTCGTGTGTTTTTTTGTGTTATTTTAGTCATTGGTTATCTAGGTCGAGAAACTAATCACGAATAGGTCAGTGCCCATATTTAGGTGGGCCAATTCTCTAGAAGGCATAATTCTTATCGCAAGGAATTTAGTTGGTTGATTATTGCCCACTAAGTGCAAATATGACTCAGATTGAAATCTTCAAAGCGCAAGAAGAATCCTTGGGACTTTCCGGAAGAGAATTAATTGAGTACGTTCAAGAGGAGCAACGAACAGAAAGAGAAGAAAGGCAAAGTGAAGTTCAACGAGAAGAAAGAGAAAGAGAAATCCAACGAGAAGAAAGAGAAAGAGAAATCCAACAAGAAGAAAGAGAGAAACCGAAAAGACAAGCTGAACTTCACCGTGAGCTTGAAATAGCACGCGTACATGCTGAAACACAATCAGTCAGTACACGTTCAGAAGCCCCGCCCAATCTCCCACTTAAGCTCCCCAATTTCATGGATGGAGAGGATTTCTGAGCGTTTTTATCACACTTCGAAAAGATCCTCGAAATCAATAACCTGAATTTGGAAGCCGAAGGCGTAGTTAGGTTACTTCCACTCTTAAATTCTAAAATGCGCGACATTTTCATTTCATTACCATCTGAGTGTACAATTGACTACAGCACCTTAAAAGCTAAGTTATTGGCCGCTCATAATATGACTCCCGATTTCTACCTACAAGAATTTCGAGGAGGCCGTATTAAACCCGGACAGACGTTCCGTCAATTCGGATACATTCTTTAGAGGAATTTTAAATTCTGGTTAGAATTCTCAAAGATTGATCCTAACTACAAGTCCTCAACAAACTTCTTGTTGCGGGATCAATTTTTGGCGTCTCTCCCGACGGAGATCCGCGCGTTCGTCAAGGATCCTCGGTGCCAGACCTTTAAAGAGTGTACCGAAGAAGCGGATGTCTATGCTGCAAGCCATAATTTATACCCCAAAAAGAATGCAAATTCTGACCAATCCCCCTACCAGGAAAAAAGGAAGGATTCACGCCCCTTCCCAGGAAAGCCGAAGTTTCCGAGCCCCGTAAAACCCCAAAAATTCTTCTCCCCAAACCAACAACGGGACATCAAACCTCCCGTTAAGGTTTCTCCACTAACACTCTTCCCGAAGCGACTAATCACATGCTTCACCTGTGGTGTAGAAAACCACATGAGCTGGAATTGCCCCCAAAATTCTAGGCTTAATGCAATTTAAGCGTCTTCCTTTTGACCCCGTGACCGCTGTAGTAACTATAATCGTCTCGTGAGTAGGTTGTTAGATGGACTTCCGAATGTCTCCTTTTACTTCGATAACGTCTACGTTGCTACTAGTGAATGGAGTCATCATCTGACAACCATACTTGCTCTCTTCGAGCGACTGCGCAAAAATGGCCTCACCATTGGCTCCAGCAAATGCCATTTTCCCACGAAACTATAAAATACTTGGGTTTTAAAATAGGACAAAGCCAGCTAGGTCCACAGGAAGACAAGATTAAGGCAATCGCCGACATGCCCCTCCCGAATACAAAGAAGCAATTAAGATCATTCCTAGCATCAGCTTCTTACTATCGGCGATTTCCCCCGAATTTTGCTGCAATTTCGGTGCCCCTCCACACCCTTTTAAAAAAGAATTTCTCCGATCGACTACGTTTGAATGATGTCGCTGTTTCTCATTTTAACAAGCTCAAGAGTAAGCTCAATTCTGCCCCCATTTTGAAGTTGCCCAACATGAAAAAATCCTTTGGGATTAAGACCTACGCGAGCAATAAGGGCATTGGAGGTGTACTCCTTCAATATGAGGATGACGGAACCAGTCATCCAGTTGCATACGCTCATCGTCAGTTATTACCCCGCGAAAAAAGATATGCCACTATAGAGAAGGAAGCTCTAGCTATTATTTGGGTTATTGACAAGTTTAAGATGTATTTGATAGGAAAAGAATTTCAGATAGGAACTGACCACCGCCCGTTGGCCTATATTCTGAATGTACGACACTCCAACGGCCGAATTATGTGCTGGAGTCTACTCTTGCAAGAGTACCAATTTAAGATAAATTACATAAAAGGTTCTGATAATCAGGTCGCTGACGCACTAAGTAGGAATGCGTTACCAAATAGTGTAGATTAATTTGTAATTCGTAGGATTAGGATTTCCATGTATGTATATACCTCCTTGTATGACTTAATTGGATTCTCCTGTAATATAATTAGTTAATGTAAATGTCTGAATTTTGTGGCTCAATGTCAAATTTTTCTTTTCGTATGTTCATATATTTGTACCCATTAATTTACGTATGAATTCTTTTGTCCCATATGTACTAATTTTATATTATTTTATTGTTCCCCCAAGTCTCTTTTATGGTTAAATTTGTATTAAAGGTTAGTTTCCCCAATATAATCAAATGATCAACATAATCGTATGTATTGATGTAATGCTAGCTAGGTGCATGAAGGTACGGTCGATGCAAGAAAGTGAGTTTTTCAAAACGGAGCTTTATGGTTGTCCCTTCTCTCTTTTTTTTGAAGTGACAACTTCCCCTGGAAGGGAGGGGTTTGATAGAACGGTCTAAGGCGGCATTGCTTCAGCCACTATCACATGTTGAAGCACATGCTTCCCCACGTGTATCCTGCGAGAGAAAGTAGAAGGCGCGTTATCGCTCATCATAGCCAATGTTTAATCAAGGAGGTTTACTGCCCCGTTCGCTTCCATGTATTAAAGGTTAGTTTCCCCAATATAATCAAATGATCAACATAATCGTATGTATTAATGTAATGCTAGCTAGGTGCATGAAGGTACAGTCAATGCAAAAAAGTGAGTTTTTCAAAACGGAGCTTTATGGTTGTCCCTTCTCTCTTTTTTTTCAAAGTTACAACTTCCCCTGGAAGGGAGGGGTTTGATAGAACGGTCTGAGGCGGCATTACTTCAGCCACTATCACATGTTGAAGCACATGTTTCCCCACGTGTATCCTGCGAGAAAAAGTAGAAGGCGAGTTATCGCTCATCATAGCCAATGTTCAATCAAGGAGGTCTACTCCCCCGTTCGCCTCCATGCGTCGATCTCACCAGATTAAATTAGGCTTATGGGCAGAAAAGATATTTTTTCCAGACGCCACCGGAACATTCCATCGAAGTCCCTCACCCCATTGTCCCCTGCGCCAAGGGGCTGGCTCCGGCTATTTATACCATAGCATTTCACATTTGAGGCAGATCCAGATTTTCTTCGCGAGGCATCAAGCCAATCCGGTCTCCCTTGTGCACCTAGGAACTAAACCCCTTATTGTTTAGAAGAGGACAATATCCCTTGAGTGCTAAGGTTCGTGCCCTTCGAAACGCCAAGTCAACAAGGCCCCCTGTTGTTCAGAAAGAGAACAACGTTGGAACAGCCATCGTTCTTCAAGCCCGTTCGTCAAGAAATGGTTCTCGTTCCCAAGACATCACGTCAGGATAATTTAATTCCCCCTTTTTAACGTTCTACAAGAGAACGCTTGGTTACAACAATAACCTCCATTGTTCATCTAGAACATCTCCAATATCTTGTAACAAGGATCACTCGCACTTCCGAGCCCCACTTCACTCTCACTCCTCGAAGACAGTCCTTCCCCCCTCGTTAAGGACAACCCCTCGAAGAACCCCTTCTCGTGGAAATCGCCACTTTTACCGAAGATTCCTTCCCATCGCCTTCCTCTACACGAAAACTGTGTAATTACGTAAGCTAAGCATTACCTTTAATCATTTAACCTTTTGTCAACGCAACTCTGTGCTTTAAACGGTTTAGCGAACCATTTCCCCTTTTTGTTTGTTTGCCGTTTTAAATCTCCCTAAATCTTAATCCTCGGATTAGTCAGATAATCCCATAACCTTTTTCATTTCCTGTGTTTCTCCCATTTTTAATCCCCGTTTATGTAAACATTTTCCGTGTGTTGCTTGATAGTGTAATTAATAAAAATCTATTTTATTAATGGTTGCCATATTATTTATCCTTGTGCGCCGTTCCACTTCTTAAGTATATTGAAGATAAATAAGCCTCTCCAGGCCCCCCACCCTTTTTGAACTAATCTTGGTCATTAGATTACCACGCACTCGAAATATAGAATAATCCCCTCAACGAATAGTTATATATAGTATATCGTCGGGAGCCTAATCTACGACATTCATGATAAGGTTGGATGCAAGTTTACTATTGTAGTAGATCACACTAGTCAACAATGATTTTGCTACTTGGATATTAGCTTGTGATTTATACGTAGACGAGTATGGTGATTCCGAATCTGTAATCACAATTGTTCTAGCACGTAAGGTTCCTCAATTACACACATGCTCTTTAGTCACACATATGGGCAGTGTTGCTTTGGATACCGTAGTGAGAGGATGTGGTGCGTGTGTTTGATTCCTGCGTTACACTCCTGTTTTATCACGTTGTCAAATTTAGCCATTATAGTAGTTGTGTTTAAACGGTATTTACATAGAGTGATTAATTGCATTTTTCTTTCAGATTTTTCTCTCAATCAATTTGTAAATGAAATAAGCTTCTACAAAAGTATATATAACAGGATATATACAAACTAAGTTGAAAACATGATTCGGCGAGGATGTATAAATAGCCCAGATAACTTTTGTTATATCTGTGGAAGATATACTCCAAGCAACCAGCGGAAAAATAAGCTAGAATAGTAAAAAATGCATACAATTATTATTTTAGTTGTAAAGTTAGTGACCGAGACAACCCCTGGGTACCTCACAAATCTTGTACTGTGTGTTATCCTGGGCTCACACAGTGGTATGACCTTTGCTGTACCAATGGTGTGACGTTAGCTAAACAAATCATGTTTTTGATTGCTCCTTCTGGTATGACGTGAGCCAAATAAATTATGTTTTTGATTGCTACTTTTGTATGACAAATATTGCGGGATTTTCAAATAAAAACAAGTCAAAAATTGTATATCCATATTGTAAGTCGGATATAAACCAGTCCCCTATAATATGGAGATGCTAATTCCAGTTCCTCGATCAGCTAGTGCAGTTAAAGAAGATGATTCATCGCCTGAAGAGGAGAATAATAATGACGATGAAATGTATGAGGGTGATTCTAAGGAAAAGAATATCTAGTTGATAAATCAAGAAAGATTGAATGATTTGAGATATTTTTCATTGGTCAAAGGAGAACGCAGAACTGTTGAGCTCCAGACTAGAGCAATGGAATCTTCTAGAGGACGGTGAAAAAATATCTACTTCCCGTAAACGCCATGAGGCCTTAGCTGCCTTCTATAAAGAAGAGGATGGTGCTTGTTTCTGGACTGATGGTAATGGCCTCATGAATCAGTTAAGAAACGAGCATTTACCTGATGAATATAGATTACTCATCGATGCAAGCACTGCTAGCTTCAAAGCTGTGTTGCAACACAATGGTAACCAAAAACCTTTATTTCCTGTCGCACTTATTGTTGGGATGATAGAGACATATGACGCAATGAAATATATTTTGGAAGATGTTCATTACTTGCATCATAAGTGGAATATCTGTGGTGATCTAAAGGTAATTTCTTTACTTTTTGGACTGAAGCTAGGATATACAAAGAATATGTGCTTCTTATGCCTATGGTACAGCCGTGACGACAGGAATCATTATATTGTCAAAAAGTGGCCCGAAAGAGAAGAACACATAGTTGGCTGATAGAATGTGAAGCACATGTCTTTGGTACATCCCCAGAAGATCTACCTTCCACCAATTCATAGCAAACTTGGCCTTATCACGAATTTTTTTAAAGTAATCGCCCATGATTCTGATGGATTCCAGTCTCTCAAAGAGAAATTTGGTGCAAAGAAAGCCGATACTAAACCTAAAGCTGGCATATTTGTAGGGTCGGCGTTCAGAGAATTGATACGTGACAGGGAGTTAAGAAATAAACTAAATCCACTTGAGTTGGCAGTATGGGATTCATTTGTCTATGTAGTGCAGAACTTCCTTGGTAATCATAGGGCTTAAAACTATGAAGAACTAGTAGCCAACATGCTAAAGGCTTTTTAACGAATGGGGTATCGTATGTCTCTTAAGATGAATTTCTTTCATTTACATCTAGATTTTTTTCCATCTAATATTAGTGATATTAGTGAGGAACATGTGGAAAGGTTCCATCGAGATATCGTAATGATGGAAAGCAGGTATCAAGGCTGCTTCAACGAAAACAGGATGGGTGAGTAATGCTGGTTCCCACAACGGGAGGATCCTATATCCACGTATAAGCGCAAGAGCAAGAGTCTCAAACATTTTTGAATAAATTTATAGTTAGGTGAGTACTACCTCTTTTATATGCAATACATATCTTGTCTGGTTCTGCAAAAGGACATACATACTGGCAAATAGGGTACCTCGATTTCAAATTTTGCCCAGAAACGTCTCATTCTTCTCAAACTCGCAATAATTATATCATTTATTGATCTAAGGTGACAAAGTGAGCCATATAGCCTAGTTGCATAACCCCGGAATCTTACGTGCTAGGATAAATCTGAGCGCAGGTTGTGAATCAGCGCACCCAAATTAGTTAGTTCCAATATCATTTACTCAAGTAGCAGAGACAAAGTTAAAATTTGTTCGCTAGTGTTATGAGTGATACATTATTTTCATCTTGTGTTGGTTTTACTCCTTTGTTTATTTACTTCATTACTCTTTCATCCGTTTTGTTTGCTGTGCTCATAATGTTCTTGTAGTCTAGTTTAATAGTCTTTCTTTCGTCTTGCTGATTGGTACTGCCCGTAGGTAATGTATACCACCATTCCATCTTCTTACGTATAGCGGTGTGTTTGTCGCCTTTTGTAAAACCGTTATTTACCAGTACTTGTGTAGCACGCTCGAGTTCTACGTGTGTTTCTTTTCATATGGAATATATTACACTTTTTTCTAACGGTCAGGACATTCACTTTTTGCATCCATGCAAATACCTGGATTTGTGTTTTTTATGTAAACTTTGGTAGTTATTTTATCTTTATGCTTAATAGTTATGGTATATAAAAACGGAAGTCAGTTATTTTGTCTATCTTCTATGGTGTAGTTAAGTGAGGAGCATTTCTTGAATGCTCTTCGCAAACTTTTACATGGAAAGCGTGGAAGAGCGAGTCTTTTCAATGTTACCTAAAACACATATTTACTGTCGATATATAGATGAAATATACATAAATATACGAAAAAAAGAAGAAATTCAGGAATGCCACATACTCTCCTACCTATGCTCCCCCTTCCCCAAGACAAGTTAAACAGTAGCAAACAGAGCATTTAGAATAACTTGACCAGCATAGGTCTAATCTTTCCTTATCATTTCCAGCAATCTCAGATTTAACGCTTCCCCTCTAATAAAACCCCATGAAACTTTCAGGAGGAAAGCCTTACTATATCTTTTCTCTACAGTACACTACCCACATAACCTGATATCTAATGTAACCTCCTGCTTAGTCCGAATATTCTATCGTCACTACACTACCTTCACCTAAAACAAAGATTTACTGTTTACTATCTCTAATGTTTTCTATCTTACACCAATAAGTTATAACAGAGGAAATCAAGTAATTTTTCCTTGTCATAAACTTCAGGTACAATATTCGTCCAGTACATTCTTTTTCTTTTCTCTAAGTCCTGACTTCTCCCATCATTGATTTCTTCATATATCCCAAACTCGCTTGAGCACACAAAGGGTGTCTCTAAAGTCTGGAGATATATGCAAAATGCCTATTTTCCATAAAAAAATTGAACTACCTTTTTTTTAATTGAAATATTATTAATAAACAATATCTTCAATTCGCTTTGCCCCATACAATTTAAATTGTCGAGATTATAGGAGTTCAAGTGTTTATAAAAACCTATAACTAATTCCTGCTAATAAATTCAAACGAGATAAAATTAATTCTTCTCCATTGAATTTTAAATTCTTCGCACGTAAATAGGTGTTAAATAATAAAAAAAAACTTAAGGAGGTCAACAACTTAAATAATAAATGTTTGTTAACTGTAAATAAATATCAAGGCCGGAATGACATTTTATTTTTTTCAAACTTCCATAGTACTCAATTAATACAAAAAAGAGTGGAACAAGTTTTTTAAGAGAGAAAAAAGAAATACAAAGTACAAAACAGCTGAAAAAGTAGAATGATACAAATTATCGCTTTTTTTGTTGAAAGTGTTTGAAACACCATTGTGTATAGAATTATTACCAGTTAAGTAAGATATGGTATTCTTTAAATAAAGTAATAATCCATATCAATTTAGCAAAATCGTTATATTTTAAAAAGTGATTCGGACTCTAACTGACAGTATATAAATCCCTTTACAATTAATCCTCTCAAAGATCTTTCTGATAAACAATAAGCGAATGGGAGCTAATAAAGAGCGTTGATTGTGCAATTGGCCAGGAAGATGCAGTTTAGTATTAAGCATCTCAAAAATACTCGGAAACTTAATAGAAGCAGGGAAAAAGACCAGGGATCTTTAAGAGATATAAAAAAGCGTTTAATATTTTCCAATCGCTTGCTTTGTTTATTGATGCGCTCTAGAGCCTTAGTCTTTACTAGGATTATATATGTTCAACACATCTTCACTTTTCTCAATTTCATCACTTTCTGTACGCGTGTACTTTCATTATTTTTCTGGCAGATGGATCATTATTGTTTTTTCCTTGAGTTGTAATAGTTAACTATGTTTTATTCGTTCTACTATTAAGATAATTCCTATTTTTACCAGCTTTTAAATATATTTATTTATTTATTTGGATATACCTAATATAATTGTGTTCAAAAATTGTGAATTTTCCCCATACTTCGAATTTAAACAAAACAGGACACTGTATGTTGGCAGAATCAAGTACATTTTTTTAAAATTCTACCCCTCGAATTCATACTTTTGAATATCAATTATAAGCAGTAAACCTTCTTCCTAACCTTTTCTTTGAGAAGGAAGCGACAATAATTGCAAGTTTAATGCGATAACGTTTGATTTTACGGCCTCTGTCATTCGTTTCGTTGGTTATACATCTTTTTCTGTTGTATTGTAGTTTTCCATCATTATTGATTGTTAATTCATGCAGCTTTTTCGCAAACATTATGGTTCAATAAATTTCATCTTTCCAGAAACCCCAAATAACCTTGAATAAGAATTATTGAAAGAAACCTCTGGTTCGTATATCAAATTAAATGGAATCGGCTTGGTGTAATTTGTCCCTTAGCTTTAGCTTAGTATTTGTACATTCATAAATAGAGTCCATAACAGAATACTAAATATACAGCAGATAAATCAGAGTGAATCCATATTCGACGCTAAATTTTCATGTCATTAAGAGTAATTCTTCATGAAAACAAAAGGAAGTAAAGTAGCATTAACACATATGTATGTAACTATTAAAGATAATATTTCTCCGAATAAATTAATGTTTTATAAATCAAATGAAAAATCTAAGTGCAATGAAATTAAATTCATATGAAAATTATTATAAATAACAAAAAAAATAATTTTCTTATATTATTAGGTTTCATCAAAATAAAGGATCCAATAGTTGTATCGTAAATAAGTGTGATTTTATTGCTTTTTTATTTTAGAATATATAATAAGTTTGAAAAAAAATTATATTAAAGACTAAAAGATATTTAAACTGTAATAAAATAATTCGGCGAGAAGCAAACCAATTTCTCTAGGAGATTACATAATTTTACGCTCCTCTTTTAGTGAATTATAAAAAAAAAACTCAGTCAATTTGAAATTATAAAATAAAGAGACAAAATAAATTTAAGGTATCCCACACAAGTATAATCTTGCATCAATGAACCAATCAATATTTAAGTACTATTATATTCAATCCTTATAATATAATGTGGAGTAGTTATCTTATAGTTACCGTAATAATATTAGGTCATCCCATACCTGATACGCCATTTTTATCAAGTTTATCCTTATTTAATGGATATAAATAATCGAAAACAGTATTTTTATACCATTTTCAAGAAGGATTGTTAGGAAAGAGAAAAGTTGGGTTATCTACAATAATATTAAACTTTCTAAGAAATGGGTAACAACTGCTGGTAAAAAAACTATAGTTCCTTCTAAAAATGGGCCTAATCCACAGAAGATTCCTTTGTGCGTTTATGTGGATATTAATAGCATAATCAATTTGAACTTCTTAACCTAAATCTGACTATAACCAAAGAGATTTATTGTGCTCAATTGGATCGTTTACATGCAAAACTTTAACCTCACTTCCCCAGTTGTAAGTAAGAGAAGAAGAAGTGATCTTTCCTCAAGCGAACGCGCGACCTTTTATCGCAAGAGATACGATCACAAAGTTTTGATTGGGAATTAATGAGTCATCCTCCATACTCACCCGATGTAGCCCCTTCAGATTGATGAGTCATCTTCCATACTCACCCGACATATCCCCATCAGATGAATGAGTCTTCGTCCATACTCATCCGACATAGCCACATCAGATTAATTAGTCATCCTCCATACTAACCCGATATAGCTCCATCAGATTAGTGAATCATCCTCCATACTCACCTGACATAGCCGCATCAGATTACACTATTTTTAGGAGTTTAGCGAATCACCTGAATTGAATCAAGATTGAAAACGGAAAAGGGGGAAACGACCTTAGGACTTTTTTTCTAATAAAGTCAAACGATTATAAATAAATTTAAAAGAGGTGCTTGATTTCCATCCATAAAATAAGGAGAAAATAAAAATATATGCCATTGCCCCCACTGTTGTCAATTATCTCGCGCAGCAAAAGTCGTTAATTAGAGATCCGATCGAGGCTAGTTCAAAAAAGAGGGAAAATGCTGGAGGCCAGATGTGAAGGGTATGTAAATGAGGAAAAGATATGGATACTGAATTAATTTCACAAGTCTTATTTATGCAAAATTATATTTTAAAGTGTTATTTACTGATTTTGTATTTAAACATATTCACTCTATTTCTCTGAGCTACATTCCAGGGCAAGATATATCAAGTTTGTGTTCTTTTATAAAGAAATAGATTTCGCACTATTTAATCTTGTTTACTAGCTTAAAGCCGTTATTTTCAGTTGCTATTCAGCTATCTCGAATATTGTAATATTTTATATCAGTCAACCCTTTTGGTATTTAAAAAACTTAAATAAGTTGGCTGCACAAATGCTGTTATACCAGTGAAATCAAATTTAGTTACCACAGTTTTTAGTGGTACGATTAATTTCTAAATTCAGAAATTAATTTTGTTGCTCGTCGCTAGGCGCGTTCCATTATTACAATGTCCTTTTGCGTGTATGGAGACAAGAATTGTGCCGCATACTCTGAGTGAGGTCTCAGAAGCGATTCATATATGGGTAGAATAATATCTTTATATTTAATTGCAAAATATCTATATATGTGTAATAAAACCATATTGTCCCATTGCGAGAGTTAAATCTTTTTTTTCATTTACTTTATTTAAAATAGGACCACCCATATTGTGATTTCTTCCGAGATTGTTATGACTTATCTATATTGAGTTACATCTGCCGGTTAATCCGTATCCATGAGTAAATTAAGTTAGCTGATGAAAGGTGAGGGGTATTACATATGTGATGTTATGTGATGTGAGAAAGAGAGGAATGATATTGAATGTAAGTCATATTCATGAGAGATTCAGAAGTGGTTGTCATATAATTTCTACGACTTCACTGACTACAGTTTCTGGCCTCATAGATTCTCTGATTGTAATCCTATGTATTACTATTTGTGGATCGCGGTTGAAAATTACATGAACCACTCCTCCTGCAGCCTCAAGGAGGAGCTAATGGTCAAGATCTAGTAGGTGTTCAAGAATCTTCCCTTAAACACAGTGATGAACGCATGCGCTAGGTTCAGGAGCCATTTTGAGGCACGTGATGGAAGATGAGGATGATTGCTTTGAGCAAACTTTTATCTCCCAGCCATAATTTATTTGGTATTTTTATTTTTTACAACACATTAACGTTTATCGGGGCTTTTCTTTTATGAAAACTGTCAAATTTAGCACGATAACCTGTAGGTGAGAAATAGTGTCTCTTGATGATATGGAACGAGTGGTTGTGGAATTCGCAATGGGAATCTATTGATGTTTGAGTTTGATATGAAGTATGGTCTACAATCTCAGCCCAATGCATCATCGAAGCATTCTTCTTCGAGGAACCCTGACGCGAAAGTGACAGTCACCAAGGAGTGGTATGTTAAGAGCCTCAAAAACTTCAAGAGGGAGCTGCAGACCTTGTTACTGTCGCTTTTGGGGAAGTTCTGGTTCCAGCAAGATTGAGCAAGCTCTCACACCTCAAACCTGTCCAGAGATTGGCTGAAAGAGAACTTTAGTGGCCGTGTGATCAGTCTCAAGACTGAATTTGAGTGGGCACCTTGCAGCCAAATTTCTTTCTCTGGGGATAACATAAAGAGCGAGTGTAGGCAAGGAGACCCAGGACCATCACGAAACTCAAGGAAGCCATCAGGGAGGATATCAGAGCCATTAGGTGATCGGTTTGTACGAAGGTCATGGACAACTTTGTGCTGCGCATCAAGAAATGCACAGAGCTAAATGGAGGTCATCTAGAACATGTGCTCTAGAATAAAGAAGAAAAGGAACAAGATTCTTATGTTTTGATAGGATGTTTTTAAGCAAAATAAACTAGTTATCACTGAAATTACATTCAATACTTGCAGAAAATTAAGAAATGAGGCCTATCGAAATTTGGGGCCCGCTTTTTGCGGGTGACCCTGTGAATGGATGAATCAATGTGTGAGAGATTGTGGGGGTGAGTGTGTGAAGGAGACTGAATAGCTGAATTATGCCTGATGAAGTTGTTTTAAGATATTTACAAAATAATGCTTCGATGGGTGAATGAGGGGCATAGGGATGAATGAGAGAATAATAATCAGTAGATGGATGAAGGATAAAATATATGGAATATATATTAGAATTTATTTTAGAGTATTCATATCGTTTTAAAATGGACTAAAGTATTTTTAGGTTATATATGTTTAAGGAGGCCAACCTCTTCAAAAATATGATCAAATCCCGATCCACTCCACCATCCTGGCCAAGCATGGAGAGTAAGGAGTAGGCACCATCCTGCCCAAGCAGGAGAGTAGGGAGTAGGCACTATCTACGCCTCCGGTGCCTCACAAGATGGGCATTGCGGAGATCTCCCAGGGTGGCACAATCCACGCCCATGTGGAACACCGTGAGGGGCACCAAACATTCATTACTATAAGGGGGTGGGCCCCTCTCCATAAGGTGCCTATGAATAATTTCGGTGTGGCCCACCCGGAGACGTGTAACCACCACCTGCATGCGGCGTGGCAGACCACTGTACTCCCATCTATCCACACTTTCGCGAATAGATCTCATTTTGTTTCTTTCTAACGAGTTCCACTGCTTTTTTATGCCTAAAGTATGGTATGGTGGATGACATGTCGGAAATCACATGTTACTATTGTGAGGCAGGTTGTTGACGGTCTTGATGCAAATGTCTTAGCAAGAGCATCCGCCGTCTCATTGCTAGGGATCGTCACATGGGCTGGGACACAGCAGAAATGCACAGTGCGACTTCGGTTCATCAGTAGATGAACCCAATCTAAGATTGATAGAACCAGCGGGTAGTCGGGATTAAAACAATCCATCGCCTGAAGTGTCCCTAGAGAGTCTGAATAAATTACATAGGGTACATCAGTCTTCAGGATAATGAGGCTGAGACAGTCAAGATTGAGGTAACTTCTGCAGTGAATATACATGCAGCTCTAGGAAGCGTACCCTCTTTTTTGGATGAGGGAAAGATAATTCCAAAACCGCCTCCCTCATCGGTCTTGGAGTTATTTGTGTAGACTGGTATAGATTCCTAATGCAAAGACTAATGTTCTTCAACCTGGAGTAACTCCGCTTGTGGTGGGAGTGATCCTTTTCTCCCTGAAAGTCGCCTACAAAGGGTGACATCATGTAGATCCCTGGGACCTAGTATGGACGCCTTATGTGGGTTTATTTGCAAAGTTAGGTCAGGATGAGTGTCAACCAAGACCCGGACTCGTGCACCAAATGCCTTTGCAGTGGAGCCTCTACCAGAGTGTTGGGTGACGCATAAGCCCACACTCTTTGGCTAACGAGAGAATCAGGCAGTCTCCGTAGGCGGCATCAGCACCTGATCAGTGATGAATGCCTGCGGAGGTTCCAGGAAATTGCACCTCCATCCATAGAAGGCTAGGGATGGGGGACTACCTGAATGCCCCAGTTGCGAGGCGCAATACTCCATGGTGGATGGAATCTAGCGCCTTTAGTAGGGCGTACATTAGAGAAGAATGAAAATAGAGAAAGGGTGGTAGTGCTTTGTTCTGAAAACGGATACACCAAAAACACACAAATGTTGGACCAAAGAGAGGGGAAGAACTTAAAAGTATGAATGATGTGGCTAGCCAGAAAGAATATGCTGCGGGAGGTATTTTATGAATGAAACGATGTGATCACATGATTGTGCTATGTATGATTAAATTGGAGGGGGGATGAGGAGATGTGAGGTAGTTGGTAAAGAAAGGAGAATCTGAAATGAGTGGTTATTGAATTAAAAAGAAAGTGGTGAGTATTTAAGAAATAGGAAATAAGTGCGAGAAGGAAAATAGATCAAATGTGGCCCAAATTAAAACAAGTGATACTAGGGTGTGCATGTGCTTTGTGTGAATGTGAGGGAACTGGATAAAGGAAGCACAATGCTGAATGGTGGAATAATGATGCAAAGTGTGTAATGGAAATCCAAAAGGAAGAGTATAATCAAATGTTCAATACTGGATTTTCTTGCTAAGGGAAGGAAACTGAGATGAATCTGAAACTAGTGGAAATGGGGATGTCACCTCTGAAGTCAGTTATATGGCCACTTCTCCTTTCTTTTTTATCTCTGCCTTGCCAAGTGTTCATATAGTATGGTACTTTTTGTGCATACATGCGTGCGGACTGGTTTATGTATTGATTGAAATTTAAATTGATGAAGCCTATTGTAAAAAGGTATTGAAGAACTGTGGGAAATAGGGAGTCAAGTGATGTGTTGTAGAAATTTCATAGTATTAATAGTAGGTGATGAGTAGGTTCAGAATAGCGAATAGAAGAAAAGATTGAATAAAATAGATTCATAAATGTGTGTTCAACAATTGCATTATTTAAATTAAGCTCTTGAACAAACTCGTCCTTCAATGGTCAACGAAATTGCCTCCACCCTTTCATCCGAATACATTTACCTACAAAGTGGGTTTAATCCAAGAAAAGGATCAGTCACTGGACCTTGCAGAATCCGAATAGGATATAAGGTCATTACCTTGTATATATAAAATACAACGGAATTAATTTTTCAAAGACGCATCCACTGCTTATTTTAGCGATAACAGAGCATTGCCAAAAATGATGAAAAATACTTTGCTAAATAAATGCTTTTTTTTTTGTATATTAAACAAGTATTACTTTCCTTTCATAAAACCATTAACTTCTTTATAACCTAATATTGAATTAGCCATTTTTCAAAGAAGAAATTAAAGTCATCATTTAGAAGAAAAGAAACAAGAATTAAAGATCAAATTGCAAAATTGCTTTTAATTTAGTTATGTAGGGTCCAGAATACATAATATATAAGATGTTTATGAAGAAAACGTGAGAAGCATGGAGGCTTAAAGAATGATTGAAGATAAGAAAATCCGTCATTGAACAATAAGGATCAGGTGCATATCCAGTGAAGACGATCAATCGAAGGAAATTAAAAATTAATGATAGAAAAACTACAATAAAAAGTGATACAGTAGAATAAGAAATGCAGCAATACACGTTGGTACATACAGTCCTTGTATTTTTTTTCCCAGGATTTTTTAAAGTGTAGTATTTAATTTAACACTAGGTACAAGAATGCATTAAATAAATACATATAATTTTTTGTACGTGTTTTCAATTCTGCTCCCACCATGAAAAATAGTTATGTCTTCCTAATCATTTATAAATGGATATTGATTGATTGACTCAGTTTATTTCCAATGACACCAAATGATGTAAGCTAGTTAGCAAAACTTTTCTATTATAACTTGTCAAATATTATAATGATCAAAGTCAATATTTATAAGAAAAAAGAAAAGTTAAACGCTCAAATAATGACATCAAGTACTGTTTACTTATGGAATTTATTGTAATGCCAAGGACTACCTCAAACTTGACGTTGTTTACTGCAATTTGTTAACAAAGAAAGTTGTCGATGATTTTTAACCTTTTAAGACCGGTTTCGTAGCTGAGAGGGTAGACCATTGATCGCACGTGATTGATAAAAGGAAGATAAATGACGCCATCGATGAAGCACATATGGGAAAAGATGCGATAAAAGATAGAGTTTTTGTGAAGCGAGAAATGACATTGATATCCGAGACCCGCATTCTGGTATGTGTGATTTTCGGAAATTGATGAGTAAAAAATGTTCGATATAAATAAAGCTTTCAAACACTGATTGAAAAAAAATTCTTTAGGTTAAAGAAATCGAATAGAGACGTTAACTCATGATATATTTGGGAAAATACAAACGGTATTAACATTCTCACTTAATTTTAAGAACATAGAGCTGTCAAACCACTGCAAATGGATTTTTTGCAAAACGTATAAGGAAATCAAATGGTAAATATTTTAGTTATATGGTAAAGCAAGGGAATAGATAAACGCATTAAACACTCCCTAACTATATTTAATTTTATTAAGTCTTGCTCTTTTCCTCAATCTATTTTCACTTTAGGCTAAAAAAAATTTCGCCATTTGCTTTTAGTTGCAGTAAAAAATGGCTAATTTTGTTACCTTAGAAGTAAAAAGAAAAGTTCCCAAATTTAAAGGAATACCTGCGCATTATCAAAAAAGAAAAGTTCCAAAATTTAAAGGAATACCTGCGCATTATCAAAAAAAAAGTCCAAAATTTAAAGGAATACCTGCGCATTATCAAAAAGAAAACTCCTGGCACACAAGCAGTTGATGGAGGACTTTGGCCGACTGCGGCGGCCAAAATTTCTACGACTAGAAGTTTGTGTTTGACCCCAACCAATCTATCACGGTCTTGTCCTTGTGGGCCTGGGCACCGACATGCTCTAAGACTTTATCTGGCCTCTTCGTGATCTTTCTTACCTAGGGCAGACGTTTCTTTAGCCAATATGTCCCTTGAGCCAAGAAGGCCTTACTCAGAGCCAAACGGTTGAAAACTTGAATTTCCCTCGAATGAGGTCGATTTTTTTAGGCCATCACCTTAATTGAGCTTCTAAGCGACTCTGTGGACGGTCATCCGGGCGACGTTGAGCCGCTTGGCAATGTCAGACTTGTTGTGGCACCCGTGCAGGAGAGCAGAGATCTCGATTCTTTTCACTTCCATTAGGACACAACTGCATACAATGGAAAACGCCAGTTACCCCTTATTGCTATTCTTTACTTTATTGATATATTTGATATATCCCTCTTAACTGGAATAGAACAATATGATTTCAAACATACTGCTCTTCGCTCTATCCTTAAGACATCTAACCTGAACCCAAAGGATCAGACAAACTACTCGTTAATTTCTCGAACGCCATGCCTCCTAAAATTTCTTGAAAGGTTCTTGTCAACTCATAATTTAGATCGCATGTTCTCGTCCAATGCTGGTGAGATGTTTCCCTCTTGGCTTTAAACAGGATATAACACTGAATTATCTTTCCTACAAGGAACTAATGTTATTCGTCGTGCGGCTGATACCTGCTAATCATCCTTTCTGTACCTTCACGAAATCTCTCCAGCATTTGATAGTCAATTCTCTCTCATAGGTCATATTGCTTAGTTTTAAAAAGCCTCAATTTTCCTCGGTAATTTTTGTCCCACCCACTTCCACTTTGACGATTAGCAATAATCTAGTAGTTGCGCCACTTAAAACCAATCAATCAATCAATCAATTCCACTTTGACTGCGATAGTTAGAAATTTTTATTCATGCTTTAGTTACCTCCTGCTATGAATACTCTGACTCCCTTCTAGATGAATCACATGATTTCTGGCTTTGACACCCTCAAACTGGCTAAAAATCTGGCAGACTGCGTTTACATTCGCAACGGATGCTCTCTTGTGCAGCACTAGCTATCCATTCAATACAAAATCACTTTCTAGTTTCCCTTTCATACATATAAGGCTTAATTGCTGTAGCGCTTTCCTACCTATTGTGCCCCTGATCGTACTTCTGCCCCTAATGAACCTAGTCTTTGGCTCTGTTCCCCCTCAACCTACTCGTTTTTTCTAGTCATTTGTGCTCCATGGATCATCATGCTTTCTCGATATTTGCTTCTAGAGTGAAAAATAATCTTCCCGCTACAATACGCACAACCCGTTCTATTAATGCCTTCAAGCATGTCTTGAATACTCAGCTCTTCTTTCATGCCTTTCTTTTATTGAGAGACAGGCGCTCTGTCAATGTTAATAGCCTTGAATGGTGCCAAATAATTATTCTTGAATTATTATTATTATTATTATTATATTATTCAAACAAAAGAATTCATGATAAAACATTTTTATGGTAATAATTAAATAGATTGGGAAGATACTGCGAGTTTTTCTCAGAATTCCCACTAATGACAAATATATTCAAATATTAGTGCGTATCTATTACTACTTTTCTCAAGAAAGTAGTTGATATTTGCGTATAAATCACTTTCCCAGATAATGATGATACTACTCTTCACGCCCGAAATCATCTCACCCATTTATCCTCGACTCTTCATTTTCTGTGGATTAGATTAGATTAAGTAATTTGTCCTTACTCCACTCATTTTGTGTCCTTATTGTTCATCAAATAGTACTCACATACGCATTTTTGTCTTAATTTAAATTTTACCACAAAAGACCTTTTTTTCCTTTACATTATGCCATATTGCTTTTCACTTTTAATTGCCAATCTCTCACCTCCATCATTAACCATGTATAAAAGAAAAGGGTGGAGTCTAAAGTGATGGGCTAGTAAAAGAAATAGAGGATATGATAAGAGTTATTTTCACAGATCATATTTCTGTCATATCATATGTTAATATGATATTTATCGATTCTATTCCTGCAAATATTTATTTTAGTGCTTTAACGACGTTAGGTTTAGGTTTATTTGTATTTTTATTTTAGGTTACGTTAGGTTAATTTTTACTTACCTCTACTGTGGTGGTGGCGGTGCAAAGGCACTAGCAATTTCCCTCAGGAAGTAGTGTAGAATTTTGTAATGGTCACTGTGGCGATACTGGAATAAGTAACGGGCAAAATACCCTTCGTAGTAGTATTTTCTATTGTCGGACCTTAGCACCCAACTCTTATATCGCGACAGAGACGTTTGATACTGTTAATGTCTACCCCGGTATCAGGTTAGACAAGATTTTCACTATGACTTACAGTTTCGTGAATGAAATAAAGAGCACCCGAGGTCACATATGCCTTCCAACGGTCACTGTAGATCGTGGTACCTGGTTTAATGTGCTTCTGGCAGAGAGGGATTAAGGTTCCTGCCTCTCCTTTAACAACAGACACAACAAAGCAATCTTTAGTATTGCGCTGGATCCCTCGAAACAACCCCATCCCTTCCACAACACGTCCCTTATTAGGTTTTCTTTTCCTAACTCATCAATTTCAACTACATTTCCTTGCCCACCGATAAGGGATTGCTCGTTCATCCACCGTATACACTCTTTACCACAGAAGTTTGTCCACTCCACCACACTCTCTGGAGTAATATTAAGTTTTCCTTACAATGAGCTCCACTAAAATACCTCCGAAGGAAAATATTAATGAACAAGCAATTATTATCACTATGGCCCATATGAACATTGCGCTGCCACATGTCCTTAAAAATCAATGCATTATAAGTACAACGTATAGCTGGATTTTGTTTCTTCCATTTACTTTCCGGTTACACTTGAAACTATGTCTCTCTTTTCTTAATGTGCACAAATTCCCACACTTAGGACACTTCCTGCTGCTAGGAAGATTACCATGAGCTTGATTAAACTCGATAACTAAATTGTCTTATCCCGTGAACTTTACTTAGTTAAAACTATAGGAACAGCCGGCATCAGTTGATAAATCCCTAGTCATTCTGGTAACTGAATTAGTTTCAATTTGAAATGCACAAGCGCCTTTGGAAAATACTGAATGCTGATTGGCAATGGAACAAAATATTGAATGCTTATTGGCTATGGAGCAAGGTGCTGTTATGTTAGATTAAATCATTAAGGGCTTGAAACTAGGAAAACTATTGTAGAATTATGTACAAATTTATAGCATCATAATTAGGAAATAGGGATATTTTAAGTTTTTTACAAACAAGGTCTGCTGACCAAAAAGTCGCGTGCGCTAACTTGTTCTGATTTATGTCCTTACGACTTTGAAAACATTAAATAATTGCTGGAGTAACCTTTGGAGGACGTTGGCAATTCTATCATTCGAAAGCGAATGTAAACACCTTAAGGGTTTCACTTTCGTTAGAATTGCCGAATAATTATGAAAGTTATTGCCAAAAATCTAATTCCCTGGCTAAGATTGGGTGACTTTGGTAATTATATTATTTAAAAAGGAATGTAAAACAATAAAAAGGTTTGAAATTTCGTTAGAATCAGCCGAGTAGTTATCATGTTATTGCAAAAAGAAAATAATTCCGGTCTAACCTTAGGAGGACATTAGCAATTAGATCATTCGAAACAGAATGTAAAACATAATTGGTTCAAATTTCGTTAGAATTGGCTGAATAGTTATGATGTTATTGACAAAAGAAAATAATTCCATGGCTAACCATGAGAGGACTTTGGCAATTATATAATTCAAAAGAGAATGTAAAACAACATAATGGTTTCAAATTTCGTTAGAATCTGCCGAATATATATAATGTTATTGCCAAAACAATAAAATTCTGAGGCTAACAAGGGAGGAATTTGCCAATTGTATCATTCCAAAGAGAATGTAAAACAACATAGGGGTTTCAAATTTCGATAGAATTGGCTGAATTGTTAAAATGTTATTTGAAAAAAAGGCAATACGTGAACCGACCGACCAACTCACATAGTGAGATGTAGTCGCCCGTCACTAAAAATTCATAACTTTCTAAAAGCTTATTAAAAATGCAGAACTAAATTATATTAAAATATATATTTTTTTAATTAAAATGGCAGGCGCTAGCTTTTTGTCACACCTCATTTATGGAATTGGAAAGACAAAAAATGGTCACCCCCTAATTGCATAGTCTAGAATAGTATAGCATAGCACATTATAGCATAGTATAACATAGCATATTATTGCATAGTGGAGCTTATCATATGATTGCATAATATAACATGGCTTAGTATACGATTATTATAGCATAGCATAGTATAGTATAGAAGAGCATAGCAAAACATAGTATAGTAAAGAATAATATAGTATAGTATAGTATCTCCTAGCATAGTATAGCCTAGCATAGTATAGCCTAGCATTGTCTAGAATAGTATAACATTTTATAGCCTAGTCTATTATAGTCTCGAATAGTAGCCTGGTAAAACCTAGCTTACCGTAGGATAGCTACCATGGTATTACCTCACCTTGCATAATAAAGCCTATCATAGTAGAGACTAGCATTGATTGCCTAATATAGTAAATCCTGCCTAGCCTAGCCTAGCATAGTATATTATAGCATAGTATAACAGAGTAGATTATGTCATAGCATATCCTACCATAGTATAGCCTAGCCAAGCCTAGCATCGGATAGCCTAGTCTAGCCTAGCCTAGCTTAGTGTACCCAAGTCTAGCCTATGATTCCCTATAATAGTAGAACTTACCATACCATACTCTAGCCTATCTAGCATAGTGTAGCCTATCCTTACGTAGTATAGCTTAGCTTAGCTTAGCCTAGCATAGTAAGAGTTAGCCTAGCCTAATCTAGCTTAGCCTAGCAGATAATGTATAGTATGGCCTACCTTAGCCTAGAAATCACAGTAAAGCCTAGGCTAACATAGCCTAGCAGTATAACCTAGCCTAGCTTAGCGTAGTCTAAAATTGTATATTAAAACTTAGTCTAGCTTAGCTTAGCTTATGCTAACTTAGCAGAGTACACTATAATCTAGCCTAGTGTAGCCTAGTATAGTCCAGCATAGCCTTGCATAGCATAGCATACCCTTGTTTAGCCTATCTTAGTATAGCTTAGTTTAGCCTATTTCACTAGAGCCTATCCTAGTATATTCTATCCTATCCTATCCTAGTTAGCATATTCTAGCCTAGAATAGCATAGCCTAGTATAGTAAATCATAGCCTACCTTACCCTACCTTAACTTAACCTAGTTAGTATAGTATAGTATACCACAGTATTGCCTAGCCTAGACTAGACTATTAGATCTTAGCCTAGGCGTGCATATAATGCCTAACATAGCCTAGCCTAACATAGCAAAGCCTCGCTTATCCTAGCCTGGTATAGCGAAGACTAACCTAGTGTAGCATAGCTTAGTATATCATAGCCTAACATTAGCATACCATAGCGTAGCCTAGCCAATATAGCCTTTCATATCTTGCCTAGCCTAATATAGGTTAACCTAGCCTAGCATTAACTAGCCTAGACATGTATAGCCTATATTATACTATTATATCCTAGTCAAGCATAGGTTATTATTGTGAAGCCTAACCTACTATATGCTATCCTAGCATAGCATATTATAGCCTAAATTAGCATAGTATATCTTACCCTTGTACATTATATTTTATCAGAACTTAGCATAGTATAGCCTAGCATAGCATAGCCTATTCTAGGCTTTCCTAGCAGATTATAGCATATTATAGCCTAGTCTAGTATAGCGAGTATCGCCTGAAAAGTTATGATGTTATTGTCAAAACAAAATAATTCCCGGGATAACCTTGGGAGGACTTTGGCGATTATAGCATTCGGAAGAGAATTTAAAACAACATAAGGTTTTCAAATATCGTTAGAATCCTCCGAATAATTCCAATGATATTCCAAAAAAAACAAAAAAAAACGCAAAACGGGGACCGACCGACCGACCGCATCGACCTGACTCGCACGTGACTAAAAATAAGAAAAATAAACTACCTACACTCCTACGAAACTGATTCTTTCGGGTGGTTAAAGCAATATATAAATGACAAGATGGCTCACAATCTATTTTTCGTAATAACATTATAATAACAAATTTGCCCGCCTTAATTATTTATTAAGCTATACAGTGTATATATAAAATATACACTATAGAGGATTTGCATATTAAATAAATAGGGATATTTATAACGAAGCGCCCACCAAAAAACGAGGGCGGGCATTTTCCGAAATATAACCAAGGTGTGAAAATCAGAGACGGGATTGCCCGGATCAACTAATTAGAGGATATAACCCATCATCCTTTTATCTTTTCCTAAAAAAAAATCCCTAAGCTAAAAAAAAAGACAGTCATCCTCGCCCCACCTTGGTGATGAAATGGGTGAAAACCCAGACAATGCGTCTCTATCTGACGGAGAGGATCCAATTCCACTATGTTAAATTAGTAAATGGGTTCCCGCTTTACTACCTTCTTAGCCACCTTCAGGCTGTTCTTCATCTACACGAGGCAACCTTCTCTATCATTACCAGGGTCCTCTCCGTACTCTAGGAGAAGGTACTTCCTCCTATCTCATGTAAGATAATGTTCCTCTTACCTCTTTTCTCATAGTCGCTCCCGGGCAACTCTCTATGTACACAAGCGGAGGGTCGCCTTTTTTATAGTGTCGGACCAACTCCATGTTGAGTAAGCACATTCAGCGCATTCAGCCGATCTAGATCGGGCGACCGCCTTCATGGGAGCAAGCGAGTAGGCTCTTCGTTTTTCCCATTTGGAGGCCATAACGCCGCTCTTCTAGACATATGAACTGATCAATGATAGGTCAATGGCTAATTGAGTCCTCGACGCCTTAGGGCGGATGGGATGATAGAAGACATATCCGAGGTGAGCGTGCACCTCAATGCGCCCTCACTCCATAAGACAGGGTCCAAAATTGGAAAGGAGAGTGACTCGGCGGTACAAAAACCCTATCCTCTATCTGCCCCCTAGCGAGATCTTCTTAAGTGGAACGACTTACCTATGTCTCACATGGAGAGGTCGTTCTTTTCCTTCATGTGGAGCTCCGCATAAGGCCGTCTCCTTTACCATTTCGCCGAAGGAGTAGACCGTGCTTGCTCGTCCGAAATCATAGCTTCCTCGAGAGAAGCAAATGATAAAAAAAGACCAAGATAAAAATAGACTAAGATAACCAAGAGATCCTCTCTCTCCGTGGGGGGCAAAGGTGGGCGAGTCCTTTGCTAACTCTGCGAGGGACCGATCCAAGGATAGCACTTCCTTTCTCTATAAACACTCGGGTGGGGAATGTAAGACTCAATCTGTGAGGCAGAATAATAGAGTGGTGAACAGAGCCTCGATGCCGATGAGGCCCCTCATCGAGTCGCCGCCCGTGTCTTCAAGCCAACTGGCTTTAAGTATTTTTTACTCAATCGTTTAATTGATGAGTTCTTTTTCCAGGATGCACTTGTTTTACCTATCTACTAATGCCTTGACGGTACCAGGTCATTTATGCTACCTCCGAGTCGGACAGACTTGTGGGCTCCAAGGCTATCAGAAGAAACATTCTATTGAACCTTGATGTGTAGATTGTCTGGTTCCTCAGGCATTAAGGCACTTTTTTGTTGTCTTAGCCTGGGAGAGATCCTGAGCAGTATTTGTCTCATTACTATAAAGCCTATGGTTGCTTTTTCCTTCCCCGTTTCCTTAGGAAAGTGAATTTCATGTTGTGGCATTATTGATTTTCTGGTGAGGGCAGTCATCTTCCATACAATTTAAGATGCGTACCTTAGGAACCTGAGCGCAACTTGGATATATTTGAAAATTTTCTTTTCTTTTGATGGCTTGTTTTATTTGTTAAGGCTGCCATCAGATAGGTCCTTAGAAAAAAATCAGCCTTATTCTAAGTTCTTTGATCCCATGTTTGTAACCTGGGCGAGCTCATCGTCTAACGTTATTCCATAGGCTTGAGAAGCCTGTCTGTTAGACTTCGATGCTCCTCTTCTCTTTGCTTTAAACCGGGATCCGAGACCTAAATCCCTTCATTCTCATGAGTTTAAACTCTTTCCCACTTTCTGTTTGCTAAGCTAGCAGGTTGAAGATGAAGAAGAAGATGAACAATAAGATTAGATTATGAAGATAAAGAAAAAGAACAACAACAAGAAGATGAATAAGAAGAAGAATAAGATGAAGATAAAGAAGATGAAGATGAAGATGAAAAGAAAATGAAGATGAAAAAGATGAAAAAGAAGATGAAGATGAAGATGAAGAAGAAGATGAAGATGAAAATGAAAATGAAGATGAAGATGAAGAGGAATATGAAGATGAAGAGGAAGATGAAGAAGAAGATGAAGATGAAAAGGAAAATGAAGATGAAGAGGAATATGAAGATGAAGAGGAAGATGAAGAAGAAGATGAAGAAGAAGATGAAGATGAAGATGAAAATGAAGATGAAGATGAAGAAGAAGAAGAAGAAGAAGAAGAAGAAAAGGGTATTCAGGGTGTTAAAATAAAGAGTCTATAAAGGGGATTCTTAATGGTGGTTAAGATTAGCAAATAAGGCCGTAGGCCGCACTCCGCAAGGGTGCCTGTGTAACCAAGCTCTTCCTGTTAGGAAGACCTAACCTAACCTAACCTGCTATATTATGCAGCAACCATTTTTTCTTTACTTCTGATTGGTTAAGTCATTACTTATTATGGGAATTGCCACTGAAGTTTCTTTATCCTTTGAGTCTTTTCTCTTTGGAGACCTACAGTTTAACGTGGGATTTCAACCAATGGTTGCTACACTATACGGATGCCGGTACCAAGTCGACTCGAATCGGGATAGCAATCGGCCACTAGCTCTATCCACTATATCTTAACTTGGTTCGACTGAGAGGTGATGTTATCACTCGTCTAATTCATAGCTAAGAAAAGCTTTTGTTTTCTTTTATGTTTAATGTTCGCGTAACTATGTTTAATCAAATTATAATAAAAGAAATAAAATAAGAAAAATAACCTTTATCAAAGTGTGAAGGTTTTTGTTTGTTATCAACACCTGCATCCACGGAATTAGAATGAAAAATAAAGGCTAAATACTGAAATTAATGGTCAAGTCACGAGTAACAACGTATTTAACCTACATCTAAAAGGAGACTTATGGAAAGCCATTTAACAAGATAAAGAAATATGAGGGTACAAGATTTATGATGCGAACATGGGCTTATAATGATTATGATAACAATAATTTATGTTTTTACAAGCCAGTTTCTGCTCAGGTTTTTTCGCGAAGCTGAAATTTTCTTACCTCAAATGAAGACCGTGGGAATACTTTATTTGAAGGACGACCTTCTCTCCTTTGTAAACGTATAAATTGCCCTTGAAACATATGTGTAAGTTTCCAACATAATAAAAAAAAAACGACTGCTTAAGAATTATGTCGGACAATAAATTGGATACGTCTTTTGTTCGTGAAATACGATATAAATACTCATGAAATCAATTGTACAACGACTTTAGAACAAATTCCTATATTTAAATGCAACGAAACTTAGTGACATAGAATCGAAGGCGGAAACCATTACTAGTTATACAAGATCAGATGTTATTTCTTCCCCCCTTCCCATCTGAATGGCTTCTCGCTGCCCTCCGATGGGCATCCCGAGAACTGGAATTCGGGGTAATATAAATTGAACTTCTTCCTTTCACGAGTCTCAAAATTACGGCTCGGATTTATTCGCCACGTTTTGATTCTTATCCGTTCGAGCATCCAAAGGCGGGAATATGGACGGATTAAGTCCGTCCTCTCGCAAGGCTGCTTTCAGTAATCGCCTAATGAAAACCCGGTGAAAGTGAGTCAAAGGAACAATTCCGTGTCATTGGGTGTCTATTATATTGAAAGGTTGTTTAGTGTATGACTTCTGATAGCTATGATAGGGGCAACCCTTTGGCTTGTTAATATATACCCATGTGGGATTAAGGTATAAGTAACAACAGGTTATTGGAAAGGAGGATGCCGATATATAAGCATCGGTATAAATATTTATTCTTTTAAATTTTATGACTTTAGACTGCTTTAGGCTTAGAAATATTTATTCTTTTAATTTTATGACTTTAGACTGCTTTAGGCTTAGAAATATTTACTCTTTTAAATTTACGACTTTAGACTGCTTTAGGCTTAGTGGTAGGGTAATTGGTTTTTATATACTGGGTATTTATAAACTACCTACATAAGCTACATTAGCTTAGTTATCTTGATAAACTTGATAATTAATTTTAATTGATTTTCAGAAATTATGCAATATTAAATTAGAATTTCATCTCGAAAGTTAATATGTAACCTACTGATTTTATTTTTATTACACACTTTAATAAATAGAATAGGAAAATACACTTCACTACAAGCATAGCATTATTAAATATAAGTATGTAAGCAGTAAAAATGACATAAAGATGTACTACTTGTATTTTTTAGTACAGTCAAAATATCTCCTCTATAATACATAACTTCTTTGCTAATCATAAAATCACTCTTTAACGCAGCAAAATGACCATCGATATATTTTATTATCTTATATAATAAAGAAACCTTTCCGTGATTCATAAATGATCAAAATGCATTGAAGACAAACTGATTTTAACTCGTCGTGCAGGTTTTATGACTGCGAAGAGAATGCCTGATTAAAAGATGCTTACAAATGAGAAAGAAGAGCATATTAACGCTCGAGAATAGTTTCGTTTTATCGTTTACTAGGAAATGAAATTAAAGTAACATCAGAAAAGAACGTACTTAAATATATGAGCCACAGTTTGCTATCGCTAATATTTCAGGATTAAATGCTTTTTCATTTTGTTGAGAGTGTTGGTTTGAGAAAGAAGAAGGTTGAAACACCTAGTTTCATGCATTTTTTATGGTGTTTACGTGATTAAAGTTGAGCCAAAATTAGTTACTATACGCTTTGAGCTTGTGTCATTTGTATTCAGTTTTCCTCTTTATCACGTCTTCTTATCCAATTATTTTAAATTTATATTGATGACTATCTAATTTTCTTATGCCTACAATAAAGTTATAGGAGGCCTGATCTGTCACGATACCTCATTTCTGAAACACTTTCTCTTCGATCTTTGTAGGCTAACATATTTCAATTATTTCTAATTTTCATTCTTGTTAGTACGGTTAATTGAAATTTAACAACAAAATCAATTGTCTGTCTATTTATGAAGACTAGACGTTTCTAGTATTTTTTTTTTATTTTCTTTGGTCACATTCGAATACCAAACAGAATTATCAAAGTTTGAATAATTTGATGTATAAATACTCGTTTCTATCGACCCTGTGCCCTATTAAGCTTCAACCTTCCTCTTGACTCTTTCCCTACAATTCTGCATTATAAATTACTCACCATTCATCTCCATCACCCCATTGGTGACCAAACCTACATCACGTACACCACAAGACATTGGTGATAAAAATTAGTGGTTGACCACCGTCATTAGCTCTTGGGTTTTGGACCTTCCTATTTCCTCTCTTCGTTATTCTACAATCCCTGCTGTTTCATTACCCTCTAAGTGAGCCACACATGGTTTAATTATATCCATTAATTTTTTAGTCCAGTTGTTAAAAAATGGTGTTGAAGAGAAAGGAGGAATATGCAAAGGACAAAATTTAGAGATGGGTGCCTGAGTGAAATATGGAATGCATTTACCTTGTTAATTAATTTCGAACAAGTGTTATTTTCTGTATCAATATTCATCAAACTTTAAAGGTTTTTATTTTAATGAATAGAACGAACGACAATGTTCACGAAAGTAAAAAAAAGGAAAGAAATTTATATATATATATATATATATATAATATATATATATATATATATATATATATATATATATATATATATATATATATATATATATATATATATATATATATATATATATATATATATATCGTAAATTGTCACATAAAGTATAAAGTTAAAGACCAAGCAAGTTTTAGAGATGAAAATCTTTATTTGAACTTATCAAAGTCCAGCCACTATCGTCTAAATTGGGAGTATAAAAAACTACATTAAAGCTTTTAATCCTATTTAATATTTAGAGAGCAAAATAATTACAATTAAGTTGAGTTAATTTATGCAAATCGAAAGTTAAAGGGGAAAACCGGGCATCTATGATATAATTTTGAGGGAGCTAATTGTTTGGAATTAAAGTTTAGCTTCTGTTTTAAAATAAACAGAAATTCTAAAGTACTTAGATCATCGGGATTTAGGGCACTACTGAGTATTTTGAAACTGACGATGGAAATAGTGAATTACATAATTGCTTATGATTCCTAATTGGAGATGCGTCCGGTTTGCTTAAGACCAGTCCCTTAAGGGCGACTATGCCTAATGCCTGTATGCGAGAGTCGATCGAACTTTTACTCCATCCACGACTCACAACTATATTTATAATTAACAGGAAGATCAGCATTGGATGAAATGACATAGGGAGTTCCACATATAAATTACTTGACCTAGAACGTTACTCGTTGAAGAAATAAATACAAAATAATGGCTGTCTGGAGTCAGTGTAGGACATTTTTTTACGCACCGATCTGGCGGCTGCTTCTAAGGACATATGTGGCCGTAATTTGAACTCTCAGCCTAATAATATGGCTATGTTAAAATACAAAATATATAAAAAAAGAAACAAAAACTCAAAACGAAAGCAAAAAAAGAAGAAGAGGGAATCACGCTCCAGCATCGGGAGGAAGCCCGCCTGATTCCAACGCGGGAGCATCCAACAAAACTAGAGTCAATTAAAATGCAGGAGGTTAGCTTCATATAAGAAGTTAAATAGTCTACCTGTCTGTGTGTACGAACTCGTCCCAAGTACAAGAGACAAGCAGTTACGAACACGTTTGTCCCGGTACTATGACAAGTAACGTGCGCGAAGATCACCCTTCACCCAGACTGGGACATTCAACAAGAATGGGACGAACAGGCTGAGGGACAACGTACCGACAAAGAATGTGTAGGAAGCTGTCGCGAATTAGTCTACCACGAAGGCAGTGTTTGATATTGTGGTCTCATTCTCCTGGAGAACAGGAAGGGGAGGGAGCTGTAAGAAAGTTTCCGAATACTTTTGACTTAGTTCCACACCTGTGCAAAAGGGGGTTTATCGTAAAGTGAAGACACATATGCACACTAGAAAAAGCGGCAGGTATGCTTTGAAATATACCGGACCTTAGCCCTACCCTATTTATACAGTCAATACTATCAATGTAATCGACAACTTGCCATTCATATTCTGTTTGTGCATCCGTAAACCACGGGGGAAAATCAAGACAGGAAAATGAAGCGGTTCTCGGGTGAGGATACGGAAAATCATCCACATTTAGGAAACTTACCTTCAGCTCGTCAATGAGCTCGGCAGGGACCTGACCCTGGGATTGATTGCGTAGTCCCCCAGATGGAGTGTAAGCCGTTAAAAAGTTCAAGCAGGAGAAAAAACTTTGGCAACCATGCCACGACGTGGTGGAACTCCCCACGTCGTATTCGGCTGACGGCGGTGGAATTTACGCAGAAGCAATAGTCTATATCCTATCAGGATGTAGCTGCACTATCAATGCTTGAAAGGAGGAATTTATAGCAAATAGAAGAAAGGAAGCATCATGCCGTGTGTAAATCGAGCATCCTTCTGCCTGATCCCCGTCCCGTCGGGTGTGTGGTCGCATAGCCTTTATACTGCGCGAGGGTGGGCAAGGGGCGCACGCACATTATGGTCTAGCAGTTAAATAGCTAACTGGGAATGGAAAAAGACCAGTCTCCGCAGCTCTTCCCAGTTGGACCGGAGTCCACGGCAAATCCAATGAAAGAATATGCTCTCCAAGCATAGTTAGGAGGAGTTGCGGGGCCCCTCTTCGAAGAGAAGACTAATATGGGAATAGCTGTACGATTTCTAAGGGCGAAACTCCCATTAATGTTGGCCATACAAGGCGCTGTCCCCTTCGAGGACATGTCAGGGGAGGTTGGGCTCGCTAGGCGTCTTTTTCTCCCTCCACCTTGAAACCTTTGGGAAGTTGGCTGTCTCTGGACAACAAGATTCCTATTTTAGAGGACCCAGCGTCTCCGAGTCCTCTGGTTCAACCTAGCGCCTTGCGTGGGAGCGTACAAGTAGAAGCTCCTATGGTGCTTTTCTCTCTTCAGGGGACTCCTTAGGAGTTCCCACTTTTGGCGTGTTTGCCTCCTGTGAGTCTAAGGAGTGAGTCGTAAAAGCCTTATTATTTTTAGAGGCTAAGTTTGAACCCTTTTGGGACACTAACTCTTTCAAGTGAGCACCAGGGGGGGAGGGGTAGAAGCCCCAGAAGAGTTCCGAATGGGCGCGGAAGCGACCGTGCTCGTAAGCATAGAGGGACCAGGAACAGAGAGTGCATTTTTAAATATTGAGTCATAAGACGTCCCAGGTAGCGCTAACAATATATGGATCAATTTCTTAGCCTCAGGAAATGAGATACGATTCGGAGCCTGAAGGGCTATGAAATCTTTCTCCATGACATACGCACCACATTACTTCGAGCAAGTAGGGTGCGGCTCTCCGAAATTGACCTATTTGGCAATAAACGATAATAACTTATCGTGTACTGCTTTGGAACAACTTAAACAGACTTCAGTTAAATCTGAATTTGAACGCCTGCATGAGCAATTCGTATAACTGAAGCGGTGGCAGTATTAGCACTTCTGAAGCAGTGATACGATTGCCTTCACGAATTAGCGGTACAAACCGGCACGCACCGACTCAGGGAGCCTGTCACGATTGTACAAGATGAAAAATGTAAGAGTGGGTCTCGAGGTTCCCCCTGTTTGTGATCATACAAAAACCTTTACTGCCCCTGGGTTAGCCAATTCTTCGGTGATGTATTCTAGAGACTAGTCCACGAGTTTCTTCGCATAAACCACTGCTTTCACAAAATTCATGCTAAAGTGCGGTGTCACACTCACCGAAGAGGCATTGAGTGTCGAAAGGGCACTAATCATGGACGCTTCGGAAGGCTCGGCCACATTCACCCGAAGGCTCCAGGTGGAGAAAAGGCCAAGGGACCTAAATTACTTTTACTGAAAGAATGTCATCTGAGCGGTGAAATTATTAAAGTACTAAAAGTGATAAACGAGTTTACTAGTGTGAATTCTTATAAAATAACTTGGAATGGCTTAAGAGGAATGTTTTTTTAAAGTATTACAGATAAGTTTAAAATTTGAAATATGTTCTTGAAGAAATAAGGGTTGTGGAACTAATTCCACCTCCATATCTTCTTTTCCTTCATCTATCATAAGCTTCTGAATTCCATCCTTTACCCTCCTTTTTGATCGGCTTCGACTTGATCATTGGGCATTTGCTGGTTCGTAATTCCTAAACTTACCTACGAACCTACCTACTCCCTGGAGCGAATTTATTTCTAGATCCAGCTCTACATATATGCTAACAATATTTTGTATGTTATTCATCATTAGACTCGAGGTGGAATCTCGAGTCAGTAAGGGAATAGATCTGATCTATCGAACCATTCGTCATGTTTGCCGTTCGTTCATTCTTAAATAGAAGCAGAGTACCATCATCACATCTGTATCTATAAAACGTTCAATCTATTCCTGCGGCCACAACGTTGTTCGCTAATAATATAACTAACGGTAATTCACGCATGCGTATAAACTACCGGCCACGCGCGTTGAAACGTTTACTCATTGTAAGTATATCATATTATATTATAAAACATTATATGATATATGTTATTATATGCTATTATATACTTACAATGAATAAACGTTTCACCGCAGGAGCTAACGCGCACGCGTAAATGACTGTTATGAGCGAGCAACGTTGTGGCTGCAGGAACAGATAGTGCGTCTTAAAGATAGAGATTATACAATAATATAGGGAGAGAGCGGAACTCGCCTGAATCTACTTTTACCCCACAAATAATAATAATAATGATAATTATCAGCGAGTCATAACATTTTTGTGCCACAATATAAGAACTTCAAACCATATGCATCACTATTAATTTGTGAAAGGACTTTATATCGCGGGCAACGCCGGGTAACTGTGCTAGTAGCAAATAAAGAAGGTCGAGCATTTGTACATATAATACTTTCTGTAATTTGGGGGGACAGGGCAAGAAATATCCGCCGTATTTCATTTATATTGCAATTTTACATTATATTCTGGGGCCAGAGGTATCATTTCATGGACTGCTCTCTTTGCATGGCCAATGACACACATATTTCCGCTAAGATCAAACACAAGATTGTCTACCGTAGTCTCGGTTCCGGAATACAACTAATGCCCCATAACAGTGACAACTTTGCCATTTCACTACTATCAGAGGTGGAATCAAAGTTGTAAAACTGGAAAAGAGAAGAGTAATGTGAGAATGCGGTATTCATATGGAAGAAATTTTGACACGCCCAGAAGTTTTAATTTGACGACCCAAACTTACAACAGAAATTTACTCAGAGTTGAAAGATTTGTCCCGAGAATTTATACTTTCGAAAGATAAATTTGAACTTTATCATCCTAAAAAATATCATCGCAAGTGAAAAACTGCCTAAGTTATTTCTTGAAAAGGAGTCAGCCTTTATTTTTAATTTTCTAGGGATGGATCGCACTGTTTTTGCAGCCACAGAAGCATGATCCCTCTCAATACCGCTAATTCATCTACTTTCCTAAGTGAAGTGTGAAAGCGGTGCACCCCCTTTTTCTCGAATGACATTTGGAAGATATGTGGAGAATTTAAAGTATTCGCCATGTTGATCAAAATGGAATCAGGATACATGAAATGCTGCTGTTTTTATGCTTTTTGGATAGTTATACAACTTTCACGTATTAAATGGAGTCGAATTGGGTTCACGAAGATCAAGAATAATCCAGAATAATCTAATGTTTGATTCGGGAAGCGTTCTTCTTCCCATACAATACATGAAGCGTGGTTTCATGAAGCACTCGTGCACACACTAGCCAAGATAAACTGTAAAGGATTCAAGTATGTTGTGAAAGGACTTCTGAAGAACCCCGAGACTGGAAACACGAAAGGTAGAATGCTTTTAAATATTATTATTATTATTAGTTATTATTATTATTCCATTTGTGTAAAATGGATCAGGCGGTGGTTCCTGGAGCTTTGCTGACTCAGTGGAATAGGTTTTAGACTTTCTCCATACTTGGATTCGAAGCTAAGCAAAAGTGGAGTCGAAGATTTCGTTCTGGTAAGGAATTACGGCCAATCACTGCAGAATGCAAACTCTGTCGCAAAAACGCAGACAGTTTCACCATATATCCAATCTTAAAGTGTTATATTTCTCCTTTACAATTCACACACATTCAACAAGCCTCCTTTTGCCAAAGGAAGCTGCTGAAACGGGTTTCAACCCTCATTAACTTCATGTGGAATGGATGGCTTTCCCTTAGGCCGCGGACGGTTCCCTACGCATGCAGTTTTTCCAAACACAATAATATCGTCTTTACTGATACTTCTCCTAACCTGGAACCTGCTTTTGGTAATTTCGGGCTTAAATGTATTTGTTATACTGATCTTTATGCTAGTTTCATATCCCCTTGTTTCGCATTTAAGGAATTTTGACGACGAGTTTTAGGGTTAAATGGACATCCTGTCTTTATTGCAAGGGTATTTGCGGCTATATATCTTCCACACATTTTCAATTCTTTGATCTTCACCACTTTTTTTACACATCTCTTATTACATTTCTTATGCGAGAGATACCTTCGTTGGATTACTTGAAAAAATTGGTTTGAGCTTATAATGGATCGTTATTTAGTATTACTCTTAATTATACATTCTCCCATTCAATACTTTTGCTTCTCTCGTCTATTCGCTTCATCCTATATAATAATCCTATGAATACTTTTATGAATAAAACCGCCACGGAAAAAAGGTAAACGAAAACCGCCAGCGCCGTTATTTTGACTGCTGTCAATTTTAATGTATATAGGGAGTTTATTGAAAGATTATTTGTTTGCCTTGTCCTTATTAATTTTGCATCACACTTTCATATTATTATTAATGAATAAAGCTTAAGAATTACATAAAGTAGCAAAATTAATAGCAATAATATCGAGAGGTGAAAATTCCCTTTTCAAGATAGGCAAAATTATCTGTGTCTGGGCGAACTGATGATAGGGGGCCCCGGAGAACTTTCTGTCTAAATGGTTCAAAAAAACAATAATTATTGTACTTGATAAAGTTATATACAGGGTGGGGCAAAACCAACTCAGCAGTTTTAAGTAATTATAGTAAAGTAAGAGGGGTATATAAAGAAGAAATATTATTATACTCGAGGTTAGCAGTACATACCATTTATAATCTCTAGGTTCTGAAAATAATGTCATGAAGATGACGGCTGTTAACAGTAACACACTGTTGGAGTCGATCTCTAAAGTTTCGTATAGCACGTTCGCACATACTGTGGGGTAGGGCGTTAACTTATTCAATAATCCGCTCCCTTAGCTGTGGTGCGGTGTGAGGGCGACGTTTAAACAGCTTTTCTTTCAAATATCCCCAAAGAAAGAAGTCACAAATGCTCAAATCAGATGAACGCGCAGGCCACCCTTAATCACCCCTCAGAGAAACCAGACACCAGTGTGTTGCTGTTAACAGCCGCCATCTTCATGACATTATTTTCAGAACCTCGGGATCATAAATTATATGTACTGCTAACCTCGAGTATAATAACATTTCTTCTCTATATACCCCCGTACTTTTTAACAACTCTTTAAAACTGCTCAATCGGTTCTGCCGTACCCTGTATTTCAAACCTTTTTTTATTTTGGTTCTCCAAATACATATCGGTATGCTATACTTCCTAGCATTCACAGCAATTCATATATATATATATATATATATATATATATATATATATATATATATATATATATATGTATGTATATTTTCTCGAATTTCGGGGATACATTTCCGAAAATTACAATGAACACAGTTTATGGATATATTGAAGTGTCGAGGAATAGGCCGAGGAGTGGTTGGAGTTTTTCCCGACCCTTATATATATATATATATATATATATATATATATATATATATATATATCCTATTATCCCAAATGCAGAGGAGTTGTCGTACTACTCCTTATACTTCATTCATCCCGTGCCCTGAATGGGTTTATTGACTCAGAGTGTTTAGAGGTTGGCTACGGAGGGATTGGAATGAATTTTGCCAGCAAGCGACCCAAAGGAAGTTAGATACACAACAATACGAAAATAAAGTTTTAATGAACACCAAACAAGAAAATATATATACATATATAAATATATATATATATATATATATATATATATATATATATATATATATATATATATATATGTGATAGAAAGGTTTGAGGCCGCTTAATTTCACCGTTATCACATGTTGTTTAGAAACACGATGCTACCCACGTGCATCTTCGCCTTGAAGCCGGGCGCAATTATCGCGCCACCTGAGTTAATATTGAACCAAGAGGGTTTATCATCCCCCCATCCCATTCGCTCCATGCGCCGATCACGCCAGATTGAGTTAGGCTTATGGGCAGATAAGGTATTGTTCTCAGGCGCAGCTGTGCATTCCCTCGAAGCCCCCACTCCATTGTCCCCTACGCCAAGGGGATGTCTCGACTATTTATATGGAAACTTTACCACTAAGAGCAGATTCGAGATCCAGATTTTCTTCGCAAGACATCACTACGATCTACTCTCACCTTGAGCACCAAGGGCCCTCTACCTCGAGATCCACCATCATTGTCCAGAAGAGGACAATATCCCTTGAGTGCCAAGGTTCGAGCCTTAAAGACGCCAAGTCCTCAAGGCTTCCCCTGTTGTTCAGAAAGAGAACAACGTTAGAACAGCCATTGTTCTTTGAGCCCGTTGACAAGAGACGGTTCTCACCCTCCCCTTCCCTGATGTTCAGAAAGAGAACAACGTTAGAACAGCTATTGTTCTTTAAGCCCGTTGACAAAAAACATTTCTCACCCTTCCCCCCTGTTGTTCAGAAAGAGAACAACATTAGAACAGCCATTGTTCTTTGAGCCCGTTGACAAGAAATGGTCCTCACCCCCTCTGTTGTTCAGAAGAGAACAACGTAGAACAGCCATTGTTCTTCAAGCCCGTTCGCCAAGAAACGGTTCTCATTACCAAGACGCCACGTCAGGATCATTTAATTCCCCCCCTCCTTCGGCTGGAACTCGCCAGCGGACCGAAGATTCCTTCACGTCGCCTTCCTCTGCACAACACGTGTAATTACGTAGGCTGATTATTACTTTTGAGTATTTAACCCTTTTGTAAACCCTATCTTGTGCTTTAAATGGCTTAGCAAACCATCCCATCCCTTTAATTTTTATTTGTTTTACCTTTTTAAATCTCTTTAAAATTTTAATCCTCAGATTGACTAGATTTCCCACGACCCTTTCCATTCTCTGTTTATGTCAATATTTTCCGTTTTGTGTGTTGTTGATAGTTTTTATTAATAAAACTCTATCTTATTAATGATAGCCATATTATTATCCTTGAGCTCAGTTCCACTTCTTAAGCATATTGAAGATAAATAATATCGGTCAACCCAGACACCACACACTCTAAATATAAATGAATAATTCCCTCAACGAATAGTCATGTATGCTATATCGTCGAGAGTCCATTTTACGACAATATATATATATATATATATATATATATATATACAAATAATGCGATTTGAGAGAAAAATCAATAAGTGAATCTCGGATATCTCACTTGGCTTGTAAATAATTATTCACTACGTAAATCCCTATGCACTTGTAATGTCAGTAATCTTCGCAGTAAAGTTGGAGAATGTGAAAGGAAAGGGTTACTTTGGAATCTGTTGTTTGGGTGGCGCTGGTGAGTGAAGGTGGTGAGATACGGGGTGGAGACGATGTGGAAGGTTCTCCAGGGACCGACCTGATCCCACAATTCCGTCACGATTCTGCTGGAAGAAGGCGGTGACGGGAGTTTCTTGTTAAAGAGGGCCCCACGCTCGTGAACCCCGAGGAATCTTGGGTGCCTCTGTGAGGGGGAACGGGGGGGCGAAGTCACTTATCGACGCGTAGGGTCACGGAGAAAAGCCGGGAAGTAGGTTTCTCGCTTAGGACACCAGAGTGAGGCTGTTTGTAGCCTCGGCTCTGAACGTGAGTACGAGCTTGGGATGCACTGGCTTGTATCCCAACGGGTAAGAAGCCTCCCTAACTGGGACCGATCTCTTCTCTGAAGACTTAGTGCTTCGACGAATTACCACTACACCGAAATAGATGGCAATTCCTGCCACGCCAGACGCTGTGCAAGCTCTACTACTAAGGGGTTAAAAGAATTCATCTTTTATACTCAAAACTCGGGAGAGGTTCTTATTGCGCCCTAAGTAGATTAGATGTCAAGCTACTCCATTTCGTCCTTTATAAACTTCCGGCAACTATCGGAAGCGAAGATGGGCTCCCATTTATCGATTAACAGTTAGGGAAGGAACTGGGTGGTTAGCTGAAATGGCCAGCGGTTTCTTTCAGCTTAAGACCACCAGATATTGGGCCGGAAGGGGTAAAGTTGATAAGCAGCCCACCCGGAAGGGAGGTCGGCAAAACTGGGACATTATGCTATTCTCCTACATCCCTATCTATCCCGAGGGGAAATTATTCTGAAGTGGAACGAGGGATAATTTCACAAGATATAACCTACTCGCAGTTACAATTGATAGCCAAAATGAGATCCCAGGAAACATACATACGCAAAAACGCACAAAAAAATCAACATAAAGAAATGGCACTATATCGCGACAAGGTCTTAAGAAATTACAGTTATAACTAGATATACATAAAAAATAAATAGAACATACATATATACACAAGAACAAGAAAAAATAAAAATGGCCGGACAGTTCTGGTTAGGCGCTACAACTCTGGCCTTCGTCTATCGGATCGCGCGATAATTTTCAGCAATGACGTTATCCGTTCCTTTTACGTAAGATACATTGTATTGGTATTCTGACAATAAAAGGGACCATCTCATAAGTCTGCCGTTCTGACTTTTACAATTTTTTTAAGTAGACTAGTGGCCTATGATCTGTTTCGACAATAAAAGGTCTACCAATCAAGTACATCCTAAATTTTGGAATGCCATAATTGATTGCTAAAGCTTCAAGTTCTATATTTGCGTATGCTCTTTCGCGAAACAACAGCTTCCGGTTCACGTATGCCACTGGAAATTGGGCTCCTTCTTCCTTATTTTGTAATAAAACGCACCAAATGCCGAGATTAGAGGCATCAGTTTGGATGCCGAATTTTTTTCGGGGGATTGGGCAAACGGAGGATAGGAGCGGAGTCCAATTTTTTCTTTAGCTCGCTGAAACTTGCATTCACGGCGGGGTTCCATAAGATGGGGTCTGGCGCGGCCTTTTTAAGAAAGTCATTGACGGGTGACGCTATGGAAGCGAATTGGGGGATGAACCGCCGATAGAAGGAGACGGAGCCAAGAAACGAACAAAGCAGTTTCTTGGTTTTAGGGAGTGGCATGCCTTCTATTGCCTCATCATTGTCCTCTTGGGGGGCTAATTGTCCCGTACAAATGGCACTTGGATGGCTTGATTGTCAAACCGTGGATCTTAAGCCGGTTGACATAATCCACGGGCCCTCTAGCTTCTATTACCGGGAACGGTCCTTTCCATTGGGATAGGAGTTTGATGTTGTCCGTGGGGAGTAAACTCAGAACTTCATCGCCTGGTTTCAATTTCTGTGCCTTAGATTTAATATCAAAATACGTTCGATACTTCTCTAGATTTATCTCGGAATTTTGCAAGTCAACCTCCAAGCATTTTGTTAGCCTGTCACGCAAGTCCAGAACATACGAGTAGGAGGTCTTTAGTTCCTCATCCAATCGAGAATTCGTGAGGAGCTACTTGATAATGCTCAGTGGACCTCGGACATTGCGACCATAGACAAGCTCAAATGGGAAGAATCCCAGAGTTCGGTGGGGAATCTCCCTACACGCAAACAAAGCTACTGGCTGGTACCTGGTGCCATTCCTGGGGCTGGTCGTGGCACAACTTTTTAAGCACGCTTTTCAAGGTATCGTTTAACTTCTCGCAAATACCGTTTGCAGAGGGGTGACAAGGCGTAGTGAAAATGGGCTTAATTTTGAGCAAATTACTCACATGCTCCATCAATTCGGACGTAAATTGGCGGCCCCTGTCAGAGAGGACATCTTTAGGGATCTCTACCCGTGAAAAAATAGAGATTAATGCCTCAGCACACGAGATGCTATCAATCTTTTTGAGAGCATTTGCTTCGGGGAACAGGGTGGCCCAATCGACGAGGGTGAGAACGTATGGGTGTCCCTCGGTGGAAGGAAGATGTATCGGTCAAATAAGATCGATGGCAACCCTTAAAAATGGTTCTGATATCACTGGAGTATATTAAAGGGGTGCCGGTTGTACTCATCCTTTGGCGGTGACCTTTTGACATATATCACAGGTCCTGCAAAACTCTGCGATTTCCTTGGCTGCCCAGGCCCCCCCAAATACTTAAATACACGTTGTGAGGTCTTATTATGGCTGAAGTGTCCTGCAAACACACCTTTATGTTTTATTTGTAAAATCTTCGCAACGTAGGCCCTAGGCACGCAAAGGGCCGTGAACGAGGAGCCTACTGGATTCCGGGAAGTACAAAATAGCAAAGCGTCTTCTATCACATTCCTCACTTTTCGGTCTCCACGAACCGATTCTCTCTCCTCGTTTAGCTTTTTCCCATAATGGTTGGAGGGAAAGGTAGTCCTTTTGGGCATTGATGAATTGGGCGTTATTCAGTCCCTCGTAATCAAGGGTAAAAGGGGGCTTGAGAGGCGTGGTGGTCAAGGCGTCTCTATCAGCCTGAGTTCGGGTGACGACAGCTTGCGATACAGCAGTTGGGGCGAGCTGCACGTTCTGGCCCACCAACACTACGCAAAACTTAATCGGGGCAGCTACGACGTCGGTCCATCCCGTAAAATAGCGGCATTTTACGTGACAACGGACCACTGGGAATTTATTAGCTCTTCCTATGAAATCGTGTACGACAGCGAATTTCTTATGTTGTGGGTCCACGAGGGGAAGAAGCTTGTCTGATACCACTATACACGTACACCCTGTATCTCTCACCAGAGTGGATACTCTACATCCATTAATGGACCTGGACTCGAATTTGAGCCCTCCAGAAGAACTGTTATTATAAAGAAAGTTCACCTGGTGCTCCTGAGAGGTCGACGAAGATGGCAGAGGTGCAGATGCGGTAGGCTGTTCGGCAGCGAGAGTTGCAGAGACTTGGTGGACCTGTTGTCCAGGGGCAAAGCGAAAGCGGGGGTTTTGTGGACACTGAGATTTGTAGTGACCAGGGGTTCCGCAAGAGAAGCATACAATGGGGTTACTCCGGTAGGGGTTACTGGAAGGAGCAATAAAAATTGGGGGTTTCACCTCTTTTTGCTTCTTCTGGTGGATACCTTTGGGTTTAAAGGGGCCTGGGACTTTTAGTAAATGAGGGGGCTTTCTCGGTTTTGATTGTCCTTGGTTCTTAGGGTAAGGAGAAATGCTCTTATTTTGCTCCTTAGGATAGGAATGATGATTTGTGGCGTAGAGATCCGCTTCTTCGAGGCACTCGTTAAAGGAAGAGGAACGCCTATCTTGCACAAATGCACGGATTTTCGATTGATCTCTACTTAACTCACGCTCGTGTTGACGAATTTTCTCCCTCTCTTCTCTCTCTTTTTCTTCTTGTCTTCGTTGTTCTTCTCTTTTTTCCTCACATTTATTCCTTTGTTCGTTCTGAACATATTCGATCAATTCCTTGCCCCAAAGGCTCAAAATTTGTCCCTGTTTATGGCACATCTCAAATGGGGAGGAAGACAACTTGGATACGCTGTCGGATCCGCTAATTCACGAAAGAGCTTTACCACTTAACCCCAGATTATACGGCCGTGACAAATAATATACACAATAATAAAAAAGTAAAGAAAATACAAATAGTTACTATGCTGGGTGAGATGCTGCCAGCAAGGGTTATTGAGGGTGGCCTAACCCTTTTTATATTGTATACCGACAATACAAAAGAAAAAAATTAAAAGGACACGGCGTCAATTATTAATTCAACACCAAAATTAAAAATGTCTTATTATTTGTTTCATCTAACCTTGGGCGCTTGGCAATTAGAAAAGAGGAATTGCAAAATTGACGGGTTCGAAACAAAAAGCACACCCAATGACACTACAATTAAATATGATTTAATATATATACTATATGTCGAGGAATAGGCCGAGGGGTGGTTAGAGTTTTCCCCGACTCTAATATATATATATATATATATATATATATATATATATATATATATATATATATATATAGATATATATATATAAATATATATATATATATATATATATATATATATATATATATATATATATATATATATATATATATATATATATATATATATATATATATATAGAAATAATGTGATTTGAGAGATAAATCAATAAGTAAATCTCGGATATCTCACTTGGCTTGTAAATAACTATTCACTAAGTAAATTTCTATACACTTGTAATGTTGGTAATCTTCACAGTGAAGTAAGGGTTACCTTGGAACCTGATGTTTGTGTGGTGATGGTGAGTGAAGGTGGTGAGATAAGGGGTGGAGATGTTGAGGTAGGTGCTTCAGAGACTGACCTGATCCCACAATTTCGTCACGATTCTGCTGGAAGAAGGCGGTGACGGGAGCTTCTTGTTAAAGAGGGCCCCACGCTCGTGAACTTCGAAGAATCTTGGGTGCCACTGTGAGGGGGGGCGAAGTGACCTATCGACGCGTAGGGTCACGGAGAAAAGCCGGGAAGTAGGTTTCTTGCTTAGAGAACCAGAGTGAGGCTGTTTGTCTCTTCAGCTCTGAACGTGAGTACGAGCTTGTGTCCGCACTGGCTTGCAGACCAACGGGGTAAGGAGCCTCCCTAACTGGGAGCGATCTCCTCTACGAAGACTTAGTGCTTCGATGAATTACCACTACACCGATAGATAGTAATTCCTGCCCCACTTGACGCTGTGCAAGCTCTAATACTGAGGGTTAAAAGAATTCATCTTTTATACTCGAAACTCGGGAGAGGTTCTTATGGCACCGGAAGTAGATTAGATGTCAAGCTACTCTATTTCGTCCTTTATAAACTTCCGGCAACCATCGGAAGCGAAGATGGGCTCCCATCTATCGATAACCAGTCGAGGAATGGACTCGGTGGTTTGCTGAAATGGCCGGCGGTTTCTTCCGGCTGGAGACCATCAGATATCGGGCCGGACGGTTTGATAACCCAGCCCGCCCGGAAAGGAGGTGGGCAAAACTTGGGGACATTATGCTATTCTCTTACATTCAGGTTTTATTGCTATTTCATTTAGCGATCTGGCATTTTGTCCTTTTATCTGAAGTTTATCTTTTTATATACTCCATTATTTCTGGTATAAAGGACGGTTTGTGGTTCACAACTTAACTGATTTGGCACTAATCTATTACTTCTTTTATTTCATGTAATCATAAGTTGTGAGGAGAATTGAGAATAAAATCTCTTTTTTTGATCTTCCTTTTAACGCATTGATTATATAAAACCTAAAAATTAATTCCAACTAAATCCCTGTTGTTATGGTATACAGCAATCAACATCGACGCAGACCAGATTTCAGTGACTAATGACGTGCCTTCTTATCACCCATATCCACCTCACACTTTGTTTTGTTATAGAAAGGTGCCTTCGCCACATTTTTATTTTCAGTGGAGTTAAATACACCTGATGTATGTATAAAGATGAATAAGGATGCATAAGTTACTGCTTCTTTTGTTATTTTAAAGTTTCAGGGTAAAGCTTCATCATTGAATACTTTTGTAGAGTATGATGGAGAGCGCACACTTTTGCTATTCTATTTAATTCATTCATATTCATTGATGTAAAGAACAATGTCAATTGTAGTAATTATAGAACTGTGAGCTTGATTATAAAATTATCTACTTACCGAGGTCATCAATCATCCTTAACTAAATATTGTATACCATTCCAAATATACATTTAACCAAATTTCACAGCTCACAAAAACTCTATTTCAAGCCATACATATTCAACGCATCGGAGCTCTTCCTAGTCTACTGGATAAAGCGTTGGATTTCGAACGTCAAGGTAGCGAGTCTAATCTCCTCTTAAGTAGGGAGATGGCAGCCTCATATCAAACGCGCTGTAGGTAGTATCTTCCTACATAGGTCATCATACACATCACATAGATAAGCATAAACCGGTCTTAACACTCACAACATATCCAATCTTTCTTCCGCCTCCCCAATGCGTATCCTTATAGCCTCCTCCCTCCTGACGTGAGTAACGAAGAATTCTCTGCTCGCTAGTTAGTTTCAAATAACTGTACTGACTCCTAATTCACTCAACATAGTCGGCTCCACATGCCCTCGAGCTAACTAGCCACTGTCATGCCTATCTTTATGAGAATTTCATTATTGCTTATGGCATATCGTACACGATTTAAAGGGAAGAATGGCGTAACTAAATATCTCATTTCCACGCCTGTCAATTATTTTGCCCGGATACTTCGATTTCTAGCGTCACAAAAGCTTGACGGATAATTAATTATTTTCTTTGCCTCTTAAAAGCAGTCAAAATGATTTTCAGGTGGTGGTTCTATGGAAGCCATATTGATTATAATATTTATTTATTGATCCTGATTTTTCAATGTATGCCAATGAGTCAAGTACCGCCATTTAGGGAATACGGGGGAGTAATGGCTAAGAGAAAACAAACTACTGTGAAATAATGATGGAAGATATTCAGATGATTGGCTTTGGCGATTCTAGTGTTAATAAGCTTTGTATTATCCGAAGACCCCTCTTTCTCGATCCGCTAAAAGGGTTTTTAAAAATATTGTATCAGCATGATTAGTGGAATTGTCTTTCCTTTAAAACTAAGAAGCAAAAACTAACGAAAGCATCTCAGGCATTACATGAGGAGAGTGCTCTGTTTAAATGTAGACAAAATAGTTTCAAAATGTAAGGAAGGTGAATAATCCGAGTATTCGAAAGATGTGACTACTTGGCGTGCATGTGGTCGGAAAGGTACGTAATTCTTCACAACAATCTTAACCTTTACAATTATTCAGGTTTTCCTGCGGGCGTAGTGGCTGTGAGGAGAGGCATTCTATTAGATGTCAACTCCAACCAGGTTGCCAATGCTAACCTGGGTAACCTGGCAACCTAGCAACCTAGAAACCTGCCATCCACTTGCCGGGTTGGTAAGTGGAATATAATGCATCTGTATGGCAAATAAAGCTGTGTAGAAGCCTCTAGAGGGTAAAATATATAGGGTGAATTAATCTGCTTGGGCGTGTCAAAGTTATTAGTTAACCAGCCGTGTAGGCAACCCTCGTATTCAGTTACTATGACAATGGATATCGACCTCAACACACAACCATAGGAGACGCTTATCATATCCAAGCCTCATCCACCCCAAACAGGTAATTGCATCCAATATACTAATCAAGACGTATAAGTGACCCTACTAGTAGGTCAATTCTTCCATGTAATATGAAGGCAAAGATAGAAAAATGGGTCAATTGACGAAAGAGGGAGAAGTGGTTATGGCAAGGCTGATAGGAATGATTTGTGAGGAGCAGATTAATGTCTATGGCAAGGCTTGTGGGGATGATTTGTGAGGAGCAGATTAATGTCTATAGCTACGAAGACGAATCCAAAGCGTAGCTAGTTAAGTCTTTAGGTGAGTGTATATCATCACCATCATTATCCGATTATATCTACACCTATTCATTTTGTATGTATGTGGTCATGGTGATCGGAAAAGAAAAGAACTTAGTGAAGAGGACAAAATATTAAAAAAAGAGTTAGATCAAATCAAAGATAAAGAAATGTGAAGGAGGTTAAGAATGTCACATTAAATTTCCTTAGTAGTATATATATATATATATATATATATATATATATATATATATATATATATATATATTGATTTTGATATGTACTTGTATTGCACATCGAAGTGATAGGTTCGTATATAAATCACTCTTATTCGAAACTACGACCTTGAATGCCCCATGAGGGATATGAATATTAAAGGGGTATCTAACACCATGTGCCAAGAGCAACATATGCAAGTTAAACTTTTTTTTTCTCCCTTTAAATAACAAGGCAGACAAACAAGTTTCAGCTCGGTCGATTTGAATTTCGAATGAAGCGAAAGGCGGGCAAGCAACCACTAGCTTGCCGGAGCGTTTCGAAAAAATAATAAGAAAAAACAAATTTCATCAGAGAACTTTGATTGAGCGAGTAGAAGGTGGAGAAGTGTAATTTTATTGTTGTAATTATAACTTAAATTGAGGAAAAATGAGTATCAGTAATAAATTAAAACGTTCCATCACTGTTTCGCATTCTATCAGGAATAACGTGTGATTCTCTATTTAACCAGGATTTAGCGGCTATAAAAGTGGATGGAACATACAAGAGAGCACATTCATATAAATTTCAAAGTAATCTATATTAATATGCAACCTAAGTTAAGTGCATTCACACGTCATGATTATAACTTACTCTTTTGTCTTCTGAGAACGTGCAGATTTGCAAATCGGTTCAGTCTTAATGTTCAAAAAGGGATTGTAAGATGAATGGTCAACTGTCTACTGCACTAAAGAAGGTGAAAATAGATGGGCGAGGTTTGCTTTTCTTGTTTTATTTGAAGTCACAATCGTTTAACAAGCCAAAACAACAGCAGATTTTGCAAAGTGGTCCTCACAAATCGATGTCAGATATTATACATATATAGTGTCTTGGGTAAGAATAATCTAACGAGAAAGTAAAACAAAGAGGGAGTCAATATATTTGAGCAAGAATTTATATTCAACACTTAAACCATTACTCTAGTTTTATAATTTAATACCCTTTTTCTTCTACCAGGTGTCTCAAAATTGAGTGCTTATTTGAATGAAATTAAAAACTTTTCTGACAAGTTATTGTTGAATAATGTTTATCATGTTCAAATTGTGCTCTGCATGAAATTGAAGAGTTACCTGTACAGGGTGTCCTAAAACTTTAATTTGTTTTTTAATCCTTTTCAGTACCCTTTAATAATGAATACAGAAGAGGGATTTTTGTTGTGATAGATAGTATCAGAGTAGCGAAATTTAATGAAGTACAAGAAAGATCCAAACAAAGTTTAGAAACCTGGACCTATAGAGAAAGCGATCTGTTCAATGTGAACAAATTAAAAAAGAACCGGATCCGTACATGATGAGAAAGGAAGATGGTGGAAAAAGATTGACCGCAACAAAACTGAACAAATTCAACAATTGTTTAAAAATAAACCAAGAACTTCGGTGAGAAAGGCCAGTCGGGGACTTGCTATGCCCAAGACAACAGTGCACACTACACACAGTCTTGCGTTAAAACACTAATGAAAAAACCTTATCACATTTAATTACTATACTCCCTTAATGAAGAAGATTATCCAATTCAGCATTAAGGTGCGCAGAATTTGTGGATCAAATTGAAAATTAAAATCTTATTCAGTGATGAAGCGACTTTCTACACATGTAGTCAAGATAATCGACATATGTAATTACTTTATCTGGGCAAATGAAAGACAAAGTGTTTTCATGGAATGGAAAAGAGACTCTCCAAAAGTAAACATGTGACTTGGAATAATCAAGTTTAAAATTTATGGCCAATTCTTTTTAGTCGCGGGCGACTCTACATATCACTATGTCGGTTGATCGATCGGTTTGTTGGTCAGTTTGTTGATCGGTTATTCTGTTAGGCGGTCCCTGTTTTGCTTTTTTTGGGGAGGGGGGTAATAAAATTGTAACTATTAGTACGATTCTAACGAAATTTAAATCCATTATGCTGTTTTACATTCACTTTTGAATGATATAATTGCCAAAGTCCTCCCAAGGTTAGCCGTGTAATTATTTGAAAATAACACCCTAACTGTCATGCCGATTCTAACGCAATTTTAACCCTTTTGTTGTTTTACATTCTCTTTCGGATGATATAATTGCCAAGGTCCTCCAAGGTTAGGCGGGGAATTATTTTTTTGGCAATAACATCATAACTATTCGGCCGATTCTAACAAAATATGAGAGCCTTGTGTTGTTTTACATTCTCTCTTGAATGATATGATTGCCTAGATCCTCTCAAGGTCAATCAGGGAATTATTGAAAGTTTTGTAGGTCGTAAGGTTATAAGTGAGAACCCGCGACTTTTGGTCAGCAGACCTTGTTTTATGAAGCATCTGTGATAGGTAATATCTACCATGATATACTCCAACAGTTTTTCGAATCACAACTTGTTGATGATAGCATAGTTGATAGTGTTTTGTTTCAACAAGATGGTGCACCATGTCATTATGCTCTAATTGTCCGAGATTGGATTTTATGTGGAGGAACTATACCTTGGCCTCCGCGTTGTCCAGATTTAACTTCTCTGGATTTTTTTCCGTTGAGGTTTATCAAAGCAAAAGTGTATCGGCCAAAAATTTGTAATTTTACAGAATTTAAACAACGCATAATTTCAGCAGTGCTGGACATAACTCCCGAAATGCTTTACAATGGTTTTCACAATGCTAAAGATCGATTTGAAAATTGCAGAGATACGGACGGAGCAAATGTTGAATAATTTAAAGTTTTTCTTTTCTTTTGTTTTTGAAGAATTTTTGTTTTCTTTTTGTGATCATAATTGAGCCGGAAAAATAAACATCATTTTTTTTCCCTTTTAATATCCAAAGGATTATGAAAATAGTATTGAAAAACAGATTAAAATTTGGGGACACCCTGTACATGGAACACTACAATTTTGTGCGGAGCACACTTTAAACATGAACATAATTCAAAAATAACCTTTTAATAAAATTTTTCAATTTCATCAAAATACGCAGTCAATTTTGTGAGAAAAGGTGCATCAGAACCTTTTCTTATTCAACCTTTTTTTATCTCTTTGGAAATTAAAAAGGGTATGCTTCCCCTCTACCCTTACACGTGTGGCCATATGTTTCAGCCGTCTTTGGCTCAAGATTATCGCCTATTAACGCATCATGATATCGTTGATAGCGACGTAAATAGTAAGAAAAGGGCTCATTTGCGTTGCCGAAGCCTATCATGAGAATCGCGTGGAGTTCGAGCAAAAAAGAAAAGTCAGTTTAACACTTCTGCATAATTCCTGAATCTATTTTCAACTCTGACCATGATTGTCTAGCGAGTTGTGAACGAAATACAGAGAACTTATTTGAAAGATTTAGCAATCTATCAGGGTTAAAAAAGATAAAAAACGATCTAGATTCGATTAACGTGAATTTTAACTCGATGAATTTAATGTTTTCATGATTGATCATCGTTTCTTTTGGTCTATTGATCATATGCTCGAGAAGCCGCTTCTAAATTTATTTAAAAATGCCGACTGAGTTTGATAAAAATGGCATTGGTTCCTCTGTGGATTCGGTTCTGTTTATTTATTTTGGGTTTGATTTGTTTAAGGAATTTGCTATTTCATAGTAACTTAAAACACACTCACGCATCCAATGATGATATACTTAAACAATTACTTTTTTGTTTCTGTCTTTATTACACAGAAGAACAGTCTTTTAGTGGAGATTGGAATTGTATCAAGAGAGTCGCGTGGTCTACAATAAAAGGATACTCGTTTTTGAAAGATAAAAAGAAAGAGAAAAGGTTTTGAAGAGAGTAAAATATAACATACAAAGACATATATACATATCTCTATATTTTAGTTCTGTTAAAACATTTGTATCCTTTGATTCCTTTTGCCTTTCACCACGAGTAAAGATTTACTATATTGCCAAATAGTTTACGGCTTATGAATCGGACACGAAGAATCGCTATCGCATAGTTCGTCCTTCTTTCTTTGTCACCTTCCCATTTTCGATTCGTTAGTCTCTCTGTTTATTTCATCTCTTAAATCCATATATACATATCTATAAATCAAATTAAACTCTTAGATTGAGTATGCGTTAAACAAATAATCACCTCTCTTTATTTTTTCCTATCCTCTCGGGTCAAACTTGGTGGATTGAGGTCTTAAATAACAATAAAATGTCAAGAGTCGAAGAATCCTTTTTTTTTTACCCCAAGCTCTAAGACCTTTCGAATGCACATTTGTTTGGCCCTTTTATTGGATGAATGGGTTTGTGGATTTCTCTGAGCCTTTTCTAGCTAAAAATAAAGTACATCGATTTATATTTTATGTTATGGTAACAATCTATTCCAGCCAATGCGCAAAATATGTTGAAATAGCTCATTAAGATATTCCAGGTGGCTCAGGTAGCACTTTACAAATTACTATTTTGTTTAGAAGTAGTAGAGAGGAAGAGATATTTTATGAATATTGGAATTAGGTTGATATACTCCAATTAAGAGGTCAGGTATGTTATAAGTCGAGAGAAGAGAGAAACAGGAGAGTATATTCGAAGATAAAACTTAGAATGATATTTTTAGTCTAAAGATTTTAGCCCAACCGAAGTTTTCTTTTTATAATTTTTAATATTTTGTTAACTGAAACTAAGAAAATATTTTTCTTATATCTTTTCGAGTAGACTATTTTGGGAAGGAGGATCTGATAAATAGGTGAATTTTTATAAAGGTAGCCTTAAGGAGGAGCTTTTTGTCCATCACACATGTATAAATAATGTTTGTAAATAATATGAAAATATGAATGGAAATTAAAAGGATAAATATATGACCTATTTTAGCGAGAAATAAAATCGAGCGTTATTAAGGTATGGTAAATAGTAAGTAGACAACGATTTAAAAGAGAACTAAAATCATTGAAAATCCTTAACAATTTACAATAATCTATAATATAGCAAATTTCTACCAATTTAATCACTGCGCATAGACAATACCCTAAAGTTACATAGAAAAGTAGAAATGTATGCATGTACATATTAATATAAAATGAATATAAGAAGTAAAGATTCTGGTTTAGTAATATGGCGTTACAGTGTGGTGGGCAATGGGGAATAAATTGCATGTCTAGACAGAAGGAATGAGATTTTATAATATTAAATCCTAAGGCTGCCGAAACAAGGAATTGGGGTAGAAATACTAACATAAATTATGGTAATATATTATGGAAATTGGTATTATTTAGTTTAAATTTCAAACAGCCTTTTTGCTACTTGCTTTTATTATTGGAAGGAGAATTTTTTTTTCGCTTTGTTTTTCTGTTTGATTTGGCTTCCCTCTGTGACGTTTAGAGTCAAGAAGATATAATTTTATACGAGAGTCGACTCTTAAAATATATTCAAAGTTACAACTTTAGGCAATCTTGTTATACATTTATTACCAATAAAATTGTGGCCTTATGAATTCAAGCGTCTACAATAAACATCAAGAAGTAATCACCCTATTTTAACATTAAAATATGATCGTTATAAAATGAAATAAGGGTTTCTTTTACACCCCTATTCTCAAAAAATTTCATCATGTTCAATATGCTGATTAGAAAGTCACCCTCCTCAAAATCTTCATTACAGAAGCATTCCCAAAATGGGATCTTTATTTGTCCATACGTTGCTGTGTGAAAGAGAGTTTCTTATCCTACTCTTCTCTTGAGAGTACTTGTGATAAATATCTCTCACTCATGTAGAATTCTCCTATATTCACCAGTTTTTCACAAATAAATCTAAAACATTTTGCCGGATATGCCTAAAGTTTGCTTACTTATCTTTCATGAATAAAGACAGCTCACAGAAATTTGGATTCAAGACAAAAAGAAAGTTTTTTCAACTTCCAGTAAAGCCAAGTAAAAGAAGCGTGTAAACAAAGCATGACTTCATACTAAATCAGTAGGTAAGCGAGAAAAAAATATACAGGCACTCAATCATGACACTAACTCTACTTACTCTTGAAATAGAAATACTGACCTGGTGTTTTAGTGAATTGGTCGAGTTCCCTTAAATGGCTAAATATTGTTCAACGCAGACGCTTCAATATAAATTTGAACTCAAGTCTTCCTGAACTTTCCAGACTTCAAAATATTTCATTCTGACACCTGATTTTGACTTCTCAGACTATAACAATAACATCAAAATAACACGTGCGTATTTGTGCGGATGGGTCTGAAACAACAATTCGTCGGTGTGTGTGTGTGCAATTTTTATATTCTCCCAGAACACGATCTCTGACCTCGAGCTCTTATCGCGTTATATTTTGCGAGTTTGGGCATCCATTCGACGGATGTGGGGCCTGAACAGATGAGACGCCACAGAGGATTTCAATGTTTTGAAAAATGTGTTCGTTACTGGTTTGAACACCTGACAAGAGTAAATAATGTGTGTACGTGATGTCTACTGTATTTATGTGAGCGTTCTGTATGTTGTAAGAGTGAGGGATATGGGACCTTGATCGTGAATGTAAAAATGTCCATTGATATTAATAGTGTATTTTAAAGAAAATATACACAATTAAGAATACAGCAACAATGAGAAATTAGAATATACATGAATTTACAATGTCAAGAATGTGGAAGGAAGAGCCAAGGGCCCTTATATAAAACACTATTAAATTTTAGACGGACGTTAGTGCAGAAAGACTAAGCAATAATAAGATGAAGCAGAAAAGGATCATACATCTTCATTTTAGGCCTCGCCTCTGTCAACCGATGATCTATTAAGGAATTATTCTAGACTGAGATTTGCGTCCGTAAATGAAAGCCTTTGCTTAACGCATCATACATCGATCAGGTGTCAACACTCAGCCCTTCCTCGCCTCCGAAAGATGGAAGGCGTTGTGATGAAGACCATTTCTGAGAATTAACACGATAGTCGGATCCAAGGAGGTGAAGCAGGAACCTAGCGAAGTAGTATTCACCCGCTCGAGAACCTACTTAACAGCCAAGTAATTGTCTTAATTCGGAACTGGCAAATAAACTCTTTTTAATAATTATGTCTACAATAAAAGTTGCTCTGTCTCGCTAATAAGGGAGTAAAGGTTCTGAATCAGCGAATGACGTTTATAATTATACATGTTTGGTAGGTTACGGCTGGAAATCTTTTACTTACACGTAACTTACTTTTGTTATATATATATATATATATATATATATATATATATATATATATATATATATATATATATATATATATATATATATATATATATATCATCGACTAAATAATGCGGTAATTTATTTCATGTTTTATATTTAAATAAGTATTGTTTTAGTAATTTATTATAAAATAAAATTTTCCATTATCTTACTAACATTAGTCATGTGTCATTTTTTACTTTGATTTAATAAAATTTCTTTAAGGTTGTTTCGACCTATTCTGTAATTGGGCTCTTCATTCTCTTTAGGTGATTCGCTAAACTCCTAAACAGAGAGTAATCCGACGGAGATAAGTCGGATGAGTAGGACTGATGACTCATTAGTTCGCAATTGAACTTGTTAACTTTTCGTCTTGTATTTTTTTGTGACATTTGGTCGCGTGATATATTGATCCAATAAGACTCTTAATATATTTATTGATACTTCATTTAATACTTTCATTTATTTAAATGTTGAATGTAAATGGGTCACGTGTGCCAAGTAAGCCTCTTTGGTGATAGTTTGATTTCGATTATGAAGCTCAAATTGGATTAGGCCATTTCATAGCTTAAAAAAGATACTTATGTGGGTGAGGGACATGTTTAGGCTGGGGTATTGTTTTGTTCACCCAATTATTCAGTTGTCAAGAATGTTTAATATAGTTGTTCTTAACCCACTTTTCATCTAGGTTAGAAATGTTACTAAAATTCGATCAAACCTATTGTTTTCTTACCGTATCCTTGACACAAATTTCTAGTGTTACGTTAGCATTATTGTCTTCTTTAAACTCCCAAAACTTAAGGCTGTGAAGGTACTCTTTGATACTTCCATAATAGTCATCATTTAACGATAAGGTAAACTAAATAAAAAATAATGATAAAATTAATAGCTCAGAAAAAGAGGACTAAATATATCAAGTTTTAAGCCTTGGTTAAACAATATTATGCAGGTACCTTGGCTTTGAGTTAATTAGAGTAGGCAAGTATAAAAACAAACCTGCTTTCGATTACTTGTAACCATAAAATGAGGATTAAAATGCACTAAATTTTTTCCATGTTAATGGGATAACCTTATATATATATATATATATATATATATAAATATTAAAAATATATATATATATATATATATATATATATATATATACTATATATATATAAGTAGAATAAAAGAACTAAAAGAGACAGAAAGAAACAGGTGATAAAGGGATGCGTGGTTCGGAATCCACGAGAAAATCATTAGGTCCACACAATGGAGTTGTTCTATTCCAGATCACGGCGTCACCTTTTTTCCAAAATGAGTAAAGTTCAATTGTACCCATTTAGAGCCATGAAATGACCCATATGACCATGGGACACATGGTTATTCACACTGGAAACTTTAAATCTGCCATCGGATTTGGTGCTGGGTGTTTACATGCCTCATTTGAACAATGGGAAAACCATCAAAGCAATAACCATTGATCATCCTATCACAAAACACCGCAGGTTATTAGAGGGACTTTCCATCTTGTTTACTGCTCAATCTACTCATTTCTATCTTCATCTATTTTTATCGACCTTCCAAATCTGGGTAATTTAGACTCTTTGGAGAGAGAGAAGGAGTTTGATTAAGAGTCGACCGGGGGCCACTCTTCATCCCCCACTGCCACTCGGGAGAGAGGGTGGAGAGGATCCTGTACCAACAATGAATCTTTCCCTCTTACTATCCCCGCCAAAACAATTCGAACTTCATTCTTCGCTGCTCAAGACCGCAAACCAACAACCTCGCCGCGAAAGAAGGAAACCCTAATGAAACAAACTCGATTTTTAATCTCCATCCACATACCAAAAACTACACTCGCCAGGTAGAACGTTCAAAAATATAATAGATGAAGTCAAAATACAACATGGTATTTAAATAAACGCACACACACACACACACACACGTATATATATATATATATATATATATATATATATATATATATATATATATATATATATATATTTATATAAGTAATTAGGTAAATGGCCATGTTACATGCATGTACTATTGAAGTCCACAGCTGTGGCAGCGTTATTAATTTTAACTTGTATTTTCTTAATATTTTTTACAAGTTTTTTAACGGGGTCTTTGAAGCGACAAAAAACATCCGCGAATGATATTCTTTATTCCTAGACGTCTTTCGACCGTGTTAAGTCATCTTCAGGGAATGAACTGAAATTAAATTATCCACAAATTGCTACGTGAACATAAGTATTACAAAAATTGGCAAATTATGTTGCGGGTAATTTCTAAGGGCAAACTAAGCGCTACAAGAAACATTTAAAATTGGAAGGCTCAGATTGTCTGTTTGAAAAAAATGATTGCACTTTATGGAAGACTTATCATGCACTTGATAAAGTCAAGTCCTGCTACATCTACTATCAGAATACTACACTGTGATTAGTAGTTAAAGAGAATACCCGGAATTTAAGGAACGCCGCTTTGGATCGAGTCTTCACCGACTGCTCCTGCATACGGTTACCTGCGCGCGCGCAAGCAAGTATCAGCGAGGAATTTGGATTCTTCGGAGATTTCACCGTAAATTTGCTCATTTCTACTCAGCAGCACATCTCTGGTACTGATAACTTTTCTGCCACTTAAGGTGTGTAGAAGCTGCCTGTCCGAACCCCTGAAGGAAGCCCTATAGGGGACGCGAAGAAGAAGGCCCCACTCTGGGGCGGAGTGATCAGGGTAGGTAGGAGGACCCTGATAGACATATTAATGAGGTAGGGCAGAAAAAGTGAACCAGAGACTATCTAGGAACACGCCCTCGCGATAAGGGCCTACTAGGCTTCAAGAAGGAACCCGCAGTTGGGGCCGTCATGGACGATCCCAAAGACGAGAAACGCGTCCCGCTTCCGGTCAAAGAGCAATGTCAGAAGCTTAGGCGTGAGAAAGTATTTGTGGTCATTTTCTCCAAGCTGGAGATCGCACTCAGCCGACTCAAAGATCAGGCCTATGGATATATGGCCTTTTGCGACACGAACCAAGGCCTTGACAAAATGCTTAGTGAAAGGTCGCGTGAAGATCTAGAAGAAATCGGTCCTACGCTTAAGGTTCATCCACATGTCTTAGCAAAGAGGGCGATCATATGTAAGCGTATTGACCCCTATGTTGGAGATCACTCGACTGGAGAAATAAAAAAAAGAGATTGAAGGAAAACAAAATTGTGCAAAGATCGACGAGGTTATAAAATTAAAGAACTGTGATGGCGTTGAACACACACACGTGTCTAAAGTATTATTCAAAACAACTGAGATGGCTGCGAATACAGCTGCAAACGGGCTGATTATGTTATACTCGGAAGTCTCCGCTAGCTGCTTCGAGAGAGAATTGTTTGTCCCACTGCAAATTTGTCTCTTGTGCTACGCAATCAAAGCATGCGACCAAAGACTGCCAATTCAAAGGAAAGAAATGTTCTAAGTGCACATAATCCGGCCACAACTAGGAGGATTGCAAGAACCCGAACAAGAAGTGCCTGAACTGCGGCAACTCTCACCGCACCTTATTGATGGCATGCCTAATAAAAAAGACTGATTTCCGACAAAAAGGCGATGATTGAAGAAAGAAATATAAGAGCCACTACTAGCTATGCACTGGCGGCAAAGACTCGTAATGTGCATTTGACATGCTCATTTTACTAACATTACGAAACCAGGAAGCTACGCAACTGAACACAATAAGATATTGATTCACAACGGTCTAAAACCAATATGGTTCCCTGACAACTCCCCGTTAGGAGATCTTTTCCACGCCCAACTAAAGAGCATGAAGCAAACGGTGCCGAAGTCTCGCTCGGCCTCTTGAGACCCACGCCTACGCAAGGATGACCATGACGAGGACAGGGAACCTCAGATGGAAACGGGTGACATACCAGGTGTGACGATTACGCAAAAGGAAATCGAATTTGATACAGTGGCAACGGCAGCTGCCATGTCCTCCATAACCTTAAAAAATACACAGGACATATGTATCAAAATTTACGGCTCTCTAGCCGCTCCTATACCAAAGAAGTCCAAGGTTACGGATTTGATTGATGTGGTCCTAAAAGGAAAATTTAAATAGGATTTCGATGCTGACATCTTAGAAGCAGACCTGTTACAAGCTCTCAAACGGGGCCAGATCAAAATCTGTCCCGAATCCTGCTTCAACCTTAACCAGGATCAGTTTAGAAAGAAACGATCGGGGAGAGTAAGGTCGCCCGACAGGGCAAGAAGAAATAAAGTCAGGCAACCCAATAATAATTAATAATGGCTACCTCTAACAAATTCATCAAAGGTTTAAAAATTTTCTCGCTTAACGTAAATGGTTGGACCACCAAAAGTAAGATGTACAACGAGATTATAACACCCACTAATCCCGATATCGTACTCATCTCCGAACATGGTCTAAATTACGATAATGAATACATAAAAATATACAACTACGAGGTACTGATGACTAACCACTCGAAGGAGAGGTACGATGGCGCAGCCATTGCCATCAGAAATGGAATCAACTTCAAGGAGATACGGGACTTGGAGCAATGTTATCTGGCAATTAAGATCCACAGGACATTTAGCCACCTGGTAGTTGCCGTCGCATATCAACCTCCAAGGCGAACGTATCTTCCGATCCCTAACTTCCTGCGACTCTTCAGGAGAGACTCATCAACAATCCTGATCGGAGATTTAAACACCCGCTGTAGGAAGGCCGGATATTTTACAGCATTCAACGGAGCCGGTCACTTGCTGAGCCTGTTATTTGACAGAGGCATAGTACAGAGAGTAGGTCCCGACTTCGCCAGTTTCCATACGACAAGGTCAGCGACTACACCGGATATAGTTCTAACGAATAAGAACTTCTCTCTGAATCAAGTGACTCTTTCTGGCCCCTTCATTCCATCAGACCACCTTAGTATGATCACCTATGTCTCCACTTCCTCGATTAAAGTACGGGTTCCTAAGCGTAGATGTCTAGAAAGAGCCAACTGGGAGTTTTACTGTTAACATTTAACACATGTGAAGGTCGGACAACTAGAAGGTGCTACTCTCGAAGAAAATGACGAAAAAATCGACTACCTTACGTCAAAGATCTTAAAGGCTGACCACTTAGCTGTCCCCTGGACGAAGCATGAAATAATACTGGCTCTAAGGTGGAACCCTAACATACAAGAATAAATGTATCAACTAGAGGCAACCATCTACTTAACAAACATGTATAAGATCACGGCGCTTAATGGAGAAATTGAGAGACTAATGGGATGAGATAATAGATAGAGTTGACGCGGAAGGAGATCCTAGAAAGTTCTGGCGTCAACTGAAAAGATTGAGAGGCACTCTCACCAAGAGTCGTATAAAAATGAAAGTTAATGGCCTAGAACTCACAGAAAACTACGACATCGAGCATGAGTTCAGAACATATTGACAAAATCGTTTTCGTGTCAGGGACAAGGAGAATGAAAGTTTTGTTGAGAGGTACGAGGAGCAAGTTCTTTTAAGACTCCGTGAACTGGGGACCGACATCACACCGTATCACTTCGTGGACGGGACTCGTCTCGGAGCAGGAGAAGGTAGACCCTTCTCTCATGAAAAGTATTAAGAAGCCCTAAAGAGCTATAAGTAAAAGGCGCCAGAAATTACTGGCATCACTAAGATGCATTTATTAAACGCCCCCAACAACGTTAATGAAGCTTAACTCGAGGCGTTTAACTCCTGCCTCAATGTCAAATATTTCCTGAACCAGTTCAAGAGAGCCTGTATGATATTCATACCAAAGCGCAGCAAGCCGAAACAGAGGTTGGAAGCTATAGACCCATTTCTCTGCTGGAATTTATGGGCAAGCTACTAGAGAAGCTTCTTAATAACAGACTGAAGGACTTCCTAGAATCAAACAACTTATATAATCACCAACAGCATTGCTTTCGAAAGAAACTGGGTACCGAAACGGCTCTGGCTTTAATCACTGAAAGAATAGCTCCCCGCAAGGTCGGCAACGGCAGTGTCTACCTTGTCCTGCGAGACATGGCCTCGGCCTTTGAAAAGGTGTGGCTACCAGAGCTAAAGAAGAAAATCAGTGATCTAAGTATGGATAACGACGTAATGCGAATACTCTGCGACTACTTGGAAGATCGAAAGGCAGTCGTAAGAGTAAATGACATCAAGGGGGAAACGTTTAAGCTCGAGGCAGGAGTGCCACAAGGAGGTTGCCTCATCTCTACATCGTATACAGTATATACGGCTGACCTAACTTACCCCAATCAATACCTTGCCCAGTACATTCAGCTAGCAGATGACATTACACAAGTCATCACTAGCGTATATAAAAACCATGTCGACATCGTAAACAAGACAAGTAGGGAGATCGAATATGTCAACAAATTCGAAAGAAAGAACAAAATTAGAACCAATGTTCAGAAGTTTAAAATGATACCTATGGGACGTCGGAAGACAGCGGACGTACTGGTGCGGGGTGAACTCGATGAATACTCGAGAGAGGACCAAGTACTTGGCTTGAAGTTGAGTTCGAAGGGGTACAATACCCACTATAAGGATAAGATCGCCAGTGCAATGAGGACGCTGTGGACTCTGTACCGTTTCAAACGACTCTCTCCGATCAACAAGAAAAAACTATATATGCTATTAGTAAGGCCGCATCTACTGTATCCTGTCATCCTCCTCCTTACCCTGAGCAAAACCACCATTAGGAAAGCCCAAGTTGTCCAAAATAAAGCCACACGCTTTATTGTCAATGCCACCCCATGGGACGGATCCTGCCCGAAGTCTTACACGAAGTGACAGACATGGCACACATCAATATTACCCTTAACAGAAGAGCACAGGATATATGTCAAAAAAATTATCGGATCATGCCCGACGAAGTACTTAACCCGATCAAACTACCAATTGTGGAAATACCCGAGCTGCGATTTAAGCGCGACTTCAAAAGCAATCAGGTGCTAACCCTACAAGATATTCCCCCAATTTATCGATAAATTTACCTATAGAATAATCTATATTTATGAACTAGAATTTTAAACAAACTTACAATGAAAGATTCGAAGAAGACATATTCTACTATATGTACATATAATGGAATATAAAAACAACTAAAATAAAACAAAAGATCCGAAGAGGACAAATTTGAAAAATAAAGTAAACGTTTGAATACTTACTTAACTTAACAGTACTGCAAAAGCGAAGATAAATGAACATCTAATGAGATTTCCAGACAACCTGGAACACGTTCGCTCTCACTAAAACAACCATTATTCTATTTTTATCTAAACTCTATCCCCACATTTTTTCCTATCTTTTACGATCGTTGAAACGTCGTTTGACTCTTTCCGGTTGAAGTTGCACGAAATTGCCGGTTTCTTCATTTGAATAATGACGGCTTCGGCCATCCGCAATCTTCTTCGGTTTTGGAGTCTCAGGATGATGGAGGTATCCTTATTCAGCTTTTCACGGGTAGGGCAGTGCCATGAGAGTGGGTGTGTTTTTAATCGCGCCATCTTGAAGGTGAGCTGTCAGTCGCCTTGACAGGTTTGTGGAGTTTACGCCGATGTACTTTGAATTGCGGTGTTCGCATTCACTGACTTTGCACAAATATTCATACACGACGTTAGTCTCCTCGAGTTCGCTCGTCGGAGGGAAACAGCTCTTCTTCATGATGCAAATACTTGTTTTCTTGGCCTTGTAGTATATAATCAGATCTATATACGTTTTTGGGTCAGTTAGGGTCACATTACGATGGAGAATGGCTTTGAGTTCCTTTTCGTATTAACGATAGCCGATATTGAAAAACTTGTAGCTTAATCTATTTTGCGTGGAAAATATAACGGGATACTGAGTGGAAGGTTTTTATTCTTCTTCCTAAGATTTCAGACTTAAACTAGAGGTACTGACGTTGAGGTGTATTTATTAAGATTGAGGAAACCGCGATCGGGATAGCAAAAATATTGAAAAGGTATGAGTAGAAGATAGAATAGTTAGAAATTTTGTCTATAAATAGATTTAAGTAATGTATATGATATCGATGATGAGAGGGGGGTGTTTATGAGAAAGATTATGTGTATATTCACTGTTGTCTAGCAAGCGCTTTCGTATTCCTTCTATCTGTTCCTTATTTTGAGTTTATATTTAAGCCTACAAGCCTTTGTTATAATTTGATCATGTAAAGGTTTATTTCTTTGTTTCATTATTTGATAGTTTATGTGTTTTTCTCGCACGTTTTTTTAAGTTCATTTATGTTTGTTTTCTTTTTTATCTAATTGGGGTAGTTTTCTGGTATGTCATAATTGAAAAATTTGTTAGAATTCGTGGTTGTCTTTTTTTGGCTGCCGTCAGATAGTTGTTTGTATCGAATTTGATGGATTTCATTATCATCCTGGGCGTTCATAAAACGTCTGCTTTATTTGTAGTGTCTTGTTCCCCAGTTTTAAATTCTCTGAGATTTTTTGATTTGCGTTTCACTTAACTTATATATAGGTATTATATGGTATGTAATAGGAAGAAGGGGATGAGGGCCATATAAACTTGGTCTTGTTTTTTTTAGCTAAGTTACTGAAGCTGGAGAAGTGCAGAAGATCAAGAAAGAGTTAGATGAGTCATGTAGTGATTACGTGGGTACGACAACTCCGAAACTTTACTCAAATCGTTCTGATACAATAGAAAAAGCCTTAAATTTGTCGTGGAGATCCAAAACTTTCTTGACAACGATCCTTACAAGATAGTGAAGTGCCTAACCAGGAACAAATAAGTGTCAGAGTCACCCTATTAGGTAAGTAGTACATAAAGACATCTTTAACTACATATATAAAATAAGAAAAGGTCAGCTTCAGTCCCAGAAGATGAAGGATTGGTATAAGGAACCTGGTGAGAAGTTTATAAACAAATTGAAGAATCTCCTAAAGCTTAGCATGCTTTGATCTTCTCAGACGAGAAGACTTTCTGCCAGCAACAGGTGGTGAACTTGTAAAACAGCCGCTGCAACGCCATATCCCCCCATAAATTTCTTGAGAGTCATGAAGACTAAGACCCGGTCTACATTAAGGCTTTTTAGATGGTGAGTAGCAAGGGCGGTTATTTCTCCGTTTATCTTCCTGAAGGACCTCAGACTCCATATGAAGGGCTACCTCGAGTGCCTGGAGGAGGAATTCTTGCCTGGGATATAGAAAGTGTCCACTGGGAGACCGAGCGTGTGGCAGAAGGACTGCGCCTTTGCTCCCTATCAAGCAAGGAGGAACCAGTCTTGGCTGTGAGTCACTTTTTTTCACATCAATCGAAACATCTGGCCTCTTAACTTCCCAAACTGCAAACTCTGGATATTATTTCGAGGTCGTTGTAGAGAGAGAGAGATAGGATAAAGAGAGAAAGAGAGGATGAAAAGAGAGAGAGGATAAAGAGAGACTAACAAGATTCGTGCATCCCTGAATGGAGCTTAGATCCTGAACAATTACATTGTCCCTCAAGTTAAACCAGGTGATAGTCACGAAGGACTGAAGCAACTTCAGAGGCCCTTGCTTGAGGCCGACGGCGATATCATTGAATCAAATGACTCGTACAATTCTTCAAAACTTTTCTTCTATATAACTGTCTAAATGAACTCTGTTATTTTCTTTAATGTTCAAGTTAAGCGCCAAATAACCACATCGCAATATATATATATATATATATATATATATATATATATATATATATATATATATATATATATATATATATATATGTATATATATATATATATATATATATATATATATATATATATATATATATATATATATATATATAACAAAACGCAAGGAAAGAGTAGATAAACGGATTTTTTTTCGGATTTTTCGCAATTAAGAAAATTCAAATTTTCCAAAGAAAAAAGAAGAAAAATAAAGAATACTAATTAAGATGTGAACAACACATGCATTCGCAAGAATACGATCCCTTTGAACATAACTCTGGATATCATAGTTAATTTCCTGCTCTTTGACTCAAGAAAAACACAGGGGAAGGGGTATATACTTCGGCACTGCACCCTCTACTTGTTTCAGGTTCCTTAAAAAATGGTGAAACAAACTGTCAGGGTGAGCACCTGAGGAAAAAATCCCTCAAGGACCTTTGGCAGGCAGTGGAGTACGAGCAAATAGAGACTAATATCTTCAGGAACTTTTTGTATTAGAGAAAACTGAGAAGATAAAGATACAGGGTTATGAGAATACGCGGGAGTGAGTGTCAAGGTTGGGGATATAGTCTGAATACCACATTAAAGGTGGGTTGAAAATGGGAAAATGCGTTTGAGAGAGAAAGACTGATCAAGAAGAAAGTGGATTATATGGAGTATACTAGTCTGCATAGAGGGAGTTTTGGGGCAGGGGGCGTGCTTGTGTTCTTTGCCCAGAGATGAATCCTGACTGGGCAAGATACATTACATAACATCGCATCACCAATGAGAGAAATTTTGCGTGAAACAAAAGGAAGCTTTGAGCTGGATAGGGCAAAACTGCAGGGATTTTTTTTTAGTAGCATTGAGTGTAGGAGGCGTACCTTTTTGTAGTGCCATTGATATACACTTAACCCCTTTGTGTGAAAGGGGCTGATATAGATGATGAGTTGATTCCTTGTTTTACTTCAAATTATCCTTTATTAATAAAGACCTAAAATATTTGCGAAAACCAAAAAGTAGATTTGCTTAAGTTCGTTTTCTATTATTGTATCTTAAATTTTCTAGGGAGACTTCCCGATTTTCAAATGTAGAACTGAAATTTTAACGACTTTTCTGTTGCTTGAGAATGCAAGGATGCGATTCAAGGTACACCTCAAGGTCGCTGAGGTATAACGAAATCAATGTCCCTTTCTGATTATAGCAGACGGTTATCGCACAAATCAAATTGGAATCTCAAACACAAAAGACAATCGCGGACCTGTTATTGAATTTAATAAACAGATGACAATAATCATTGACGCGTTATAAAACCAAGGCTTTTATGGAAAATTAATCATTAATAAATGGAAAAAATTAATTAAATCTAAATATATATATATATATATATATATATATATATATATATATATATATATATATATATATATATATATATACAAACATAAATGCATGGGGATACACAAATACACACACACATTATATATATATATATATATATATATATATATATATATATATATATATATATATATATATATATATATTACAATGAATCCAATTTTAATCTATTAAAACAAGGAGAGTTTAATAAAAAAATATCTACAACTTTTAATGTGAAATCTTTTCTCTAACATAGAATTAGGTCACCTAAGTTTGAAAGACCTTCGCTACAATAATAAATGCATAAATTAAGCGTTGACTGTTTCTCCTCTTCTCACACTATATCTGTGTTGGCGTAACCTTTTACTTAAAGTGTTGTTAGTTTTGCTGATATAAAATTTTAGACATTTTTAAGATGGAATTTATAAATGCATTTTTCTGTATTGTGAGCATATATTTAGCCCATTTTCCGGGGATAATAGAGGTTTTTAAGACAGAAAGGAAAAGAATTTATTAAGGAAAACGTTAAGAACAGATAGAGCTAGAAATGCTAGAAATATTTTAAAATGAAAAAGGTCTTAGGAAAACTCGTCACTCCTGTTATTTAGGCAATACTTTTGTACCATCAACTTCTGGGAACAGGATCGTAGAAAGAATAATGATATTCAAAATTACGACCAAAATCATAATTGGTGGATGTTAGTTCCTCTTAAATTCCTACTTCACACCCAGGAAAATTATAATGAATAATTTGTACTAAATCAGCGCACTTTCTCGAGGTTATGTGTATGTTGTAACACTCATTGGCTAAGCACAACGTGAGTCTATCTTAACTGGGCAACCCCAAATGATTGACTTGCTCCAGGGATAGAAACAAAAGATATTTCCCATTGTATCTACCTTTTTACAATGCAGTAGTTGAATCATAAAATAAAAACCGCTTCATAGATAAGCTCATTTAGATTTAACAACCTTTCAAAGAGTGTAAATTGTATTCTGCACCGACCTAACCTGGCTTTGTTCCTCTTTAATTTAATTACAACCCCTTGACCGTACGATTAAACGTGATCCTAATAGTACATGCAATCATCTTTAAGAGATAGGAAAGTAATTCAGCTTTTAAAAATTAGCTGGTACATATTTAGTTAATATGGATTTGTCGAGAACTGAAGATGGAAGCTTTTATGACCAATTTGGATTTAAAGTGATACTAGTTACCGACAAGACTATCAGTCCGGTGAAGAAAGAGTAGTTTTTGACTAAGTTTGTTCTTCTATAACTGTATCTACTTGAGCTCCTCTTTCTCTGGCTACATTGATGGAATTATTGATAAAATACAACCCGCCAATGCATAATAAACAAACTTCAGGTAAATTAATAATATAAGAGGGAGGGAAATGCGTTGATTAGAACTCTTTGTTCAAAGTTATAACCATAGAATAATGGTCAGTGGTAACTCATTATTTTAAGATATCTCTTTCCCAATCCAATTGATATTTAGTTACCAGTTTGATTTTTTAATAGAAATATATGGAGCGTAAAGCATATTTTTCTATGTTGATCTATTGTGTTTTGGAACACCCAAATATGTTAAAATACGTTATTTAATTCTTTTACCTTTTTAGATCTTGACAAAGACATTCAGATATCACTAACACTTAAATAGTTATCTTTTTAACTGAATCACTCGAGGATAAATCCTGGAAAGCTTTTTGCACAATTTCTATCATTGAAAAATATATTTATCTATCTCAATTGCAAGAAATTGAAATAAAGTATTAATTTAAAAAATCGTTTAAAAAGTCTAAAATTTGGCTTGTTAATTGCGCTACTTTAAGACACTAGACGCCGTTCCGAAGTTTTATTTAGCTTTATCTAACTCCTCTTCACTTTTCGAATAATACAAAATTAGAGTACAACAAAATTAGATTATGTCTATTGAAACCGACAAAGATAATAATAAACTAAATCAGCAGGGAATAAATATGTAGTAATCAAAGTTATGAAATTCAATTTATTTTTAACTATTCTATTCATATCTTAAGGTACAAAACCTCTTTAAGGAGAAAATTCAGATCATATTCAAAGAAAAGAGGAAATATTTAGTGATCTTCATTACATCAGCTAATATAAGATTAATATATAAAATGTGTCAATTATGTAAAGTCAGTGCTTTTTAGATCTTCTTAGATGTTCCATGCACTTCTATTGAATTAAAGTAACACCACGTGCCTACTACAAACATCTGTCGTTTTTGAAATCTGGTGTGTTGGGTAATTCCTACTCCTTTGCAACGATTGTCAAGATATTTTGCAGTGGCTTCAAAATCTTAAATGCTCTTTGCACGGACTCGTAGTGAATTGTGATTAGGTATCCGAACCTTGTTAGTTTATTGGGCAGGTCAAAAGGCATCCTGTTTAAATAGTAATATAAAGCAATATGTGGGTTATCGCAGAATAAGATTTTCTATACCCATTGTTGAAGGTAATATCTCTACTAGGCTTAATTTAGTACACCATATTTTTAAAAAGTTGAGCAAAGAATGAGATAAACTTTTTATGATATTACGGTTTGTCGTTCGATTAGCTCATTTACTTGTGGATATACGCGGCGATTTTCCCCCTGTTGATTTAATAGAGCGGACAAAAGTTCTCTAAAACGACTAAACTAAAGATCATGTCGTTAGCGGAGAGCTATAATAAAGGAGGGGGCGATTTGTGATTAGTTAGACTAATACTCTTTAGCAATATTTGCTGCTTTTCGGTCAGATATTGATAAATTTTAGCTTTATTAAGATAAATAAATAGTAAGAACGAGAATGAAATTATTGACGGCGGTAGTTTTGGTGGAAGGCAGAAAAATGTCTAAATCTTACCGTTGTCATAGTAGAAAATATGCGGGATAGCGGTGCATGTGTACATAGGGATAGAATCCTGACAAAGATCAATTACAAAAGAAATCAATGTTCCTGAAATCTCGCAAAATCACGTAGATTTTACTACTGGTACAATAATATGCCATTCTTTACGTTTTTTTCTCGAGAGGTGGCTGATCGAATACCGCTGCAATTTTTTTTATGGTAGTTTTTGATGATATGCGTGATACTCCAGCGTAAATCATCTTGCCTTTCCTAACCAAAAGGTTTATATTTAAATGAATATTCAAGGGTTAGTGATTTTTTTTGATACATACACTTATGTGATTTTACAAAACCTTTGCAGAGTCCCCATGATTCCGAAGGCTTCGTGATCAGTGGCAGAATAATTTAGTTCTGTTATAGTTAGGATTTGGCTGGCATAGGCAATGGGTTGCTTTACGCCATCGTGTTCCTTAAGTTAAACAGTTCCTAGACAAAGTGCAAAAGAAACATTAACATTGACAGTGGGTTGGGCTTAATCTTGTAGTGGATGATAGGTTTGTCACCGACCTTTTCGATGACGGTGTCAGAGGCACTTTGTTGTTCGTGTTCGCATTAAATTTTACTTTCGCCTGAGCATTTTTGTTCAAAGTGTTCACGATTTATTAATCTTTGGCAATGAAATATCTGTAGAAATCATTTAAGATCGTAACTTGAATTTTGGGGGATTGGAAAACGAACGGGGAAATATGGAGTTTCAACTATCTCGAGAGGGTGCTTTGTACTCTGGTAACTCGGGCTATTTTCAAAAATCTTGTAATTCAATGTATGTTGAGAAGTCGCAGATTTGAAGGATTTGAGAAATTTGGGGTGAATTGGAGAGATGCTAAACGGTCTAACATCGGATGAGACCAATATTTACTTTTTATGTATCTCGCGGTAAAACACTTGTTTTGGATAATAAAATTATTCTTAACAAAATAGCTCCAACATAATGCATATCGATTTGTACATTTCATATTTGCTGGATACATTACTCCTTTCATTTCTAAGTACATCTACGTTTATTATAGTTATTATATAAGATTGGTTAGTCATTACTCGAAATCTTCTGCATTTGGTCTGGTTTAACAAATTTGCTGTCGACTGTGTCAATTATTACCGTAAGGAAAAATCCATCTCCTTAAAGCATAACAACAAAATCATTAACCGTATAGATTATGATCTTCTTAGGCAAAGGCTTTCCTTTTTCCATTGTTCTCACTGTTTTCTTCCTCTGTCAGGAAAAAGAATATTCATCAGTCCAGAATTCCTCACCTGCAATTGTCTTGGGCATCTCTCAATACTGCTATGGGCTTATCTCAATATATTTAGCTATTTTTCCTGCTTATTTACATTATTATGTTACTCTGCTGCTGAAGATACTAGCAGTACCTTTCAGTTGCAGTAGTGCAATATTTGAGTGCCCACAGAGATTGTTTCCAAAGAGGTGTTTTTTTGTTTAGGGACAGAAACCTTTCATACAGTGTTTTAAACCAACTGGGCTTGTTGCTGTGGTAAACCAGGTTGCACAGGGGTCATAAACATAGGATCCTCCCCTTTGTTTTGACAATCCAGACAATAGAGCATGGGAGTCTGGCAGAAACGAGCCAAATGTCTGTATTTGCTACAAATAGAGTACTGTGCTCTATTCAAAATATCACGGGAGTTTTTTCACATTCTCACTGAAGGGAGAACTTAGTATATATATTTTTTATCAATACATTGATTTGAATTCTTCCATCTTATACTATATCCACCTTTTTCTCTATGTTTTACATTTAGGTTTTACTTCATGTAAGCTTAAATCACTTTCCCACATGATATACTGTCTTCTTGAAATTTATTTTGATGGTAGGAAGAAAAATTGAAATTTACCATTACAGAGTCAAAGATGTGCATTTGGACTCCTATTAAGGTGGAATTAAGCACATCCTTTATGGTTCTACAACTAGGAAAAATTCATTCACATCCTTGCCTTGTTCCGAATTTTCTCGGAACATAGTTTCCATAGCTATTTATGTTTGTATATTTAATTTTAGTCTTTAAATAATACTATTGAATGTATCCATACCTAATACCATTTCGCGGCTCGATCTAAATCTAAGGAATAACTAATAACTTTGTTGAGGCTTCCCTTTGATGGATGGACGAAGATTTTAACCTTCAAAATGTGTTGTCGGTAAATATTCTTATAATTATTCCAACCAGGGGTTTACTTACACTTGGTTCTATTAAAGTCCCATTTATCGACATCTAAGCTAAAGGATGACTTTGGGGATATTTATTAATATTAAGTTGCCGAAAGAATTGTTGCTACTATTGCCTGGAGAATTAGATGAGTTCGATGATCAGTGCTATCTGGTATTATTTATTGGTGATGATTACTAAAATGACTAGAGAGAAAAATTCAAAGTCAAGATTTGCTCGGGTAGGCTTCTATTAGAAAGAAAAATCAAGACCAAAGTTACAAACGATTATGGCAAAGGAAACCAAAAGATTTGCCTCAAAAAAATAATTAAAATATTCTCGCCTAAATAACACTCAAGAATACTCTTATCTTGACTTATGATTTTTTATGGGAGTAAAGGGTTGTTTTATTTCTTATTTTTTCCTCAAATCGCCTGTCTCTCTCTTATGGAAGAAGAATAAAAGTCGTTGACATATTCATGGTCACCAGTTGTTGCGGGGCTTCTTTGGTGTTGCCTTAGGATTAAGAGATTTAGCTCGGTCTGGTATTTGTCCCTCCTACTTAGAATTTTAGACTCGATCAAGTCTTCGCTCAAAGTTTAGGTAATCGTTGGTCATAGTCACATTTCAATTAAACTTCTTTCTTCTTAACTTAGAGATTCAATACTGCGTAGAAAAAGAATATCATGAGGATTCTATTTAATGGGTGACTTATATGGTTTGTTTAAATAAGGAGGGTGAGGTTTGCAGGGCATAGTAGCGCGGTGGTGAGGGAACGAAGAAGGCTGGAGCACTATCCTTTAGCAGCATCTCGTACTTCAGGTGGAATCAAACTAGGAGATGAAGTCTGGGCGAACAAACATAAATTATACTTCCCCTGCTGGTCTGGTTATTTGAAGAAGATCAGACAAGTTTTCGGACTTCGCCCGGGTGCATATAGCGAACACTATCGCTTGTTATTGCAGTTGGCCTTTCTTAAACGACGCTCTTAGGAGAAGAAGAATAGAGATATATAGAGATATGGAAGCCTTCTTTTCGAGGTTGTAAGCAGTTCCAAAAGAAGTTAATTGGATCCACAATCATCTTGAATTTTCTACTTGGTAGATTTTAAAGTTTGCCCCATCTGTGCTGAAGACGGAAGAAGGATTTATGGAATTATGTTGCCATTATGGGTTTTGTAGGTGACTACATGTAATACTGGTTTTATTTACCACATCACTCTCTTTATCAGACTGTGAAAATGTTCCAAAAAATTCATTTCTAATATTTATTTTACGAATACTATCATTTATTATATTTACCCTGAAAAATATTTCTTTAGAGGATCGTTATTAAGCGCCACTAAATAATGGATTTAAAATTTTTAAGCAGATTGCGCTAGCATGATATACTTTCGGGGAAAAAAAGGGACACTGGTTGTATTATATATATATATATATATATATATATATATATATATATATATATATATATATATTTTTTTTTTTCTTTTTCTTTCAGATTTAACAACTTCAGTCTGTGGCATGTGGCGCCACATGCCACACAACCAATGCAACAATGGTTTTTATTGAATGAGAAGTTTCCAGGTCGCATCATCTCTCAAAAGAGCGAGGTCAATTGGCCACCACGATCGTGTGGTTTGACGCCTTTAGATTTCTTCCTTTGGGGTCATCTTAGAGTAAGGACTATGCCAACAAGCCAAAAACAATTCAAAAGTTGAAAGATCAGATAATAAGGCATACTGGTGGCATCGAAGAGCAACTATGCAGAGACATCATCAAAAATTTGACCATCGAGTGGATGTGTGCCGCTGAAGCCTTGGCGGATATTTAGGCGATATTATTTTTGACACATAATTACCATGACTCAAATAATATGATCCATTAGTGAAATCAATAAATTTTCACCAATAACACTGTTTTATTTACTGCTAACTTCGATCCGTCTTAATGGAATAACATATATATATATATATATATATATATATATATATATATATATATATATATATATAAACATAATATATCCATGAACTTTATCTCAAATCATGTTCCAATTTGTACGCTATCTGCGTTTAGACGGGACAAGACATTCCACAGTGGAGAGGCCGTAAGATATGTCTGGCAAAATGCCAGTTTAAACACTATGTACAACTGAGCCAGGAAACGACATATTACACTTAGAGACGCACAATTTATACTGTTTATCATACCCCTCTAACCTAACACATATTTATGCCAATAGTTTCAAGTAAAGCCAGTTTTCAGTCTTTCTCTTTTTACACTGTCTAAATAAACCTGAACATCCGTACTAATACCTCAATACTCAAACAGGAACTATTTGCATTGAAATCTAATTACATCTCAGTTTTAAAAGAAGTTCAATTTAAAGTTACTTGTATTAAGGTAAATTTGAAATATGTTTTTTGAAGAAATAACTAAGAGATAGTATTGTAAAGTAAGATAATTTTTTTTTAAAATTCAAGAGTTAGACTTTTTAATGAGATACAAATATACGATAGGATGTTATATTTTCTTATTAAAGAACTGATTTTGAATAAATTCTACTAAGACTTTGCACTTTTTTAATCAGTAACTATAAGAAAGAACATATATAAGCATGTTATTCTCACTTTTAAGGGAACTTGGAGGCAATTAAATAGCAGAGTTGTGACTCTCATAAAAATGACTTATTAAAAATAATAGAGCATTATAATTTTATAAGCTTTACTATTTACAAAGGAAAAGAATTGGGATGGAGTAGAAGTCTGAGATTTAATAGATACAAATTAAAAATAATTACCCAGGTTTTCAAGAAATTATCTTCACCTATAAGTAACGACGTGGTGACAGTTTACATAGAGTTTGCTGTTGCTTTAGCAAATCTTTATAAAAGATCAAAGTTTTGTCAATTTTGTCATGTATTGGACAATGAAGTTACAATCAGTTGACCTCATCAATAGTAAAAGGGGTTACTTTATTTTGAATATTCATATTAATTTATATTAAAAAAACTAAGGGGTTATTGCAAATATTATCACTGAGTGAAACAGAAAAATTTACATAGTTACAGGAGGCCATCAAGGACTACTCAGTCCACTCAGAGGCCAGTCCCATTCTATACTAATATGCTAGTAGTCCTCCTTTGGACATTGTCGCCATGATGCTCACTCGCGCGACATTCAATGCACAGCAGGGCACCGAATATAAACAATATCACTATTTGTAAAATAACTGTCAATTTTGTTTTTAAAACTATTTACACTTCTAGTATTTACTACCTCCGAGGGGAGTGCGTTCCATTTATCGATGATTTTAAAGGTGAAATCTTTAGTCGCATGCAAGTTTAGTCGCGAGCGACTCTACATCTCACTCGGTCGTTCGGTCCCCGTTTTGCTTTTTTGGATTTTTTTGTAATAAAATTGTAACTATTCGGCCGATTCTAACGAAATTTGAAACCCTTATATTGTTTTACACTCTCTTTCAAATTATTTAATTGCCAAGGTCCTCTCAACGTTAGCCCAGGAATTATTGAAAATTTTGAAGGCCGTAAGGTCATAAATCAGAATAAATGAGGGCACGTGACTTTTTGGTCAGCCGACTTTGATAGGTCCTTTTGTTTCCTTTATCGGGTTTCTTTTGGATACATAATCGAAAAATTCCTTCTGACATTTCCTTCGTCGGGTTACGTAAATTTGGTTATTTTCTTCGCATGGGCTACGCTTAGTACCTTTATATGCACAGTTCCTCTCCTTTAATTTGACTTCAATATCATTGTAGCAGGATGGCCTTTTTATGATCACCCCACATCTTGACACCGCTTTTGTGTCGTGTTATTTCTTGTGGTAGTGATATACTTCTTTGATGAAGTAGGCTTTGATCTAAGAGTGCTAATTCAGTAGCTTTGTTCTTAATGAAGAACTAATTCAACACGTAAGGATAAGAGGAAACACATGATTTATACCAAAATAAACATATATTTTAAATGAAACACTTAACGATGACAAACAGACAGTTAACACATTTATATCCTTTTCTCAAGGCTAAACTCGACCATTCCTGTTGGCATTTAGGGCTATCGCACAGATGCAATGACAAAACTAAACAAATAGGCTACACGTAAACACACCAATTGCCGATTAGTGTTTTTATAGCGATTCTATTTGATTAGCGTTAATCATTAAATTAACGTACGCTCGTCTACAACCAAATATGACCGGGGTTCACGAACAATGGTTTCTACTCCCCTTAAAACGTGAGACGTACTAAACTTCTACTATCGCAATATGAATATAAATGTTCTTTCTAACTTACATGACAGGAGGTATTAGGGATTGCCAGATGTCGCTGGAGGGCTTATCTCTCGCTTTGTAGTGTTGTGGCCGATGGTTGAATTTAGTAGAGGAGGGATGGCTTGACGCCTCTTGGTGTCTGATTCTTCAACGTAATTAAAGAACGGGAACTCGTTGGGGCTGGGCTCTTCTCCTCTCACTCATACGGTGCTTGAGATGTGAGAGTCACTCGAGTGTGAGAGGGTTTACTTTTCTCCAGTCTGTTAAGGATTCTTCGGTATGGCACCGATATCAAGATTGACTATTTATGTTAATTCGGCCGGGGAAGGGAAAATCTTCACGAACTGAAACTCCTTCTCTCTTATCGAATTTTAATCTTCTTGTATGGCTGAAGGATCGATCTTCACAAATTGATCCTTCTTCCGCCGTATCGACTTCTAATCTTCGTGTCTGGCTGAGGGATCGATATTCACGAACTGATCCTTCTACTTTCGTATCGACTTCTAATCTTTTTTTCTGGCTGAGAAATAGATCTTCACAAACTTATCCTTCTTCTTTCGCATCGACTTCTAATCTTCTTGTCTGGCTGAAGGATCGATCTTCACGAACTAATCCTTCTTCTTTCGTATCGACTTCTAATCCTCTCTCTTTCTTTGCGGGGTTTATTCATACGCGAATCACCGCCCCATATAAGGGGAAAGTGACCAAGCCACCGGGAGGGGATCGCAAATGGTCAGAGCGAGAAATGCCGAGGTTGGCACTGGGGTGCCCAAGTCCGCTCGCTAATTAGAGAGACTCTCAACCGCACCGCTACTTGGCGTGCCTTTTGATTAGCACCGCTTTTTTTTCATAACTACGGGTTTATGGGTCTCGTAGGTAATTTAATCGTTAGAGCGTCGTTTAAGGGCCATATGTGGTCGCCTTAAAACAGATGTTAGCTCCAACTGCCCAAAGCGGCGGGGAGATCAAACCGGGTAGGCAGTTACGGTTATTCACCGGCTACCGTTCCCACGCTTCACCTCATGAGGGGGCTTTAATGTACCTATACTCTTCCGGGATGCTTAATGTAGCCAATTCTCTACAATCATGATTCAACCATTTTTGGTTTACTTGAGGCGTTTTATTTGTTTTTCGCGGAATGAATTGCTCATCTTATTTTCTAAAATCCTCGGTGAAAAGGACCAGCATTGATTAACATTTCCTAACGTCGGATCCCACTTGATCTCTATAAGCTTGCGGTTGAAGCCATTAAAGTCCTCATGTTTAAAATTTGCTAATTTAATATCATTATTTTCCTTGTTACAATATATATTAATATTGAACTCTATTGATATGTGATCACTGAAATCTATACCTTTCCCAATACACATACCTCAGCTAAGATTAACATTATTAGTTAGAATTACGTCTAGGGTAATTTTCTCTCGGGTTGGTTCATTGACTAATTGTGTTAAATATTTTCTTCGATAAACTACAATAGCCTCTGCTTCTCCCCGTTCGCATAACGTTTCATAGTTAATATTTATACAAATTAAATCCCCAATTAATAAAGTGTAATTATTTTTAATGTTATTTCCAATAACGTTATATAATTCAGTGTCACTCTCATCAGTTGTGGTGAGGGTCTATACACTACAAAGATATTCATTGGAAAACCATTCGATTTTATTTCGGCGCATATTACCTCGACTTCCTTGAGAGAGTCAATATTAATTTCGGTTAAACTTATATTATTTTTGGTGTACAGTAGTACTCCTTCACTTCGTTTATGCGTACGGTCTTTATTGATTAACTTATACCCTGTTAGTTGCAATTCACCGATATAGTCTCTCCTAGATGTCTCCTTCCATGATCCTGTTATTGCTATAATATCGAAGCTGCATAAGTGCACTAAACATTTAAATTCGTCGAGCCTAATTCGAATACTATGCGTGTTACAAGTAGGGTACATTATTACTACGGTGTGGCGAGCCACTCTCCCCATATATGCTCTCTTCTCTCCGATGCTGTTCTGTCTGAAAAGTTACAAGAGAATTAGTAATTAATCTTCCCACCCTTGCTGCGCCCACCCCGTTTAAATGGGAAGGCACAGGTTTTAAGCCATTCAAATGAAAATGAACAAGGAAAAGTAAAAATTCTTAGTTATGTATATTTTCAAGACAAAATAAGGAAACAATAGAAAATGTTTTTGAGTTGTTAAAGAAGTGATAAGAGTTTTAATGTAAATAGTGTATATTTTGAAAAACAACAGTTGAATCAGAAGTGGCACGTGACGAAACTGTTAGACGGTACATTGAAGGCAAAATAAGGAAACTATAAGCATTAAGTTGGAGTTCTTAAAGAAGGGCTAAGACTTTAATGAAATTAATGTATATTTTAAAGAACAACACTTTAATCAGAAGAAGCACCTCCCAAACCGAAAATAATGGACTGAGAGTAGTAGAATTGATACTAAATGCAAATTAGTTAGCCCTGCGGGCCAATAGCCTTTTAGGATAGGACACTCCCAAATATTTAATCTATCAGGCTAACGTATTGAGAATGACACGTCGTACACTTGAAATTGTATATGAAATATAAATAAAACAGCATTGTAATGGAGTCCTGTAATTATAGAAAATTTATAATTTCATGGAGGACACTTTTAATTTATTTTCGCTTAAGAATTTTCGAAAATAATGTTTAAAACATTTGGGGAAAACTTTTTGATTATTAAAAAATATAAATAGTTAAATAAACAAAATAGCCTCAAGGTTTATAAATTCTATCACCTCATCTTCGCTGCTTCATTCGTCTGGCACATACAAATACTCACATAATTGTGCCTCCAGTTATTTATATACGAAAATGTAGATCTACATATACATGACTCTTTTTAAATTTCATAGGCTTGTGCCACACAGCACATTACATATGTATGTCGAATCGAATTCTATTCCTTTTTTTTTTCACTTTTTACCGAGGAAGCTATCTTTTTCCTTAGTAAAGTCTGAGAAATCATCCAATATATATATATATATATATATATATATATATATATATATATATATACTGAGAAAATCGTGAAAACTAATTTTACTCGTTATATGAAAAATAAATAAAGGAGTAGGATTCAAACCTGTGTCCTCAAGCGCACATCGCTATTGGGACCATGACGCTCATCGACTGAGCCACCATCCTTGAGGACACAGGTTCGAATCTTACTCCTTTATTTATTTTTCATATTTCGAGTAAAATTAGTTTTCACGATTTTCTCAGTCTCTATATCTCACATTTTCTTTCTTAGTTTTCACTGGTCACCTTCCTTAGTGTATTGATGCCAATTTTCATTTCTTTGTGCCTATAAATCCATATATATATATATATATATATATATATATATATATATTGAGAAAATCTTTTGCAATAACGCAATCATAATTATGCGGTTAAAAGGCTATTTTGGGGGCAAACAGTCTTCCTCAAAGCCCTCGGAAGGAGCTATTCTCACATACACGAGAAGGTACCTGCATATATATATATATATATATATATATATATATATATATATATATATATATATATATATATATATATATATATATTAAAGCTATTAAAAACGACAAAGTTCAGGTCATAATGACTTGCTTTCTGTCTAACCACGGGGCAAATCCTCGTCCATAAATCAAGACCTTAATAATGTTTGTCTAAAGACAATTATAAGCTGTTTGCATCGTTGATCCTAGCCTGGTCATCTTTAGCTACTTTTTATCTACTCCTTCGCGGGTCGTTCCATTTTTCTCGCTTTTCTGGCTGACGTCCTCTTATTAGACTCCGTGGAATGTTTTTGCAGTAACATTAAGAAAATTTGCTCGCTCAGGCTGATTAGGAGGAGTTAGAAATAATGCCGCGGCATAGCGAGGGCTATAAATTCGCTCGGATGATTCATTTGACATTTCGCCTCTGTTCTTCTTTCGCCATTGTGGTTCGTTTTCTAAAGCTCTCCTCGTAGCGGGATGTAATTAAAGTTTTCTTTGAAATTACAGGATTTAAATATTTCAATGGCAATTAGGGGGAGATATTAATGTTGTGAATTTTTGTTTTTAAGTCAGAGAGGCGTTCAATCCTAATTGTAGCCAGAAGGAGTTTGAGAGGTTATAGCTTGAAATGATCATTATGCTTTAATAGTTAACCTGTCAAAAATTGGATAATTTCATAAAAATAAAATTGCGGTACCCAATTTCAGTTCTTGGCTTGAAAATTCAAAGAAATCGATAAAATATTTGTCTTTGACGTCTAATTGAATAATAATAATATTAATAATTATAATAATGATACTACTACTAATAATGATAATAATAATATTGATACTAATAAAAGTACTCATAATACAAGGTAATAATAATAATATCAGTAATAATAATAATACAATCACAAGCAAGAACTCGAATCAAAAAGTACTATTGGCTTCCCTTTAAGAAAATCTGTAGTTTATAAGGAAATTGGTAATGTTAATGTAAGTGAAAATTTGTGATAGATCCCTAAACTACGTAGCTTAAAAGGCAATCATTTCAGGAACCCAATGTGTCGACACGGAACTCTCCCTTACCAGGAAAATCTTCAAAATGTGCTCAGATTCGCCTGGCTGGATCTTTAAAAAAAAAATTCAGCTAAAAATTTAATGAAAGAAATAATGACGAAATTATAGGCCACATAAAAACTCCAACAATTTATATTTTGATATCAGAATCATAGTTGACACTTTAATGAGAATTGATGAAAGTAGAGATCAGATGTTTACTGTCAGAATTTAACCGGAGGGAATCATTTTGTTACCCCTTCGTCTAAAACCGGAATATTCGTCGTTAATCTGAATTGGAGATTAGGGTTGGGAGAATATGATTTCGTTGCTTCCTCGCACGGTAAAGCACTCTTGTATAATGGATAAATTCATGTGTCCGACCGCTACTAATGATGTATATATATATATATATATATATATATATATATATATATATATTATAAAAGAATTGCTCGAAGAAACATGATTGCACTATTATTTTTTATTACAGGATTATAAACCGGTAAAGAAATATAAGATCCAATCCATTGCTCTACAGGAAGTAAATATTAGAGAAGGGAGAATATCATTATGAACAACCCTTCAAAAGGAGAGCTACGAATGATTTGAAAATTCAACAACCGAGCATTCCTTCCCCATTTATTAAATAGGGTGGGTGGTCAACACAATTAAAACATCATCATACAAGACTCTGTTTTCAGTTAGTAAACTTGATCTTATTAGTAAACTCCCCCTATCTTTAAAAGTCTCATTATAAGTAATGACTTTACAAGCATTTTTGATGGCATGTCATTTCATTTATCTTCATCTCTGGTGTTTTGGTAATTTATATTAACTAAAATAAATTAAGGGTGTCTTCTTGTCCGTTTACTGCGTAACTCCCTTCACCAGACGCCAACTTATTAACTTCCACTAAATGTATCTTTAATTTTTGTCTATCATTTCTCAAAACTTATTATTGCGTTAGAGAAATTACCATATTACTTTTGATTCATTGTATTTGCAGCCCATTATAAATATATATTATGAAATCTACCTTAAAGTTCTATGATCGAATGATTAATTTTTATAGATATTATTTAGAAGAACGATATTTGTTTCAATATTTCCTGAACGTGACGAACCTCTAAATTTAGAACGATGCGTCATTGGCACCTCTTCCAAGAAGGCGGTAGATACCAGATCAAATTTGGCTAAATTCACACATGCCCTTTTTATGCTAATTAGCACTCTTTTTGGATGAGGGAAGAATTAGGACGAATATAGAACTATTTTTTTTCATCATTTTTACTCTACGACCAAATCATACCCATTTATGTTTGATAAGTCATGAAGTAAAGAAAGTTTTATTATGGATAACTTTGACATGATCATCTGTAAAGAGAATTGAAACATTTTCCTTAAAAAATAAATATGAACCCGCACTTATTTTGAAGGATAAAAGTTTTCATGATCGTGTTATCAACGTCATCGAGCATTCGTTCATCATCTTATGCACCTTAAACAAGTATTCATTATTAAACAATTTTCTGACCTGGACTTTTATATTCTTAGGTAAATAAACGAAACTCTAGCGGAGAAAAGCTTCGCATTTCCAATTTAATCCTAGTTAAATGCAATTGCTGTAAGATATCAGAGATAATAGTAACAAAGAACGACTAGTGATAGGTATGTAATCTCATATATGGAATCTCTGCAATCGTTTAGATAACTAAGGGGTGCCTGAACGGGAGAACTGATAGGGGTTTAGTTTTGGGAGTTTTAATTAATGTCAATTTAGATCCAAAATCTGAATATATATATATATATATATATATATATATATATATATATATATATATATATATATATGCTAGGGGTTATACCACTGCTCTTCACTGAGTGTAGAGCAACTGATTAACGTGGGATCCAAACCACGGGTATCTACAGCTATGTCAGCCACCGCGAAGGTGACTCGAATCAGACTCCTGCCTGGGACTAACTACACCTGATATATATATATATATATATATATATATATATATATATATATATATATATATATATATATATATATATATATATATATATATATATATATATATGAAATAATAAAAATGAAGTCTGTCTATGTGTCTGTCCATTTATAATAGGACTAAAAGAATCAGGTTGTAACTCTCCCCCTACTCTCTCTTCCATATTCACTCTCCCCCATTCCCCTATTCTCTCACAATTCTTTCCCCATTCTCTCCCAATTCCCTCCCATCCCATGCTCTCCCCATTCTCTTCCCCATCCTTTTATTCCCCAATTCTCCACCCATTCTGCCCCCATTCTCTACCCAATTCTATCTCGCATATTCTTTCCCCCATTTTCTCCCCAAATCTCCCCCCTCATTCTCTTCGCCCTTCCCCTCCATTATCTCCCCCCCCCCATTCTCTATACCAGTATCTTCCCACATCGTTCTCTCCTTTTTCTCCCCATTCTCTATACCATTATCTCCCCGCATCATTCTCTCCCCCTTTACCCCCAATTCCCTCATTCTTTCACTTATTTCTCCCTTATTCTCCCCCATTCTTTTAACTCAGTTTTCTCCCCATTATCTCCTTCATTCGGTCCCCCCTCTCTTGCGCTCCCCTCTCTCCTTTCACCTCCCTTTCTCTCTCTCCCCCATATCTACCTCTCCCTCTTCCCATCCCTCACTACCCTCTCCCCATGACCCCATATCCCCCTCGCCTCTCCTCCTCCCCTCTCACCTCTCCATCCCTTCCTACCCTCTCCCCATCCCTCCCTCCCCTCTGACCCCCTGTCGCCTTTTCTCGTAACCCTTCCCCCTCTCCCCCCACTCTCTCCCTTGCTCCTCTATCCCTATCCCCATCCCTCCCGCACTCACCCCTCCCTCCACCTCTCTCCTTCATACTCTCCCCCTCTCTCTGCCTTTCTCCTCCTCCACCTGCTCTACACCCTCTATATCTTCCTCCCTCTCTTCCATTCCCATCTTCCCCTACCCTCTTTATCCTATATCTCCCCCCTCTACCCCTAACCCCTCTTCCCCCTCTCCCTCTTTCCCTTATATTTTCTCTTCTCTACACTTCTCTCTCTTTTCCGCTATATCTCCTCTGCCCATTTCTCCCCCCTTACAAAAGGATATCTAAAACAAGAGAAAAGGTTTTCTCCTTCCCTTCCTCTCTCTCTTCCCTCTTTTCCTCCCCCTTCTTCCCCAAACTCTCCACTCTCTCTCTTTTTCCCCTTTCCTCCATCTATATCCCCCCTCTTTCCATATATCTCCCCTCTTTCCTCTATATCTTCCCTACCCACCTCCCCCTCTATCCCCCCTTCTTTCTCCCTTACAAAAGGATATCCAAGATAAGAAAAAAATGATCTCCTTCCCTTCCCCTTTCCCCCTCTCTCCAATCTCTGTCCTCCCTCTCCCTAAAATAGGACATCTAAATCAATTAACAAACAATCTTAAATTATAGTAATAGATAAAATGCTTGATCTGTTTCTGTGGCCACAACGTTGTTCGCTTTTAACCAACGGCCAGTGACGCGTGAGTGTAAACTGCCGACAACACGCGGTGAAAGGTTTACTCATTATAAGTGTGTGATAAAACAGTCTGAGGCCGCCATGCTTCAGCCCCTATCACATGTCGAAACACATGCTTCCCCATGTGTATGCTGCAAGAAGAAGTAGAAGGCGCGTTATCGACACCCCCATCCCCAAGTTTAATAAAGGAGGTTCAATACCCCGTTCGCTTCCATGCGTCGATCTCGCCAGATCGAATTAGGCTTATGGGCAGATAAGATATTTTGCCAAGCACCACCGCGACATTCCATCGAAGTCCCCCCCATTGTCCCCTACGCCAAGGGGCTGGCTCTGGCTATTTATGCGATAGCATTTCGCATTTGAACCAGATCCTGATTATCTTCGCAAGGCATCACGCCGATCCGGTCTCCCTTGTGCACCTAGGAACTCTATTTCGAGAAACCCCTTATTGTCCAGAAGAGGACAATATCCTTGGCGTGCCAAGGTTTGTGCCCCTCGAGACGGCAAGTCAACAAGGCCCCCTTGTTGTTCAGAAAGAGAACAACTTTGGAACAGCCATTGTTCTTCGAGCCCGTTCGTCAAGAAACGGTTTTCGTTCCCAAGACATCATGTCAGAGTAATTTAATTTCCCCTTTTTTAACGTTCTTCAAGAGAACGCTTGGTTACAACAATAACCACCATTGTTCATCTAGAACATCTCTGATATCCTAGCTCAAGGATCGCTCATACTTCCGAGCCCCACTTTGCTCTCACTCCTTCCCCCTCGTTAAGGACAACCCCCCGAAGAACCCCTTCTCCTTGTAAAGAATCGCAAGTTGGACCGACGATTCCTTCCCATCGCCTTCCTCTGCACGACAACTATGTAATTACGTGAGCTACGCATTACCTTCAACCATTTAACCTTTTTTCAATGCAACTCTGTGCTTTAAACGATTATAGCCAACCATTCACTCTTTTTGTTTGTTTTGCCGTTTTAAATCCCTCCAAATCTTAATCCTCAGCTTAGTCAAATATTCCCATGACCTTTTTCATTTCCTGTGTTTCTTGCATTTTAATCCCCGGTTATGTAATCATTTTCCGTGTGTTATTTTGATAGATTAATTAATAAAACTCTATTTTATTAATGTTTGCCATATTATTTATCCTTGGGCTCCGTTCTACTTCTCAAGTATTTTAAAGATTAATAAGCCCCTTTCCAGACCACCACCCCCCTTTTGAACCATTCTCGGAATCTGATTACCACGCACTCAAAATATAGAATAATCTCCTCAACGAATAGTTATATATAGTATATCGTCGGGAGCCTATTCTACGACAAAGTGTATAATATGCTAGGGAGAGTGCACACCTCTCCTGAATCTGTCTTCAACCTATAAATAATAATAATAGTAAGTATAGATATTTTTGTGTCATAATATAAGAATTTCAAATAATGGTTATCTGTATTTATTGGCGAGAGGACCTTTTATACTAGGTGTCGTGGTATAAGAAGCACCCCACACCTGACATCAAATATTTAAATGTCGTGGTATAGGTAGGACCCCACACCTAGACACCAAACATTTAATGTCGTTTGTATATGGAAGGACCGAGTGATGGAAGGATGTTCGTACGTATGGGTTGTTTACATACTACTCCTTGATTAACGTGAAATCTCTCTAAAGTGCTATATAGGATTTTTGATTATTATTATCTAGGGTCTTTACTTCTTTAAACTTTAAAGGTTCCCTGTGCCAACGTGGCGATTCGAGGAAGAATAAACAAAATTTTTAAAACGAACTGAACTTTAATTAAAACACAAAAACAAAATAAACATGAACCACAGAAATGCTACGAATTTAAATACACAATAAGGACTTCAATAATTTATAAGTAAGGCTTTCTGAATTGACCTACTTGACATTATAGTGATGGTTGACCCACCACTCACTTCAGCTTAAAAAAAAATGCTAACGGCTTTTACCGTCCGCAACTACCTTTGTGGATACCCTTTGAAACGGGTTTGAGTCTGACCTCTTACCTTAATGAGCACTTTACCTCGGGAATGTTACTGACTCCAAGACGCGTGCCGACCGGCCAGATGGAGGTTGCGAACGAATAACTTGAAAGCCACCACTGACTTTGGCGAGTGTGGCAGCTGGGGTCCATACGCTTTCGGCAGGCAGGGATATCACCACGGGATAATGAAAGAAGGTTCCTTTCTCCTCTTCTGAGTACTCTGAGGAGTAATTAGTACTGTCTAGCGATGCGCTAAGGCTTGAATGCCTTGACTCAGGGGAGTGCTAGAGGAAGTGTACAGCGGGGGGGGAGGATCTTCTTCAAGGGCGAGGACTATCCCTGTTCTTTAGGATGCACCAGGATAGGAGGGGTCTCCCTGACGAGACTAAGTTGAACTTGGTTCTTAAACCAAGATAACTTAGAGTTCAGTGTGACCACCGAGGAACGGGCTCGAGAAGGAGCTTCTTCTTCTCCGTTTTGGAATTCCTCAAAGGTGAGGAGTGTACTCGTGGGGTCTTCTTCAAGGACGAAGACTATACCTGGGGGGTCTTCTTCAAGGATGAGGACTGTACTCGTGGAGGGTCTTCTTCAAGGGCGAGGATAGTGGAGGGGGGTTTCTCTGACGAGAATAAGTTTAACTTGAACAAGTTAACTTAAAGTTCGGTTTTATAACCAGTGACTAGCTTGAGAATGAGCTGTTTCTTTGTTCCCTTGGTAACCCGGCCTCTCTTACAGGGGACTTCGTGGCCTGGTTAACTCACGGATTCTACCCCATTGGTATTTATACCTCGTCATCCCACTGGGGTAGGGGTAGGAGGGGGGGGAGGCTTATGGACGGGCCAACGGTTTTTCTCAGCAGGTCTCAACTCTGCTCCAGCTGGCCTTCGAGCTTGAAAGAAACGCGTCTCCAATTTCGTACTTGTGGTGAGATTGAATATACACTCGTAGAGGAGGTCGTGCTGTTTAAACCGTTCTGCTTTTCACAGAGACGAGTGGCGAGGGGCTGTGGTTACGAACTTGACCCAGAGTGCCTGGCCCGGATGTTTTTGTGGTCAACGTCTCATGTCTCAACTGGGAGAGAAGGAAGAGGGTTGATTCCCCTACACTGGGCAATGCCCTTAAGAAAAAAGTCTTACTTAATTTCCGAATGATATTTTACAATGGGTATGTATGCTAATATATATATATATATAGATCGTTAAAAGCAAAAGGGAAGGAAAATGGGTATCACAACTCGGTAGAACGCTGAGAAATATATTATTTGAAACATTGAATACTTAAGAAAAAAATGGGAGATTTAGAAACTGAGAAAATAGGGAGACTATTTGAACTGCTATATGAAGGTGAATAGAGCTGTTGAATTACGCCCTGTGTCGTCAAGCGCACTTTTTTATCGGAACCACGACGCTCATCGACTTAGCCACTCTCCTCAACCTCCAAAAGATTGAGGCAATGAACCTTTTGAATAAGGAAGTGTAGGTTTTCATCCAGTGAGAGACAAGAGAAGTGCCTTTTTTGAGTGGAGGGTCTTAGGGTGACATCAGGAGAAGAAGTTGAAAACGAGTTGGATTCATGTTTTGGATCAAAACCTAAAGAAGTCTACAAGCGTGGCTTTATAAGTTTTTGAGCAGATGGAATGAAGTTCTGACAAGCAAATAAAGTTATGTTTATGATTAAATATTTCCATATTCATAAGTTTTTAATTTTTAATATGTAGCCTAAAATCGGAGATTACTTTCCGTTCTATAAAAGGATTTTTTTGCCAAATCGAGGCATCCTGCAAGAAATTATAGAGTAGCAAAGATTGTTACCAATTTCAAAGATCTTAAAAATCTCACGATCCAAGAATTCCGTGGGTTGCGGGTCAGTAGCCCCGAATTCTTGGATCGTGAGATTTCTAAGACTTTTGAAATTGGTACCAATCTTTGCTACCCTCATAAATTTATTGCAGGATGCAAGTCCTTTTCCTTGCTTCCTCGCATTTTGAATAAGTTAAATATTTCTGCTATATTCAAAGATCAGTCTACTCTGTATAAAATAATGATTCATAATAATAATAGTATGAGAGGGGGGGGGGGGGATTCTGCTGATTGTTTAGTTTGCCCTAAGCACTAATTTGGGCCAACTGGCAAATCATTAAGTGTAGCTTGACGCAACCTAAATACAATATTAGGAGGGGGAAATGCAGCAGCGCTTTCTTTGTCCATTTATCTGAAAACAATCACCCTATCACTTAGAATTCAGCTAAATTTATTTACAAATCTAATTACTTTATTCAAAGAAATATTTTTGAATGCTCATTCATTAATTCCTGGCTTAATTTTAATATATCCCCCGGGATCTTTAAACTGGACCCTGCTATTAAAAGGCTTATTTATAACGAAATAGTCCATTATAAATCTTAGACCTTTGATTTATTAATTTAGTTAAGTCTCTCTCGTTTATTTTAATGTATTGACAATCGGGTATGTATTTTCTTAGTTTAGTCACATAAATGTCTACATTCTTTTACTTTCCGGGAGTAGACCTTATCTATTTGGTTTTATACTTCACATCCGTCATTGATATTATTTTTCTATTTTGGTTCCGTTCGTGTACATGGGCGGCGCGGCATTGCTCTTCTGTTTCACATATATGTATATACTCCTTTGTAAATATTCTTCGTTATTCCTTGATAATGAACTGAACAAGTTCGAAAGTACTTGGAATCCGCCCCTCATTTTCCTGTTGAATTTTTGCATATATATATATATATATATATATATATATATATATAATACATATATGGAAATAAGATAGCTTAACTCAGTCAGGAACAATAGTATACAACAAAGAATGTTGTCTACTTCGCATATAGGCTTACCTACGTCATTCAACTCATTCATAAAATATATAAAATGGTAGAATACCACAATACAGTATACCAACTGATGGGAAAATATTCTGGCCAAATATATCTGTAAACTAGATTTTTATTTCTTTTACTTTTTTATAAAGTATAATAAACAATTAATGGGGCGTCTCTATTGTCATTTAATCGAGGTTTTTCCCAGATTGATGTTCTCTTTTCAGGCGGCTCTGAAATCTTCCCAAGTCTCCTTGACTTTAACGAATGGAGCTGCCTCACACCCGATAGCCGATAGCAGAAACACTGACAGAGATAAGATGAACCTCTGATATTTGAAGGGTGGAGCTCGATAAAGACTAAAAAATGGTGTCTTCAAAAGCTGAAAAGATCGTTTTGCTGTTCCTCCCAATTATTTTCAAGTCCTTGCTTCTGTAACATTGATTTTAGTGTTCATTTTTCGAATACTTATTCAAGGAATTTCTCAGTTTATGCGCTAATCTCCCTCTTTTTTCTCATGGAATCAATTTAGATGAGAATCAGACTGGTACTGCCAGAATATTTTTCCCCTCAATTCTTAAAATAATATCGAAAACATATATGAAACTACTATGGAATTAAATATAATTTTGGGCAGCGCCATTAATAAAAGTATAATTATATAGTTGTATGATTACATGAACTATGACTTCAAGAGGAAATAGACCCTAATTATCCTCTTATATATAAATCACAGAGTACAAATATTCGTAAGCTTTAATCAGAAAAATGGAATTACTGTTTTATTGTCTTTTTTATTATAATACACTGGTATAACTTTACAAGCAATTAAAAAAATATTTAAAAGAATTCTCCTGGAAGAAATCGTTTTTATTTCTTATTGGTTTCCCTATAATTCTTTTTGCTTCTCCATCACTGCTATATGAAAACTGCCCCCTTTGCTTAGTTTCTAGTCTATGTTTGATTCCCTGAAAATTCATTAATGCTTAGAAATATACTGTACACCTATATAGATAAATATTTTATTAAATATTTTCATTTCATCTAACAGCAGTATCTTCTATTTTTTCTCTAGCATGCTTGTAGTACTATATACATTTCTTTATTATATAACCAGCTGCAGCTAATGTATCAAGTAGACAGGTCTGCGTGTATCGCAAATAATTCTCTTCATTTCTCATGTATTGTTTTTTGGGAGACAAACATCAATTTTCCTACAACTATTCTAGCAAAAATATTTGCCACTTTCTGTAATCTTAGAGTGAAGATTTTTTTTAAAGGAAAGATTATATGCGAGTTAGTAGTGTCATTAATTTTCAATTTGACCACATGAAAGGGAGTTTACTTGTTTTACTAGACTTAAAACTTGTTAGTAAATTTCTCATGACCTTCCTTATTCATTGCATGATTCTCTTTACTAATTAGTTTGCTCATTAATATTCCAGACATATATTATGGGTTTCGGATTCTTTTGTCGGTTTTCTCCGTCTTTTAATTTGTTCTTTTAGAATGTTTGACGTGAAATTCTTTACTTTTGTTTAAATCAAGAAAGTTTTCTTGTTTCATTAGTGATTATTCTCCCTGAAAAGCAATTTGTCAGTTATTTTTTATCATTGAAACAGGAATTATTTTGTATCTCTGTTGTAGATTTTGAGCATCACAGAGCCTTGGTTTATTATCGGTTTTAGTGGAGCAAAAATAAGAACGAGTTGGTGTTTACCAATTAATAAAATTATCATAAAAATCCATTATTGTAAGAATCAAATAAATTTTTACACGAAAAGTAAAAATTCATTAATCAAATATCAGACTAGTCATTGACCTAGGTTTTGCAAACGGGCCATTATGATTTGACCAAACAAAATGCGAAATATGGAAATTACCAGAACATCGATGTTAGCCTAAAATCTGTAAAGAAGTTTGATTAAATTGAATTACCTCTCGAAATTTTACAAACAATTATAATATATTGTGAGAAAAAATTGGAGTTAAATCAATTAATTAAAATCAGTGTTTATGTTTTGACGCCTAAAGCTCGAATTTAATTATAGTTTACTTAATTTGTGTTAAGGTAATTGAGTTTTCATTGAAAATATTTGAATTTTAATTTCTTCACCACTTGCCAAATAACTCCACACAAACATTTTCTGGGAAGTACTCGCATCATCGTTGTTTTCAGTCCTTGGTAGAAGTAAAAATAAGTAAAAATGTTGAATGATATGTAGGATCTTAATAAAAATGGTATTATTGGACAACGACCAACAGGGCACAAGTATAGAAATATTTGAAATTTAAGGGGTTTGAGAGTAGTAATATCGGTATTGAATATTGTATACCAATTCTTATGAAGGGCAATAATATCATTAATGAGCTTAAATAGGCAAAATCCCAAGATCAAAATTCTGAACAGCCATGCAATCCCATTAAACAATTTGGGATCACCAATTGATACCTTTAGATTGCACCTTAGTTCCTCATTGTGTAAACACCTAGCATTTTAAATAAGCCGAATAATAGGCTTCGCTGCGTTTGATCGCAGGTATTGTGATTTTGTGTAAAACCATTGCATTTCCATATATAATAATAAATTCATCTATCATTCGTGGATATCTTCAAAATATCTTATCTCTCATTCTAACTTTTATTCACGCAACATTTCAGAATATCAGAGGTTCTTAGGTTCTATTTTCTCCAATACTTTTTTTATTTCATATTGGTTATAGTACTCAAACGGTGCTCCACATAACCGTGAAAACTATATTAGTTTTCAATTAATGCAAAATTCCATTTAAACTAGGATTGAAAGTATGCCAGCGAGAGTGAAAAGTACTTGGCTAACTGGTCAGGTTCTTTAACCCAAATTACCGAGGAATAAAATATAATGTGTGTTTTTTGTGTTTTTTTTAGTTGTAACTATGGACCGACCAAGAATAAAGGTATAATACCATAAATTGTAAGAAGTTTCAGAAGGAAAACGTACAGAGCTAAAGATTACGACCAACAAAGGCACATGGATCCACTAAAGGCCAGCCTAGGAAGAAGATGAAGAAAATAAGAAAAGTAAATATAATGGAAATGTATAGATCTCGACTAGTTTAGAGAAGAAACAACTAGAAACACTGGAACAAGAGGGATTATAACTGTTCAGAACCTGTACAATTTCTCCAATAAAGGTGGGGGCCTCTGAGGGCGTTGGGGGTAGAGATGGTAAGCAATCTCTTGATTTTATCGAAGGGCGTAAATGATCCCCCACACTTTTCCTCATTTCATTTATTTCGCTTTATTATCCTTTAGCATGCTTGTAATCTCGCATATTCTAATCATCTTCTTAAAAAACTTTTCTAATTTTTTTTGTCGGGAACATTCTTTTTAATGATTAGCTGTGCGAAAGAATCTTCCTGCCTTTACAGGTTGATGTTTGAATGGGCACAATCCAGTTGAATAGCGTTCGAGTACGTTTTATTCTACTAGCTCATATTTTATATCAATTCCAGTCTTTTCACACTAGAAAATACTTAATAATTATATCCATAGATTTTATAACATTTTTCGCCTTCTGTAAAAGGAACTTTCAAATTTTATACTTTAGCCTTTGATAAATCAGGCGTAATTATAAACGTGGTTAACCATGACATTAACAGTAATTTTAAATGTATAAGAAAGAATATCATTTTATAGACATTTATATGATAATAAACCTCTAGGTACTCACAGATGATCGTCTTCTTGAAATAATTTAATTATGACTCACCTTGTTGTATTAAAATTAGGATGGTAAACCATAAATAAATAGTTGGGAATTGTCATAGTCTGCTGCTGTGTGTAATAGGCAAGATGAAGTATTTATTTTGCTAAATTTCTAAATAAATGTGAAGAGATGAGTTTTAACGAATGATTTTCCCTATACGATACTAAAGAGCTCGTAAAATTATATAATAATTTAGATGTTAAAAGATCGGGTAACTATCAAGTATTGGCCATTATTACTTGCATAGGGGAATGTCCTAAAGGTTTCAAAATTTGTAATAGGGAAAGTAAATATAATTAGATCATATATCATTAAAGGTTTGGGCATTTTAGACTCATATTTAATATTTATTTATTTAGTTGTACAGTTTGTCTAGAATTAAGACACGAATAATGAAATTGTTTGGTACATTCGTTATGAGTAAAAAGATTTCTTGTGAGTGAGAACTACTATATATTAGATATCGACCTATGTCTACATCAAGAAACCTTTTGCCTTTTAGATGTAATCGATCCACTTGAAAAAACTCTTAAAAAATAATGTTTTTTTTCAATCATTAATCCAAGAATAAGAATTAATAGCTGAATTGTCAGAGTAAAACATAAGTTAAAATTTTTCAATGTGAACAGAAAGGAAAAATGTGCTGAGGCAAATTTTTATAATGTTAAAAAAAAGTACAAATTTACAAAGAAATTTTTTTAAAAAAAATACAAATAAGGCTTCACCCTTTGTTTCTTGTCATGATGTTCAACATTTATCTGTTTTTGTGTGTGAGATGGGAGGGGGAAAGTTGAGCTAAAATAAAAACAATTGTACCGAAAGCTCATGCAACAGCTAGATACACTGGTCTTTGAATTAATCTCAAATTAGGGATGTAAAGGGAATTAGAAACTGTATAACTAAATGTATTTCATTTTGTTACTCGAAGCAAAACAAATCACGTTTCGTGTCAGATTTGATTTTTATGATTAATGGACGCGTAAGACGAAGGCGTATTTTGTAAATACATTATTTACCAATTAGAATTAGTGATTCATAGATAAAGGTGAAACATAATTATGTAAGGAAAATAGTAAAAAATAATGCAGTGAAAATTATTGATAAAGATTTAGTCCGTCTCGTCGAAGACAATATAAATATATTCAGGAGAAGTTCAACAAAATCAAATGACAAAGACTAAGTTTATAATCATATATTCATTTTGTGTGTTAAATTAACAAAAAATAATATTTCTTCGATATATAACCGCTCGAATCCTTTTAATTCTGCACGCCATAGTGCAATTAGAGAAAAGCTAATAGGTTCTTCGATTTTATTCGTTTACGCAGGAAATTAGACTCTCACAACAGAGTAATACAGTTAACTTCCTACTCTTTCCCTATTGTTCACCTCCCGGTTATAAAACCGGGATTGATAAGTAAAATAGAGAATTTTTACGCAGAACCTGATGTTTTAAAGAGAAGTTAAACAAAGAAATGCTTTGTTATGTTTAAGATAGCAAAAAGATCTTAGTATACTTAAAAAAGCATAAAAGAACTCGAAAGGGAACTGTTCTAATCGATTTGCGAACCAAGAAATAAAATCGGAAAAAAACGTCGCTTATAAAATGAGAAATTTTGCTGAAAAAAAAGCACTTTGGTACAGATGGGTGTGTGTGAAAGATTAAAAGGGCAAAATAGTTTGGGTGGAATTCGCTTCAGATGCAGTGAAATATACGAAAAGATAAAAGATGCTAAAAAATGGAAAATAAATTACAGGTTCAATTACATCTCAGTTTGAAAAGTTCAGGTCTTAGGAACATTGCCCAAATTTGTCATATTTTTCATAATGTTTCGGACAAATGTAAATTAACTATAATATAATTCTTTATATGTTTTATAAAGCCTTTACATTTGCTGGGGTTTGCAGTGCTGTATTGCCATATAATATTATTTTCCTAACGTGCTCGATTGCAAAATTAATTATAGGGCAAAAAATAAATAAGTCAAATGTTAATCTAAATAGTTTCGTGGTATCGATGATTAAAAAGTAAATAAATATATAAAGTTAATTATGCTGGAAAAAGTAAAAAATGGCGCTCATGTTTCGAAACTAAACCGTTTTAAAATGTTTCGATAGTAATGCTTTAAATATCGCCAAAACGTACTAAATTTCAATAAATTTAATTTATTTTATTGTTAAATGTCTTATCTAGTTTACTTATAACTAGATATACTCAAATCATTCCATCTATTATCAAACAATAATAGATATATTATTTTACCACTCTGAACGAAACAGCGTAATTTCCCTCTCATTGATAATTTACTTAAGTATGTATAAATTTTATTTCAATTATAATATATATGATGCTATATATTCACTGGGTATATCAGGTATATATCATTTATTAAAAAGTTATATTATTGTCCTTTATCATCGGTTTAAAGTGATTCTAATAAGATAAATTACATCCACGTACTTTCGCCGCGATTGGCTTTTTCCTGTAATTATGTCTGTATCGGGTTTCAAATTTAAATTTTTTCGTTTCTCTTTTTAATTTTTTCTTTTGTTATTATTTTACCTCATCTCTTAAATTCAGAACGGTTTATTTCTACCTGAGGGGGTTCCACAAAAAAACATGAAGTTTTAGATTTGCATTATGTATTTTACAGAGGTACAATTAACTAGCATATTACTTTTACAATTCCTTTGCCTTTAATTCCAGGATGCCGCAGTTATAAAAGCTTGAACGTGAAATAAAGGAAAAGGAATGGTAAAAATAATATATTAGTTAATTGTATGTGTGTAAAATACATACTGTAAATCTAAATTTTCTTGTTTTTTTTCGTGGGATACCCTGTATCTGTAGTTTGTATTTCTTTACAATCAAGTCTTTATTTTCTAGCTTTAAAGCTATCAAGAGATGCACCTATCTTTATTCGTCTATCATCCTTAATTTTTAAATTTTTTCGTTTCGTATTTAAATTCCACTTCCCTACGTGAAAAGAGGTAAACATCAATATTTAAGAATTTGGTTTTCAGGCATAAATAAAAGGAGACCTCTGAATTTGTTGGCCGGGAATTTCAAAACTATTCTGACTAGTGACTGACGAGTATTTCGGTTATATCTGATTGAGACAGTTTAAAAATATAAGAAAATAATATTATATTGTTGCTAAAATCAAAGTGCCTCTAAAAATTTTCAATAAATATAATAGTTTATTTCGGGTTGAACACCAGAAACTAAGCAATATCATTAAAAGCCTTGCTCTAAACAATTTCGGTAAAATTGTGTTACGTTTGGTTGCTCCACTTTGATTCGCTTTCCTCTGCAGACTGATTACAGACAAATGATGCTATATATATATATATATATATATATATAATTTATATAGTGTTTGGGGAAACAAGTCTTTGCACATTCAAATTTTAAATTTTTATAAAGTACTTCGTGGTTTCGTCTGGTTATAAAACTGACAGGAAACTCAAAAAACATATATTTCACACAATAAGTACATATAAGAAAGATATTTTTAGTATATAACAACAATTGTTAATAAACCAAATTTAGTAGGTGAAAGAAGTATTCAGCTAATAACAATTTCAGTCATTTAATATTTTGTGGCATAGCCTCGTTTGAAATAATGATTCTCATAGGTTAGTATTTTCATTTTGCAATTATTTCTTTATATTTTATTCCATTCTTGTACGCAATTCTCACTCAATAAGTCAAGGTTCTGTGATTTTCTTTTTTGAATTGCAGCCTTCAGCATTCGCCAAAAATTTCTTACTAGGATTGATGTCTGGCGATTGTCTTGACGATAGAAGGAACTTAAATTGTCTCTCCTTAAACCGTCGTTGATTTTGAGAAATCCATTGACTTTGGCCGTAGAATTTGTTTCACACTTAGTGGTCACCCCTCCTTCAGTATCCTTAGATTCGTGACTATATCCATTTTTCCCTTAATAATGTAGAAATGCTCTCGTGCCAAGTGAAGCAAAGTAGCTCCACCATGAAATTATCTCCTCCGTGTTTCACGGTTGAGCTGGTGTTATTAGAATCATAGCCGTATTATCCATCTACCCTACAAACGTGAAGAGCATCGTTTTGACCGAAAAGTTGGAAGGAAATACCGTGAAGAAATTATTGCTCGTTTGTATTGATGAGGAACATATTTATAATTTTGGGCGTAATATCTAAATTAATTTTGGAAATCCAATGAAGAAGATCATTAAATGTTGTTAAATCAGCCTTATTTATTGAGCTTAGCTATTGCGAGTTTATTTGGGTTATAATAAAAAGTTAAGATCTTATATGAGATAAGATTAGTTACAATCATTGGTGGTAAGATTCCATCAAAGACTAATAAATATGAAACCAAGTACTCAATAAATTGAATACAATAAAAACATGTTATCAGAGAATAAATATAACATAAAATTTAAACAGTTTCTAAAGCAGCTTGTAAAATTCGGCCTTAAAATAAAATTGCCTCAAAATATTTGTATTCTTTTCATTTTATTTTTGTTTAGAAAGAATGTAAGATTCTGGCCGAACCTGAGGAATGCCAAACACACAAGGGCTCTGTTGTCCGACTTCATGACGGAATTCTACATTACATTCACTTAAATTCTTAAGTATTTAGCCTCAAATTTTCACTTGACTCAATGTATGCATGTATGTATCCATATATATACAAGAAAGTTTAACTTACCTTTCTAAAACACCCTCAAATATGCACATGTGCACGTAAGTTTTCAACTTTTGCTCTCTCTCTCTTCCAACAGTGATCATTTTAAAAGACTATTATCATTCACTTTATGCTTCGGGCACTAGACCTGGAATCGTATATGGAATTTCCAAAGCCATCAGTACCTCTTCGTCCTATTCTTTCAGCAATAAATTCACCCAATTATAATTTGACCAAGTTTCTGGTTCTAGTGATTGATCTTCTTACCAAGAATGAATTCACTTTACGTGACTCCTTTGAATTTGTAGATTGCATTCCTCCACTTCAATTAAGTAATTTTTCTAAGCCAAACTTTGATGTCGATTCTTTGGTCACAAACGTAACTGTTGCTGAGCCTTCCAATATCATCATTACTTTAACTTTTTCGATCTATTTCGTCACTTTTTGGTTTGAGCAAAACATTGTTTGCTAAACATTTGGACTTGGCTGTCAAAGAAACGGTATTTTTCTTTAACGGAGAACTCCATCTTCAAAATGATGGTATGGAGATGAATTTCCACTTAGGATCTTCATTTGCCAATTCTTTTTTTATGCTTCTACGAAAAGTCCTGGATTGATGACTGTCCATCTGAGTTCAAACCTCTATTTTCCAAAAGATTTATAGATGATTGCTTAATGATTTTTACACACAAAGTTCACGTTCCCTTATTTTTGAAATACTTAGGCGAAAAACACAGCAATATTAATTTCCCAATGGACATTGAACATAGTAACAAAATTTCTTTTTTTAGATATATTAGTGACTAAGAACATGTCTGGGTTTTCAGAACACCAACCACCACTCTTCTCGGTACTCATTTTTTAGCAGTATTCTCCTGAAATGTAAACTCTGTCATCAAATCCAAAATCGATCGGGCCTTCCGTATCTTCTCTGAATGGTAATATTTCGGACAAAAAATCGGTTATTTGAAAGACATTATCATTACAATTACTACCCCATCAATATTTTCAATAAATTAATGTAAAATTTTCTGAATAAAATTTTCATTCTGAACCCAACTATTCAAACGTGTTCAAAACAACGTGTACATAAAATTACCTTTTTTAGACCCCCCTAACTTTAAACTTAACAAAGATATCGGATGGATTCTTTCTAAACATTTTCCTCAATCTAATTTTATCATTATTAATGACAATCCCTTCAGTTTATCTTCCTTCTTCAATTACAAAGATTCCATCCCAAAACTTATGATGTCCTCAGTTGTTTACTTATATACGTGCGCGAAGTGCAACAGTGCTACATTGGCTTAACAACTTTGCAGCTACAACTAAAGAGCTCTAAGCACTTTGGGTCTTTTAAATAGGACTGTTCAACCCATTTTCTCCCAAAACAGGACCGTATTCACATATCACCAATAGTGGCTATTCTATTGATGCAGATATTTTTGCTGTAATTCATACTGCACCAACCTCAATATATTTAAAAATACTTGAATTCTTGTATATAAAAATTGAATCCCAAATTAAATGATTACCTATCGTCATTGAAATTAATAACACAGTCAATATACTCCAGCTAACCAATTCTCTCGCATCTCACTAAACACAACTCATTCCGTATCATTCTGTTGCATACAATTAGAGTCAAGGTCAGTTATTGTGATGTTGCTTTTAATTCAGATCTTTCTCGTTCGCATAAGTTGTAGTCAATGTTAATAATTTTATGTCATTTTATGTATGTACTCATTTTAGTATTTTCACTATGCTAGTTCTCTATTTCCCATTTTCAATTTGTTAGTCACCAATGTTCTATTTCCACATGTTATCTATATTCGTCTTGTTTTAATATCTTATTACTGTCAGTTAAATTGGTTTATCCTTTGATTTAAACTTTATTCTTATTGTTTCAGTTTTAGTCATGTTATTTTGCTTTGAGGTTTTTGTATCAAAATTTGAGTTATATTTCAGGCTAGTAGGTTGTTAAATATATTTGATACACTTGTTATAACATCTTATTTATTGTGTCTAGCTACTGAAGATAGAAAAGGATTTGTTTGGAAACTTTTGGAATAATAAATTATGATTTCTACCATTGCGTATGTCTTCATTTTCCTGCTCAGAATAAGATTCCCGAGATGTTCCTCGTTGGTTAATATTATATATATATATATATATATATATATATAATGTTAAGAAGAAGAAGCCTCTGGAGGCGCATGAAAGAAATAACTGAAAATATTAAGCCAGCAATTTAGTACATCACTTTGTCCATCATCTACAGCATATATATATATATATATATATATATATATATATATATATATATATATATATATATATATATATATATATATATATATATATATATATATATATATATATATATATATATATAAAAAATGTTTTGTGTTTTGACATAAACTTAATAGTTTTAGTCCATGATCATTTATTGTAAGAACTTCTATTTTTATTGAAGAATTAGTGAAAACTTTGTAGCAAATTCGAATCTGTATGACAAGTTCATCATAAATGACTCATTACATCTCCTGCTATGACTGAAGACTACTAAAATTGTTTAATTTTTGAAATTAAGTGTATCATCCATCTATCAAAAAAAATACTAGTTAGGCAGTCTTTAACGGCATTTTGGCTAGTATTACTTCTTAAAACGAGAAACCCCCTGCCATAAAAACGTGTCTTAAATGTCGTGCGATAAATTTTAGTATTCTAAAAGGTGGCCACATATGTAGGAAAATCACTTGATTTATGATTAAACTGTAAAACTCTTATTCAGCTATGTTACTACTTCTAAGTTAGTAATAAAATAGTTTAAAATGCATAATTTCAATTCCCTTCAGACAAATTATCAACAGAAAAAGAGAAAAAATTCTGATAAACTAAATACATATAAGGATGATAATGATTTTAAAATTAAAATTCCTTCAATAGTTGTGCATTTTCATTTTCTTCAGAATTCATAGGTTCAACTACGTATATACGCCGTTTTTGCGGAAAGTGCAGGATATAATCTTTATTACTTTGTTAATAATATTTAGACTAGAAAAAAAATAGGTCATAAGCTATAAATTGGACAAAAAATTAAACATGAACAGACTTTTTTATAGCTTAGGATTTACTTTTGAGAATAGAGGTCAACACATTTATGTTCATTTGTTCGATATATTTAGCATCTCACCCACATACTTAGAATGAAAGTAAACCACCCTGTACTATTCTATCTAATGATTTCTCAAAGAACCCTGCCTTCCATGTGTAAGAGAGATATACAAGAGAATTGCCCGACTGCCCGAGCCCTTCTAAATTGCTCGCTGCCCCCCTCGGCAGCGAGCATACGCTTCAGGCGAAACCTGAAGGCTGCGCACACTTTGCGGACGAAATCCTTCCTCATGCTGGTCCACATACGGTTAACGATGATTTCAGCTTGTGTGTGTTACTGTAGCGGACCTTCCAGGCTTTGCCCTCGACATGCGCCTCCACGACGTACTCGAGAGAATTAAAGTCAGGCGAATGCTGCGGCCAAAGGTCCTTCAACCAGAAGTTCAATCCCAAACACTCTTGCATGTCTTGGCAGCCTAAGCCATGAAGGACTTTTGGCCGCACCAGTTGCCTGACTTCAATTCCCACGAGTATGGTGTGTAAGCGCATGATGAGGGATATACTTTCGTGGCCATGATGTAACTGCGATTGGACCCGGAGAGCGCGCAAATATCCACTACTACACCGGAGTAATCTTTTCGCTATCGAAGCTACGACGCTGAGCATCGTCACGGAGGCTAATTACTTGATCGTAGACACGTAGCGTACTTATGTGACGCCCTGGCTGAAGCATAACATACGGTCTTTCTGCTTGTGGTTGAACGGATCAACCGTAAAAAATATTTTATCAGAAAAAATAAGAATTCGATTACCATAAATCTTCAAGTCGTTGGGAAGGCGACGAAAGCACTCTCGACGTTGTTCTCGCAAACTTTTGGTGAGCAAATGCATTTCTACCCACCTCAAGGTTTTACCTCATCCTTCACAGCCTGGACACTCTGGTCACTGAGTAGTTCTTCTTTTTGCGGAAGCGCTGTCATTTTGAGCTAATGAGCAAATTCAAAGACCTTTCTCATAGCCAAACAGTTGAAAATTTGAGGATACCAGAACGGGTTCGATCTCTGAGGTTTTCTTCGTTCTGGAGCCTCTCTGCAAGTCGATGGACGGTCATCCGAATGACGTTGAGCCGCTTGGCGATGTCGTACTTCTTGTGGCCCGCCCGCATGAGAGCAGAGATCCCGATTCTCTTCACTTCTACCTCGATACTCGTACACTTGCACAAGAGTCGTTTTAATGACACGTGCTGGAAAAAGGACTTTAAGTATGTTCGAGAGAATTTTTCTATCTCACATGTTAACCTCTCGAAAGCTAAAAAAATGAGTGCAACAGAATTTTGGCAAAACTTCGTATATATCGCGCACTTGATTCTTTTTTATTTGTTTAACTTACATACTTGCTAGAGGGTGTCATCTGCATCCGACCACTATGTAATTATATGTCCTTCTGCTCCACTCCCTACAGCCGGATATATATCATTCATACTTTTTCATTTCCCGTATACTTTTTTTTTAGATTTGCCTTTACAAAGTTTCTATGGGCTATTTTCTCGCTACTTTACGCTTCTTTTTTTAAAAACAGTTAAATAGATCTTGTTGAGTTTAGTAAATTTTGAATGTTTTTCATATATCTGATAACCTTTAATTTATGGACGTAGCTTATTTTAGGACGTAATAATTCTGTGGAAGCCTAACTGTATCACGTCATCCTTTTAACAAGTAGCAAAATGTAAACAATAATTTATAAACTTAACAGGTATAGTAATTTCACAAGTTCGCTTTAAAATTGGAGATGGTGTGAATAAAGGTGATGGAAGGGCATATTACAATGCATAGGTTTGCCTATAAATCTTTCTGGCAGAGTAATGAAATATATTATAAAACTGCCTCGGGAGGTGCTGTTAAGTTACACCCAAGTCTATTTTCACAGGATCGTTATTCATCTCTTCGCGTATTTGTTTTATATTCTGACGTTGTGAATATATATAATTTTATATCTCGAGAGATTTTGGCCCGTCTATCTGTCATCTCCTTTTGACGTGTATTGCTGCTCGATATTTAACACATTATTTTTCCATCATTGTAAATCTTAAATTATTCCATCAATTCTCTATTCTCATTTTCACCTCAAAGTTATTTAGAATATTTATATATATATATATATATATATATATATATATATATATATATATATATATATATTTAACGTGTGTGTATATGCATAAGCCCCATTATATTAAACGACTTTTGTAGTTCCATATAGAAACTTATTTTCATTCAAGATTTGTCAAATAAATTTCAGCCTCAAGGTTTATGTTGTGCATTTAGAAGGAAGTTGTGCAGAGAGATGAATCATAAATGAGGAGCTCAAAAAAAAAAGAAAGAAAATTGAAAGTAATGATGAAAATAAGGAAAATATAAAGAAATTATGAAAATGATCATGAATTACATAATAAATCCTTTGTCCAAGAGGGTTTTGTTAATCCTGTATGCGGATTTTACCACCAATTCATTTTATCTTTTGACGTCTTTCTCATTAAAGATATACCTGCCATTTGACGTGGGTTTGAACCATATGTGGGTACCACACATGACTGTGATGACCTACCTTCTATTTGACATGGGTTTCGAACCCATATGCGGGTACAACACATGACTGTAATGACCTACATGCCATTAGACGTGGGTTTTGAACCATATGTGGGTACAGCACATGACTGCAATGACCTACCTGCCACTTGACGTGGGTTTCAAACCATATGTAAGTACAGCACATGACTGTAATGACCTACCTGCCATTTGACGTGGATTTTGAACCATATGTGGGTACAGCACATGGCTATAATGACCTACCTGCCATTTGACGTGGGGTTCGAACCATATGTGGGTACAGCGCATGCTTGTATTACCTATCTGCCATTTGACGTGAGTTTCGAACCATATGTGGGTACAGCACATGACTGTAATGACCTATCTGCCATTTGAGGTGAGTTTCGAACCATATGTGGGCACAAGACATGACTGTAATGAACGACCTGCTATTTGACGTGGGTTTTGAACCATATGTGGCTACAGCACATGACTGTTAAGACCTACCTGCCATTTGACGTGGGTTTCGAACCATATTTGGGTACAGCGCATGACTGTAATGACTTATCTGCCATTTGACGTGGGTTTCAAACCCTATGTTGGTATAGTACATGGCTGTAATGACCAACCTGCCATTTGACGTGGGTTTTGGACCGTATGTAGGTACAGCACATGACTGTAATGACCTACCTGCCATTTCAAGTCAGTTTTTGAGCCATATGTGGGTACAGCACATGGCTGTAATGACCTACCTTCTATTTGACATGGGTTTCGAACCCATATGCGGGTAAAACACATGACTGTAATGACCTACATGCCATTTGACGTGGGTTTTGAACCATAAGGGGGTACAGCACATGACTGCAATGACCTACCTGCCACTTGACGTGGGTTTCAAACCATATGTAAGTACAGCACATGACTGTAATGACCTACCTGCCATTTGACGTGGATTTTGAACCATATGTGGGTACAGCACATGGCTATAATGACCTACCTGCCATTTGACGTGGGGTTCGAACCATATGTGGGTACAGCGCATGCTTGTATTACCTATCTGCCATTTGACGTGAGTTTCGAACCATATGTGGGTACAGCACATGACTGTAATGACCTATCTGCCATTTGAGGTGAGTTTCGAACCATATGTGGGCACAAGACATGACTGTAATGAACGACCTGCTATTTGACGTGGGTTTTGAACCATATGTGGCTACAGCACATGACTGTTAAGACCTACCTGCCATTTGACGTGGGTTTCGAACCATATTTGGGTACAGCGCATGACTGTAATGACTTATCTGCCATTTGACTTGGGTTTCAAACCTTATGTTGGTATAGTACATGGTTGTAATGACCAACCTGCCATTTGACGTGGGTTTTGGACCGTATGTAGGTACAGCACATGACTGTAATGACCTACCTGCAATTTCAAGTCAGTTTTGAGCCATATGTGTTTACAGCACATGGCTGTAATGACCTACCTGCCATTTGACGTGGGTTTCAAACCATATGTGAGTACAGCGCATGACTGTAATGACCTGTCGAATTGTGCTCACCGACCTAAAACACCCAATGTTACCATCTTCCTCAAAGGATCTCTCGGTCACCAAGTGGGTAAGTCGTTGGACTTCTACCATCAAGGCAGGGGTTATATTTCATTGAGTGATGACATATCTTTTAGCGGTGTCACCAACTTATCTCCCATTGGCGAATACCCTGAAACTCATCACCGCGAGGGTGGTGCTTCACACACTCCATCAGCCACAATGACAATCACAACACCGCTACCTTTCCCTTACACTTCTTCACATTCCAGAATACTAACTCTGTTCTCTGTTCCGGAGCCTTACCGATAGAGTAATTGTATTTCCTGTGTCACTACTCATATCCACACACCTCTGATGCAGATTGGGTTCCCAACCTGGTGTCAGGAAGGGTCTTACGATTACCAGGTGATGTAAAAAGCAAGAAATACCACTCGGATACCCACTGCGAGGCCGCCTTCCGAGGTATTCGGGCTTATTAGCAATTGTCATTTTTATCTTTATATGCCTTTCCTTATCCGGTAAGTAAGTCACCTCCTAGATGTTAGTGACAGATAGCACAATTTACTTATTTTAATAGGGAAACACAGTTTCCAAACAGCTCTATCGCAACCTGTACAAAGTGATATAATCTTTCTTCTCGTGATATAACTTTATCTGTCGTGATAAACTCTCGCCTTATCTGGCAAGTTATCTCAATATCTATCTGGTTATTTGTACGTCTATCTCAATGCAATAATGGTATAAGCATATGTAAACTTGTGTCTATCAGATAATTTATTAGGTATGGGTGGTTATGCTCTTTAAATAATATATTTGGAGGAAGAAAATGTAATATTTTTCTTAAATTTACTATTTGTTGACTAAATTATGAGCTTTTAAACGTTCCGAATGATTTATTTAAGGGGTAATTTTTAATATATGATACTCATTTGACTCACATACGTACATACATATGCGAATAAAAAGAAGATTTTCATTCTTCATCATATATCACTGGTACATAGCGGAATATGCGAGACTACACCGAACTTTTGAAGCTTCATATACATTTTCAATTTATGATTCAATTTCTTCTTTAGATAGTATTAGTGGGCATTAGATTTATTTTAGACGGGTTTTTATGGAAAATAGCCGGTACCTGATCAAAATTGAAAGTTTACATCCGGTTTACGATGAAATCCTTTTAGAAAGTAAAGAAGTTCTTGGAATTTTCGTAGAATAAACGTCATTTAGGTCAACAGATGTTCAGGAGGAACTTTTCTGGAGGTCCTGTTTGCCAATATACAGACAAGAAATAGGTAAACCAATTATTTTTTTGTATGTTCTGACATTGTTCCAAAGAGTCACCGTTCCTACACATAGGATTGGAAGAAACAATACATGTAGATTACCAGTAATTGACAATGGGAGAAAATCATTAATCTTAATAGTCTTAATGAATCACATGAGATAGCGATGTATGTAGCGCTATCTAAGCAAGAAAATTGATAACTTCGAAGAAGTCGAGGAGCTTGTTTTATATGGGAATCTCGTCTCGGGATCAACTACTTGAATATAAAGATTTAATTTCAACACTGAAACAGGCGAAATCATGGATTGATAAATTCATGCCATTATATTGTAAATTTTCCAATCAATTGAGGGTTAGAGAAGGTGAAATAAACTAAAAAGATGGGATTAAAATTACTGGAATAATGGTAAATTTTTATTTTAAAAATACTTAATAGGAGTTAATACTCCTTCGATCAACTGCCCTACCTCCACTAGTGAAAGGAAAAGATATTCGACTAAAACATGTTGGAACTCTTTGATATTTCTTTTCATACAATAGAAACATATATGTAACAGTTTAGGGAAGTAGCGATAACCTAACTTATAAGATGAAGTACTTTTCACTTAATTTAAATAATGCTCATTTAGGGAGAGTCAAACAACAAGATAGCTGAGCAATGCATACCTTTGTTCTATGTGAAAACCTTTCCTTCAGTTTCTCTCTACAAGGGCATAAGTCTCAGTAATCAAGCTAGCCTATAGAGTAAGCTATATTAATAGACAAAAAAAACACAACAGAGAAAAAAACACAAAAAAGGCAAAAGGAAAAAGCGAGAGGACCCCTGGCCCTGTTTTTCATATGAATTTACCTTCTCATCAATAAAGCAAATCAGAGTTAAAATTAATTAAATATTTGGGCCCTAGACTAGGAAACAGTAAACGATACAATGGTGTCAAAATGGGAGTGTTTAAATCGATACAGTGCAATAACAGAACCCGCATTCCACGATGAACAGAAGAGATGAATGATGAAAATAACTCCCTAAAGAAATCATTGTACAAACTAATTTTCTACTTATCCCCAAAAATATTTTGCAATATCCACCTCACCCGGTAACATCAGGCAAAATTAATAAGAACACAAAGTCACTACTATTATATTTAACCGCCAAAAAGGTTTATCAATAAGAAAGTCATGACATCGCCCAAAATTATATCAAAGAATAAAGGTTATTAATATTGGTTATAAAAAATAAAAGCGTAGAATTACAAGTTAAATTATCTGGTAAAATAGTTTGTTAGAGAGGTCCAGCGAAATTATGAAAATAACCAATTCAATCTAAAGCTTCTTCTCCAAGCCCCATCTCTAAGGGTGTAATACTTAATTTCGTAAACCTACGACCCGATATAAACTTCCATCAACCTAGAGAAATTTAAACAACTCGAAAAATAGCTTAAAATAAACAATACCATCAATCTAGGGTAGTAATCATAACCTTTTACATGTATAACATGATAGACCACCACGTCAAAATAGAGTATCTATTCACATAAGGGCGGATACACAACGGCGTCAAATTAGAGTAGAAAAAAATAACCATGTTTTGCCCATCCATCCATGTACTACCTGTTCAAATCCTGTCAATGCATGTACTGCTTATCTGTTTATATCTCATATACTCGTATATACTATACATCCCTGTATAGATGAATCTACAACTTACACGATATAGGTTGTGACTGTCTAACTCCACATAAGAATCTTACTTATTTACAAATTTATTTGGAAAGGTTTTTGATCCTGCCTCAACTAGGCAATTACTGATTAACCAAATGATTGATCTTAAAATTTCGAAATAATTCAATCATTTTTATTTTAATATCTTTGTTATCTTTTTCTATGAATTTCCATAACCTAAAAGACCATTTTTACGGGAGATTTTACTGTGAAATTAATTATAAAAGATATATTATTGGCAGGCTGTAATTCTGCAATGATACGAAAAATTATAAGGATATTACTTCCTTTTTGAAAAAAACCTAGTCTTCAAATGACTTATCACCCCCCCAAAAAGCATGTACAAGTGAATAAAATTGGAAATTTTAAAAATATCCCGATGCAGAATTTCAGTGAATAATTTTAGTTAGATAAGTATCAAATTATTTTTAACGAATCGTAATTTATTTTTATCATTCGTAATTACCATAGAACTTAAAAATCTCGACAGGAGTCAACTTCGGTGAGAAGATGAATGAATTTTATATTTCTGTTTCTTGTTTACATATAAGCCTAGTGTGATATCTTTAATTAGGGCGAAACTATAGTTATTTTAAATGATGTATAACGTTCTTATTGACTAATTTTTGGCCGAGTATTAGATTAATATTATTAAATATTGATAGGGCTAAATATTGCCTAAAAGAAAAAAAAATATGCATATTTTACATCCTAAAATCGTCGTGTTTAGAAGTAAATGGAAACTAAGTCAATTGGACATATGCAAGTATTGAGCATTTTGCTCGAAGCACAGAATTGCTCGCCAGCTGATCTATAATTAGAGATTTTATCCAGAGAAGATTCAACGTTTATGTTATAGAAAAATTGGCCGCACATAATGATAGAATGTCTTGTATAAACATGAGGCTTATTCAGATTCGATAAACATTTTATAATACAAAGATTTAGTAAAGATTTAGCTAGGTTCCGTTGTAAATTTCAGTTTAAAAACTATCGAGCGACATTTACGATGGTCCTTTACAATTTTATTTTGCAAAGGTTATCTAAATAATTCTGAAAGTTGGTAAAAATCATATTGTACTTATATATATATATATATATATATATATATATATATTTGGTTGAACCACGTAGTGAAAAAGAAATATTGATTGGAGTTAGTACTTTCGTTATCTTAATAACTTTTTCAAACTCAGAATTATGAGTTTGAAAATGTTATTAAGATAACGAAAGTTGCTAGCTCCAATCAATGCTTCTTTTTCCTTACGTGGTACAACTAAATATTTATACTTATTCACGTGTTGCCTCGCGTGATTTTTACCCATATAATATATATATATATATATATATATATATATATATATATATATATATATATATGTGTGTGTGTGTGTGTGTGTGTTTATGTGTGTGTGGGGGGGGGGAGTAACTAGGAAAATGTATCGAGAGGATGTGTGAGAGAGATTAAGATATTTCAAGTTACATAACTAAATCACTCCATCTCTTATCTAGAGAGGAATCTTCGATATGATGTCTGGAGCAGATTAAGAAAAAAACCCCACAATTTTCCCTCTATCGTCATATTTTCTTTGTGTCACCAATTTTTACTCCTTATAATTGGGTCATATATATATATATATATATATATATATATATATATAACAATATAGTACAAGAAAGTGAAATTTGACGCGAATGAGCAATGAGACAAGAAACAGGAGTTTTTTAGAGGTAAGAGAAAGGGACATTAGAAGAAGACTAGAATCATAGAGAGCAGAGGGCGGCACAATGAAGGCAATCCTTTATCGAGAAGACAGAGATAACGCCAGGGGAAAAAAGTTTGAAATTCCCCTGGCGTTATCTCTGTCTTCTCGGTAAAGGATTGCCTTCATTGTGCCGCCCTCTGCTCTCTATGATTCTAGTCTTCTTCTAATGTCCCTTTCTCTTACCTCTAAAAAACTCCTGTTTCTTGTCTCATTGCTCATTCGCGTCAAATTTCACTTTCTTGTACTATATTGTAATATAGTCTGCAATGCAAGGCTTCTGCACCTTTATTTCTGTCTTCAAAATTGTTTTGAAAGGCAGAAAATAAATATGGCGAAAGCCCTGTGGTGGTTGTTATCACCCGCAGAACTTGCATTTGCTCCTTCTTCTTTATATATATATATATATATATATATATATATATATATATATATATATATATATATATATATGAAAATTAATGCAATATCGCAAGAAAAGATGAGGAATTAAACCACATTCTCCGAAGACAATTTAATTCAGAACAGTTTCGGTGTATCTCACACCGAAACATATTTAATCATATCTTTTAGAATTTCTCATATTATTCATAAATATCTCTGATAATAGTTATTTTCTCAATATGTTTGATTTAGTTAGTATTTCACTAATTTTTTATAATTACTATAGTGCTTTGTTTTCTAAAATAAAAAAAACCTATAATTTGTAAGAGTGATGCTAGAATTTATAGCTATTTTGTATTTAATATCGTCCCAAATAAATAATATGACTAAAACTCAAGAACTTACAGTAGCACATGGGGCAAAATACAAATTTTCCGTAGCCAAAAAGAAATTGCTAAATAATCTAAAATGCTTTAGATATCAAGGATGAGGGTGGCAGTAAACGTCTTACACCACCTACAGAAGACAGAAATATCATTCGGGCTCCAAAACAAGTGAACTTGCTAGGGAGATTATTGAAGCTTTAAGTTAAATAAAATTACCTCTAACACTTAGAGGGAGACTTGTGGATCAAAGGGTACAAGGATGCAAGACGAGAAAGAAGACAAATGAACAATGGTCTAAAGATTTATGGTCAAAGAAAAGTAATTATCAGGTATGGAAGAATTACTATTGTATTAATGTTTTATCTTTGATTATTTAATTCCAATTTAATATATCTAGGAAGAAAAGTATTTAAAAATTAAACTTTTAAATTTTGGTGGAAGATTTTTAGCACTTCTTTTACAAGACGAGGAGTTGAAGAGGCACTTCATCCAGCTTGTGTGGTACCAACTGTGAAGCATTGGGATGGTTCTATCATGGTATGAGGGTGCATGTTATACTCAGGGCAAGGAGGGCTGTTTTTATATCAGGGAAGAATGAAATCTACACCTTCAACGCCAGTTTGTCATAAGAATTAGAGCCATCTTTCAAAAAATCCTCGCACAACACCAAAAAATAACGTTATACTTCAGCAGGGTAATGCCTCATACATTGTATACATCAAAATCTACTAGGAATTGGTTGTGTGAAATGTGGATTACACTTATACAGTAGAATTAAAGAGCCGAGAATTAAATTCAGTATAACATTTCTGGTGAGTATTTGGTATAGCTATAAGAAGTAACACAATGCAAATAAACAAAGCAGCATGAAAAATTAAGGGCTCAGTAGGGGAAGATAGCGTAAAATTTGACGAAATTACATGAAATCCAAGCCACACAGAATTATGGCTGTAAATAAAACGAAAGTGGTCGAGTTAATGCACGCCATATTGTGGCAGTATAGGTTTTTGGAGGAGGCAGTGCCTCCCTCCGGCTTCTGAGCTTGCATTATTTTCATCGTAGTTGTTCTCTGAAGCTATAATTACCGTATATGACTTTCGTACCATTTTATAATTTTGTGGTAGCAATCTAATTTTCTCTTATTGGTAAAGAAAAACACATTTTTAGTCGCGTGAGAGTCAGGTCGCGAGCGACTCTACATCTCACTTTGTCGGTCGTTTGGTCGGTCCACGTTTTGCTTTTTTTTAATAATATTGTAACAATTCAGCCATTTCTAACGAAATTTGAAACCCTTATGTTGTTTTACATTCTCTTTCGAATGATACGATTGGCAAAATCCTCACTAGTTAGCCCTGGAATTTTATTGTTTTGGCAATAACAGCATAACTCTTCATCCGATTCTAAAGAAACTTTAAACCCTTATGTTGTTTTACATAAGTACTCCTAAAGTTACCCAGGGAATTATTTTCTTTTCGCAATAACATAATAACTATTCCAAACATTCTAACGAAATTTGAAACCCTTATGTTGTTTTACATTATATTTCGAATGATATAATTACCAGTCTTCCCAAGGTCAGCAAGGGAATTATATTGTTTTGGCAATAACATCATAATTATTCCGCCAATTCTAACGAAATTTGGACCCATTATGTTGTTTTACATTCTCTTTCAAAGTTATAATTGCTAAGGTACTCCTAAGGTTAGCCCTGGAATTAGTTTTTTGGGCAATAACATCATTACTATTTGGCTGATTCTAACGAAATTTGAAACCCTCATATTGTTTTGCATTTCCTTTCAAATAATATAATTGTCAAAGTCACCCAAGGTTATCCAGGAAATTGTTTTCTTTGGCAATAACATCATAACTATTCTGCCGATTCTAACGAAATTTGAAACCCTTAAATATTTTCTTTCGAATGATAGAATTGCCAAGCTCCCCCCCAAGGTTACTACGGGAATTATTGAAAGTTTTCAAAGTCGGAAGGTCATAAATCAAAATAGGTGAGTGCACGCGACTTTTTTGTCATCAGACTTTATTCACAGCCTTCCACTTTTAGTTAATTTGCCTTCCCTTTGTGCCTTTTTAAGAAATGAGACATGAGAATGTACTTATGTTTTAGCCGCAAGATCCTCCTATACGGAGGAGTGGCAGGGCCGCTCCTCTTGGAGGAAATGATAAGTCTTTGTTGTGTCAAATTCGCTTCTACCGCTGGCTACCACTTGTAGTAAAAAAGAGAGCCAAATGAGTAAGCCTTCTCCTGCCAGTACATAGCCTCTCGTCACCAAGACTCCTGCTGTGACTCCTCCTGGCTACACATGGTAGCTATGTGTCTCTTAGCCCCAGGCTAAATCAGCAGGGGATCTCGAAGCAGAACTGGGTTACACGCCCTGGCGCCTACCAACCACTGCACCTTCCCCTCTCCACTGCCTTGTCGGTTCTACCTTTTTAGGGAAAGGCTAGAGGAAGGATACCTCGATCACAAACCAGGATCAGGAGTGCCTATAAGCGAGCACCATCAGACCGGTTTCTTGGCAGATCCCTGCAGCCGACGATGAAGCCTGGTCGTCTCGAGCATCTCCTGCCACCAGAGTCCTTCTCCCCTAGGGGCAAGATACGGGTCCAAAGACTGCACACATTCCTACTCGTTTAAACCTAGTGCAGGTTTGAGGCCCTCAACAAACCGACCCCAACCAAGTCCCGCGGCGATGGCTGTCTCGTGATGGGGGTTCATATATGAGGGCATACGTCATCATCGACCTCAATGGACTTCCCAAAGCGAATGTATATACAGAATTCATTTACTAAAATTATCTAATTACATTATTTGAATGGTTGTATAGTGAGATCCTTCTTTGCAACAGTTTTGATTTATATCATATTGCTTTTAATTAGGCTGAAATAATTTTATTCGTTCCTAACACTTTATTTTAAGAACTGGATTTTTGAATGTGTTGAATAATAATAAATTTTCTTTTTCTCTTAGTTCGTATGTAGAAATTTACCAAGAGTAAATGGTAAACTTCAGGAAAAATGAATATGATTATCAAATGTTTAGGATTTTTTTTAATCAAAATGAATTAGAAATGGTAAAGTTCTTAAAATTGATTAAAAGTCAGGTATGGCTGTTTCTTCATTTTTGTTCCGTATATTTGAAGGTCTTATCAAGATCTTCCTTATCTAGATTTTTCATTTTAAAATTTAGCAGGATTGAATAGTTACTGGCCCCTAAAACCAGTAAATTTTTAGCAGACAGTAGGAGCGGTTTCGCCAATTATTCTTACATGAACCAAGGGTTCCTCTGGAACTAGAAAAAACAATATGATTATTGAATTTGGGCGAATTTTTTTAAACAAAAATAATCACAAATAGTGAAGTTCAGAAAATATATTAAAATTAAGGCATGGATAATTTTTTATTTTTTAGTAAATAAAAGCACATTTAGATTAAAACAAATTCACGAGGTTCATTACATACGAGTATAACAAAAGAATTTCGATAAATGATTTTTCCTGCCTTTATCATAAAAAATAAGTATGGATATGTGTCGTAGAATAGGGTCAAGTTAATCCTTTCTGCGTTTCTCAGCTAAGGTGGATGAGGGCTAATGTGCGTTGGAGATTTATAATACAAGCAGAGTGTGAATTAACTAAATGTAGGTTGGACAAATGGTCGACTATCTTAGAGGTTCCGAGACAATAGAAAAACGGGTACAAAAATAACTTTACTAATATGCAAATTATTATTACTTTGAAGGTTAAAAGGAGTTTTAAAACAAGCTATATACACATTAGACGTACTCGAGTCTCAGCGGCTAAAAAGGGGGAAGGTAGCCGTACAAACAAATCAACAATATTGACCGAGGGTCGCTCTAATGCCCTTGAGCGTATACAAAGCCGACGATGGAGGCTTACACTGGGGTGGGGGAGTGGGGGTAGGGTGGAGAAAGCACTTGTACAGGAGAGTTACGCGTTGATGTTAACTCGAAGATTTGGTCCGAGAGAGTACTCCTTGCCTTGACGCAAAGTTCAAATAATAGTCTCTTGACAATGACTATTACGGGATGAACTTAGATCTTACTTTCGAGTTAGATACGAATGGAGACTGGGTGCGTTGCGTTCGAGGAGCGAGTAAAACAAGTACGGGGAAGACTCACGTGAATTCATCGGAAAAAGCGGGTAATGGGGGAGGGCGGACAGAAGATACTCACGCGGATTTTCCCCTCCGTCCGAAGGGCAAAGGTTCTAGGGTCTGACGCATTGTCAGATTTCGGGGTTCTTAAGTCAGCGAGGCGAAACTTTGTCCCACTCCCACTGGGACCTTTTCGGGCTATCAAACTTGTCGCGGCTTTCAGCGATGTCGGGCTTTCGGCCACCGCGGTGGCTCATAATTTCGCACTTCCATTAGCGCAAACAAAAAGGGTCACCCCGGTGATTGTTTTCTTTCTCTCCATTGAACGGCGCAGCAGCGCGTATCTTTCTCTCTCCCCCTCTCTTTCTCTGATCTCTGACAATATGAAAACACATAAAATAAGAGTAATGTCTTAAGAGATATGTATGTACTTGAAACTTTTTAATTTTTCTTAGACCAAAACATCGTTATTAGAGCCAGATAAGCCGCATGGAGAAATGTTTTTGAGTATTTTGAATGTTTTTAGCAAATTTCTTTGTGAGAGCTAATTTAGAGATGGAAAAGTTACAGTGAAGGGATATTTTTTTTTACATATATTTAAAGATTTTATCAAAGTTATTTGTAAGAGTTGCTTGACTGTTTTAAAACATTATTAGGAATGGATCTTTCATACGTTTAGAGTTTTTCTCCTAATAATTTATAATAGCTACCATTTTTCTCGACCTATACTCTTTACTCCCTGAATATAATTAGGAATCAGAAAAAAGGGTTAAAAATTAAAATTGAAAATCATTTTATTGAAAAAGTATTTAAAGCGAGAATTGAGGAATAAAAAGTTTAAGATTACAAAAGAAAAGATGAAATCGAAGTTATTCAAAAAGAGATTGAAAGTTTTCTACTAGGAGAAGATATAAAAAAGAAGAAATTAATATATTTGAGGAGGATTTAAAACTATAGGAAAGGTCAGCATGCAAAAGTAAGGTCCTTCTGTAAGGAGGAGTGACAAAGCCGCTCCTTTTATAAGAGTATTTAATAAAATTTGACTCTTTTCATAATCTTGGTTTAAAGCATTATTTCTCATTTCTTAGTAACTAAAATTAATGGAAAAAGTCTATTTTGATCAGAAAACTTTGCTTATTTTGGTAAAATACTAAATTTTCAAATTTTGCCCGTGTGGAAAACAATACTAGGGTATTATTCATTTCGGAAAAAACTAGGAATATAAAAAAGGCTGTTGGCTTTAAATTTTTAAAGCATGGTAGAAAATTGAAAATCTTATTTTAATAATATTTTTTTAAAAGAAACTTTCCAAGACATTCTAGATTTAATGAGAAATTTCCAGAACTTACCAGAACAAACCTCCAAAAATTTCTTCAACTTTCGGAAATATTCTGAAATTTTATTGGGGAAATATTTATACAGGGATTCACAGACCTGCTAGCATTTTAGCTCTAGCTACCATAGTCAACACATCAGAAGAGAATTGGCATCAAGAAGGTGCAATCATTCTCCAGATGCAGTCTGTTATATATGTAGACAGTTCATCAAAACAAGAGAAAATTGCTCGGTGTGTTAGTATCTATGATAATGTGTAAAGATTACAAAGCATACTTTAGCCTGCCAGTTGGGAAGCAAGACAAAGTGTTGGTAGCTCATTTTAGTTTTGAAAACTGCAAGAAAACTTTGGAAGATGAAACAATTGTTTCTTGTAAAGAGGAATTATAAATGTCGCTGGCATTTGAGCTATTATGTTTGTTTGTAAGCCAAAAGAGAAGTAAATTATTTTTTCACTTTTCTAGTATTGTATATGGAAAAAGAAAAACCAGGGAGTGTGCCGTTCCCAGGATTTATCATGAACCCAATGAACTCTCAGGTAACTGCTAATTCTACATGGTGGACCCTTTCAAACGTTAAAGTGGCAAAAAGTACCTGCTATTTTCTATCTCGATCATCCATCTTTAATTGCACTTTTAGGGCACAGTGCTGATCTTCCTATACCTACAACTACATAAAGAAAGGAATAGCCCAGTCTTAGAATAAATCCCAAATTCAGAAGCTGAAAACACCAGTGAAGATGTAGGGTACAGAGCTAGAGATATGGCTGCTAAGAGGAAAACATCCTACAAAAACCAAAGAGATTTCATTGACCTTGACAGAGATCTAGTCTTGTCAAAATTAAATGACATTTTTATTATCACTGTTGGATTTTCTGGATGAAAATGTGCAAGTGAACGGTCAAAGTAAACAGCATAAACATTTCTCAAAATTCTTTACTTATTAAGCTGGGCTATGCGACTGCAATGACGTATTAGCAGCTTATCAAGGAGCATTAAAGTATTACTTTTCCATCATTATTATTTTGAATAAGCATCCATCACTTCGGTTGCCTCATTCAATATATCTTAAGGAGGCCTACAACAGTGTCATGCTCCTGCTACAACGAGTATGACTGGAAAGTTATTGGAGACTTCAAAATGCTAACATATTTATGAGCTTCAAAAGGTTTTACCACTCCATTGCCTCTAAAGCTTGGGCGCATTAAGCAGTTTGTTATAGCCCTTAAAAAAGAGTGCCGCCTTCATGAGCATCCAAAATTTCTTTCCCAAACTCTCTGATGCATAGGTTAAATCTTGTGTCTTTGTTGGCTCAAAAATCAAGAAAATCATAGAGTGTACACAATTCTATGAAAGCTACAAAAAAAGAAAGCCTGAAAGAGTTTTATTTCTTTGTTTCAGGTGCTTTGGAGCAACCACAAGGCTGATAATTACGTGAAACTGGTTGAGAAGTTCTTGAAAAGCTATCGCCAAATGGGTTGCAAGATGTCCGTGAAAGTGCATTTTTTTGATGCCCATCTTGACAAGCTCAAGGAAACTTTGAGAGCACACTGATAGGAGCAAGGGGAGCTCTTTCATCAAGTTATACTAAACTTTGAGCAAAGATAACAAGAAGTATACAATGAAGTCATAATGGAAGACTGCATTTAAGGGCTTGTATAAAAAAGTGATGTACATTACAAATTGAAATCAAGGGAAACAGTAAATTTTAAACTTTTTAAACTTGTTTTATCTATTTCTTGTAAAACTTTTAAAAATGTAGAAAAATGACCCATATGACCATGGGACATATGGTTATTTAACGTTGACGTTGACGTTGGGTGGCGCCATCTAGTGCCAAAGCCTCATTTAAGCCATTTAAAAGCACTTGTAAATGATTTTAACCATGGGAAACCATCAATCCAATAACCATTTATCATCTTATCACAAAACGCGAAAGGTCATTGGAAGTACTTTCCCTCTTGTTGGTGTTATCCCTACAATGAATGAAAAACCAAAATTTGAGAATTATTAGTAAATAGTTAAAAAGGTTTAAAACAAATATTGTCCATTTTCTATTGTTTTGCAATAATGCGAGATGGAGAATAGCAATTAATGGCCCAAAATAATTGTTCATAGTGCATTTTTATACAAACCAATGTAAGGTTTTGGTCCCGAAAATTGATGATTGAGCATCTTCAAGAGAATCAACTGACGCCAACTCAGAATGACATTCAACTGTCACTATGTAACTTCATAACATATGTATATCTTTCTTGTTCTAATAAAAATGAAATCTGTTAAATGACTTTGGCGGTCTGTTTTAATTTTAACTGGCAATTTTAAACAAAATTGTAATTCCAAACTTTAAAAATGTTCAGTATTTATGGCTACGTATATTTCGCGAGATAATGGTATCACCGTGGTTGGTTTAAAATCAGTCATTCATTTTTGTAAGCATTTAGAGTGGATTATCTCTCCAATCATTACATGACATTCCTTGTGAGCTGTGACAGGATCGTGAGAATGGAGTGACCTCTGCAATGTACAGGCCTGCGAAATTAAGTAAGGAAACCTTGCGCTGCCCAGACAACGTGGCATCCTCTCGGAAACACCCTGTAGATCCAAGGGAATGCCGAACATTACGTTTGGGGTTAGCTTAGCTGCATAATTTCCGAAATGTGGCCAACCTTGACAATCAACACCTTTAGGAACCACAAAATTTTCTTTCTGAATTTACTTACATAGTAATATTATATATTTAAATATAGCCACAAAGCAGCGAAAGTCTATAGAACAGGGTTTCTTTCCGCTATACGGAATTCCTTTCGAGGTTGACAAAATATCTCCCCAAAGCAACTCGTTTTAAGGTGCCAGTGGACCGCCTTACGCCTCTTCTCCCTGTTACTCAAAACAGCTACGCCGGGCGTAAAATCTACACCACTCTTGAAAACAAGAAAAACCAATTGACACCACTAAAAATGATGAAATAACTCTTATTTAGTGTACAAATGAAGATATAAAGATAATTATAAAGAACAAACGAAGTGAAATTTAAGGATGGCCGGGACTTGAAGGAGTAAACTTGCAAGCTGAGAAGACTGGAAGAGGAAAAGGTAATTAAAAGCATCACGCAAAGTTCGTACAAAGAACATCGCCACTTGCACAAACGGACTTCAATATTCTTTTGGAAATCTGCCAAGGAAACAGCGGTAATAAATTACTAAATGTCACCAGATTCAGGGATTAGAAAGCCATGAAAATAACAATGTAGGTCCGGATGTTTGTATTTGTGTGTGCGGTAAGACGTATATATATACGTATCGTAGTATATGTATGTTCAAGTATTAGGTAGTTTAGATTTATTGTTTTTAGAAATATTTCGTTTAGATTTATTTTAACCAAAGAGCTGAAATAATTAACAATTTTACTTTAAAGAAAAATTCCACAGCTATTCTAAATTTCATATAATCAAATATTTCGCTATGAAGATAGGCGTGACACCTACCATCCATTTGGTTACAATTTTTCCATTCCTAAACGTATTCACACCTGACTTCGATCACGACTTAAAGTACATGAATCTGTACCCAAAAGAGAGAGAGAGAGAGAGAGAGAGAGAGAGAGGTCCAGCTTCAGAATCACTTTTTGCATGACATATTTGAACATATTAATGCAATGTTAACTATAGAATTTTTGAATAAATTACCCAAGTCCGGTGATTCAAACTTTTAAATGAGAAGCAATATTTGCTATATTGTTTTAGGTTACTCGTGGAGAGGATCTGCCTCTTATTATTGAAGGATTTATTTTTTATTCTAAGTTGAAAGTTTCTTTTGGCGGTGTGTTCTCGTAATGTTACGTTGGAATTTTGAAATAATTTTATTCCCTCTTCTTCCTATATAGCTGAGAAAATTATCCACTACATAGTTTTTGCACTATGATCTGATTAACATCACCATGTACCTGTTTTTGCATTTGTGCGTAGTAATGAAAGGGCTGCTTAGTGCTGTAATGTCAGTATGCTACGCCATTATATAAATCGGTGTTTTGAAATGCTTTTGTTCGATCTTCTTGCACCCATGCAGTGAAAAGTAGCTTTTTTTTTTTGTATTTAGCTCTTGTTTAAATCACCTTTTATCATTTTAGTGGTCTTTGGTTGTGTGAGCTTATTTGCTTGCTAGTATGTACGTTTTGTATTTATGTATGTATTACCACTTTCAGTTTGTCTGGCTCTTCTTCTTTTCCTTACACACGGTAAATGATTAATTAGCAATTTGATGTTGCTTAAAATGCTAATTGAATTCATTTGTACAGATTCCTGTACAAAAAATAATGTCACCATGACAAGTTAAAACGAGTTAGCTGAAACAATGTATTAGGTTGAGGAATAAGCTCTTGCGTTTTTTAATGTTGTGTTGATTTAAGTTTTGTTGACGTGATTTGTGTACATATTAAGAAACAATAATAAATAATGAGAGCAAAATTTGCAAAGGTTAGGCTACGTCTCTTAACAGCGTAGACTATTAGGCTTTTGCTTAGGCTACGTCTTGAAGTTGAGTAATAAGTGATTGCGGTTTATTTAAAAGTTGTGTTAATTTAATTTTTGTTTTGTACCCTCAAAATGGAATGTCAAGTTGAAAGAAAGGCGCATTTTCGACACTTGTTGTTATTCATTTTCAATCAAGACAGGAACAATGCAAACGCAGCCAAAGCTCGTCGCGATATTTGTGCTGTGTACGGAGACAATGCTTTCTCAGAAAGGACAGCTCAATGGTGGGTTTCACGTTTCAAAAACGGTCATTTCAATCTTAATAACGAAGAACGTTCTGGTCGCCCCATTAAGTTGGATGAAGATCGATTGAACGACCTTCTTCATGAAAATCCTCATCAATCGACTAAAGAATTGGCTGTACAATTGCCGTGTGATCAGAAAACTGCAGTGAATTACCTTCATTCGATGGGGAAAGTTAAAAAACTTAGTGCATGGGTTCCGCACACTTTGAGCGAAAGCAACAAACTTCAACGCCCCACGATTGCCGCAGGTTTTCTTGCAGGTCACAAGGCTACTCGTGGGTATAAGGACAGATTTCTTCACTGTATCATCACTAGCGACGAAAAGTGGTGTGTTTATGTCAACATGAACCATCAAAAACAATGGCTTAGCCCCAATAAAAAACCGCTTCCGCGATTAAAGCAAGGACTTCATCCACGAAAGACGATGCTGTGTGTGTGATAGGATTGTGAAGGCATCATTCTTTATGAGCTCCATGTGAACAACGAGATTGTCAATGCAGAACTTTACGTTCAATAAATGTATCCACTCGCTGAAGCTATTCGTGAAAAGCGACCTCATCGACGTTATAGGATCCTTCTGCAACACGACAATGCTCACCCTCACATTACCAATATGACAAAAGACGCCAGCCAAACACTTAATTGGGAAATCCTGCCGCGTCCTCCATATTCGCAAGACTTGGCTCCTTCGGATTTCCATCTGTTCCAATCGACCTCCAACAATTTGCGCGGCGTTTCGTTCAATACTGATGTGGAATTAAGAACCTGATTAGACGAATTTTTCGAGTCAAAATCCAGAGATTTTTATCGCAGAGGCATCGAAAAACTAGTTGAACGTTGGGAAGCAGTCGTAAATAACAACGGAGAATACATTATTGATTAAATTGCATATTGTTATCAATTAAAAATGAAGCTTATTGTTATCAATTAAAAATGAAGCTTTTCTAAAAATGTTAATGGTAATGAATAAATTTGATAAAATTGCAAGAACTTATTCGTCAACCCAATATATATTTAGACAGTGGTCAAAAGCTTTGTTGACAATGTATATTGACATAAATGGTCGTCGTCGGCACCAGCTCGTGTTCGAGCATTGGTTCCGTCATCTGTTATCCTATCTTCTCTGTAAAAGGAGGGCAGAGAGGAAAGGAAAATGGTGACGAGAAGCCAGTAGCTAAGTATCTTATTTTAGGTGATCGTGGCTGCGTGACGGCCACGCGCACTCACTTGCCCAGGGGCATGTCCACCGTGGCTGTAGCGAGCTGCCGGTTCTTAGTTTGTCAAGGCCCTCCTTTATCACGTCTGCCCACCAGACGCAGCCCTCCTCCACCAGTACCAGATAGGTTCGCTATTTGTGGTCTTGGGTTTGGTTATTATTTGGCGGTTTTCCTTCTCCTAGTCTTTACTTGGAAAAGATTATCCTACAAGACAGCAGGGGGGTGGATTCAGAGTTTTCCTTCTCCTAGCCCTTTGTCCAGCCAAGGGCACCTACAAGGAGTAAATATGTTGATTAGAGGCACGGCCGAAAAAAATTTTGGGTGTAAATATTATCGTTCACCCTTGTCGGAATATTCAGGTGCATTTGAGTCCTTTTCGAATTATAGCTGGCGCAATTTTTTTTATTCTATAAACAATTAGGATTATATTTAAGGGGACGGCTCATGTGGGGGTAAACACAATGGGGGAATCGGAGTACGATGATCCTGACCCCCTCCCCAATTTAATGAAACTCGGGATCATCGTAGTGCGATCACCCCATTGTGTTTACCCCCACACGAGCCGTCCCCTTAAATTTACTCCAAAAACGTGAAACATTTTGGAACACGGACAAAATAGTATGTCCCATCGTTCGCGCCGATATTCTACATATTTACCCCACAAGGCAGTGGGCCTGGACTTTAGTGTTAAATGCGTGCTTTCCATTAACAAGACTTTTGTGGCGCCTCCTCTTGGATACACACGCTAGTTGGGGCTGCAGATTTTGCAGGAAAATATTTGTTCTCGTCTCGTCTCACAAGAGGACCGGCTTCACAACTCCTCCTTAGAGGAGCATGGTGAGAGGTTACTTCAGGGTATCGCAACATATATTTCCATGGTAATTTGTTCATTTAGAAGCGTCTCCAATTTTGCGGGATAGTTCCACCGAACTTAACTGCTTGGAGAAAATTGATCGTAAAACGCATTTGCCTGAATTTACCTCTGGTTTGCGTTAGAGTTAAATAAATATGAAAACTGGTTCTGACTGATTAAATTCTCTCTAATATTTTATTTTGGAATTCACTATTGAGAGTAAAAAATTAACGATATAAATGGTAATTTGTAGAGATTACAGCGACACTAAAATATACTTAATTGAATTAAATAAAACACAACTAAACCAGTTATAAAACGTAGAAGTAACTTTTGCTTTCCGGAAAACATCAGAAGATTGTAATGACTTTTACTTTATGAATCTACATATGTGTACACGTTTACGTCATAAATATGTAGTACTATTTAATACATACAAAACATGCTGCAATGATCAGATTCTGCGCTAAACATGATTTCAGGTTTTCAAAGTTGATTTTTTTTTTTACATAATTTATGTAATTATTTAATCTGGTAATAAAATAGATTAGTTCGATAAAATTTTGAATAACATTTTCCAATGTTAAATTTTATTGAGGAATTCTTTTAAGCAGGAGTGCTTCTATTCAATCATCATAAGTTAAATCTTGTTAAAATATTTTATTTTTTATAAGATACGAGCTCATAGTCAACGTTGGAATAGAAATGCTATTTAAAAGTAATTATTCAAAGTATTTTGGGTGTCAAGGCAACAAGAAATTGACAGTTGTACGGTAATTTTTAAAGCCTAATTTAGCCCAATTAATATTCCATCATGGCTATTAGAAAAAATAGATTCAGGGATGGGAGAAGAGGTACATCCCGCGTAACCTGACTAATGCAGTGTATGTAAAGGTATCTATCAATTCATATATGTAGAAACCCTAAGGAGAAATATCATAAACTGCAGTCTATACTTTTTTGAATGATTTTATATGATTATATATCATCATCATCATAATCGTCGTAGAATTCCCCCCCTTTTTGTTCTATTCTAAGAGTGCTAAGAGTGTCTAATATATATTGATATTTGAATATCTTAACGAACAGAGTCGTTCCCAAACACGTAAGGATATCGAGAGAAAAGCAAAATAATCCCCAAATAAACTTATATTTTAACTTTAACCATTGAATACACAACATCTAAACATTAATTACAGCAATACTCTGAATATTATCCTAAACAAGAATTAATTAAATTAGTTTACCCACAAAACTTAGTTAATTTCTCTACACACAACAATAATATAAGAATTAGGCTTACGGACTCATGTGGAGTTTAAAGGCCTCAGAAATGTTATTGACTCACGACGCGTGCCGCCTGTCCAGATGTAGATGGGCGAAATTACACGGTCGTTTTGGCGAGGGTAGCAGTGGGGGGGGGGGGGGTCCACACGTTCTTCCGGGAAGGGGGGGGAGTTCTTCAAGAACGAGAACAAATACGGTGCTTTATGCAACACCTAGACAGTCGTGGTCTCTCTGGCGAGAGTGAGTCGAACTTGGTTCTTAAATCAAGTTAACTTGGAGTGCGGTGTGACCACCGAGTAACGAGCTGAGAAGAGGAGCTTTTCTCCTTCGTTACTTATTTCCTTATAGACGAGGACTGAACTCGGGGAGGGCTTTCTTCAAGGGCGAGGATAACGAAGGGGGGTTTCTCTGGCAAGAATAAGTTGCTTAAAGTTCGGTGTGGCCACCGAGTAACGGGCTCGAGGGGAGCCTTTTCCTTCTTCTTTTCTTAATTCCTCAAGGACGAGGTAACCCCTGGCGTTTAAGGTGCACCAGGATATGAGGAGTCTCTCTGGCTAGAGTAAGTTGAACTTAACAAAGTGAACTTATCGTTTGGTTTGATAACCCGGGACTAGCGCTTGGATGAGCTTCTTCTTAGCCCCTTAAGGTAGGTAGCCCTGCCTCTCTTGCAGGATACTTCTTGATATGGCGAGCCAAGTACACTACCTCTCTAGTCTCGGTAGTTCGGTTTGATCCGAAGACTTCGTCACCTAGAGACTGACGTCTACTACCTCGATTTTCCTCAGAGTTCCTCATTTATACCTCGTCACCCCACTGGGGGAGTGGTAAGGAGGGGAGCGGCTTGAGGACGGCCCCCAAAGAGTTTTTTTGCTCAGTGTTTTTCCCACCGATTCTTACATTGGCTCCTCGTTAGCCTTCGAGCTTGGGAGAAACACGTCTCCAATTTCTTATTTGACGTGAAACTGGATCTCACTCTCCTAGGGGAGATCTTACATTTTGACCTTTAGGTCTTTATTGAGTCTACCCCAGTATGTTACTAAATGCTAGCGGTATTTTAACCTACTCGACTTACCCATATTATGGTACTTGACTACCTTTAAATTGAACATTAAGACTAGAGCGGCCTGTTGCATTGGGGCATAATTGATGAGAACTTGAGTCCCATCGCTCTCCTTTAACCAGGTACACGGGAAGATCGTGTTCTGGGTTCGATCTTTGGGGATCGAGAAAACCTTTCCCTGCGAGGTCGTTAATGGGCGTGGCGCTCACTAACGACTTGTCGTATTAGCGGTAACTCCGTGGACGTTCCGTTTGGGGAGGAGACTACTAGGGGTAGGGGATACTCATCCGCGTCTACCATTTGACTAGTCTTACCTGGGTGTATTGCAATAGCACCTCTTTCCTCCTTCCTTGTCAACTCATTTGACTCACTTCTCTTAGTAGGTAGTTCCTCAGGTACACCTGCTCGTATCTCTACCCTACCTCCTACTTCTTCCCTGATAACCTTATTTGGCTGGGTTCTCCTCGTAGGTTTTCCTTTAGGTGCTCCTGCTGGTACCTCATCCCTACTTTCTACTTCTTCCATCGTTACCCCATTTGGCTGGGTTACCCTCGATGGTCCTTTCTTAGGTCCAGGCCAAGCTCCAACTTTCTCGACCTCTATCAGATTCTCGATAGGTGATTTCTCGAGTGCGAGCAATCTTTCCTTTTCTTCTCTCTCTTCTCTTTCAGCTTGAGCAAGTTCTTTTCCCTCTGTATTCTTCTTTCATCTATTTCTTTTTTAATCTTTATTCTCCTCTCTTTCGACTCGTTTTTCCTCTTCATTCTCCTTTCCTCGGCTTCTTTTTCTGCTTTCGCTATTTCCTTTTCCCGTCGAGTTCTTCTTTCTTCATCTTCTAGCTTTATCTTTAGTCTTCTTTCTTCATCTTCCATTTCTATCCTTATTCTGAATTTTTGTGCTTCTCTTTTCAACAGTATTATTCTTTCGCTTGTTTTACCTCCTCTCAGCATTCTTCTTTTCTCTGTTTCTATTTTCCACTGCATTCGGGATTCTTCACTTTTTCGGTTCATCCGTATTTCCATTAATTCGCATTCTCTTTTTTTCCTCTCTTATTATATTCTCTGGTTCTCTCTCAAACTTTATTAATTCTTGTTCTTTTTCTATATCCAAAACTCTTTCTTCTTCTTCACAATTTATTCTTAGTTCTGCCATGACGTAGTCATGCATTTCTGTGCCTTCAAGTCCCAGACTTTGGGCTTGTTGGTAAAATCTTTTGACTAGATCCATTTCGTGTTCGTCCGTCGATTTTTCCTTTCTTTATTCTCAGGTAATTATGCCACCACTCACCAGGTAGCGCTCAGCATAACTTACCCTTAATCCCACTACTATGCTGATTGAAATACCACTCCCGACAACAAATTTACCACTTGGCCTACCAATTACCTTCAGATTGTTACCACCCCTAACTCTACCAATTTTCCTTTCGTCAATTATTCTCTTATTCCTGATATTCCTTTACGTGTTGGCTCTTTCTTAAATAGACACTGCTTGGTTCTTTCTAATAACAACCTACAAACCTGACACCACTTTTATAATAATGTCGTAGAATTCTTTCTAATTAAAACCCCACACATGACACCACTTTTATTTATGTCGTAGAATTCCCCCCCTTTTTGTTTTATTCTAAGAGTGCTAAGAGTGTCTAATATATATTGATATCTGAATATCTTAACGAACAGAGCCGTTCTGAAACACGTAAGGATATCGAGAGAAACGCAAAATAATCCCCAAATATACTTAGATTTTAACTTTAACCATTAAATACACAACAGTTAAACTTTAATTACAGCAATACTCTGAATATTATCCTAAACAAGAATTAATTAAATTAGTTTACCCACAAAACTTAGTTAATTTCTCTACACACAACAATAATATAAGAATTAGGCTTACGGACTCATGTGGAGTTTAAAGGCCTCAGAAATGTTATTGACTTACGACGCGTGCCGTCTGTCCAGATGTAGATGGGGAAAATTACACGGTCGTTTTGGCGAGGGTAGCAGCTGGGGGGTCCACACGTTCTTCCGGGGGATGGGGGAGGTTCTTCAAGGACGAGAACAAATACGGTGCTTTATGCAACACCTAGACAGTCGTGGTCTCTCTGGCGAGAGTGAGTCGAACTTGGTTCTTAAATCAAGTTAACTTGGAGTGCGGTGTGACCACCGAGTAACGAGCTCGAGGAGGATTTTTCTCCCTCGTTACTTATTTCCTTATGGACGAGGACTGAACTCGGGGAGGGTCTTCTTCAAGGGCAAGGATAACGGAGGGGGGTTTCTCTGGCAAGAATAAGTTGCTTAAAGTTCGGTGTGGCCACCGAGTAACGGGCCCGAGGGGGAGCCTTTTCCTTCTTCTTTTCTTAATTCCTCAAGGACGAGGTAACCCCTGGCGTTTAAGGTGCACCAGGATATGAAGAGTCTCTCTGGCGAGAGTAAGTTGAACTTAACAAAGTTAACTTATCGTTTGGTTTGATAACCCGGGACTAGCTCGAGGATGAGATTCTTTTTAGCCCCTTAAGGTAGGTAGCCCTACAGCTCTTGCAGGATACTTCTTGGTCTGGCGAGCCAAGTACACTACCTCTCTAGTCTCCTTAGTTCGGTTTGATCCGAAGACTTCGTCACCTAGAAACTGACGTCTACTACCTCGATTTTCCTCAGAGTTCCTCATTTATACCTCGTCACCCCACTGGCGGAGTGGTAAGGGGGGGAGGGGCTTAAGGACGGCCCCAGGAGAGTTTTTTTGCTTAACGGTTTTTCCCACCGAGTCTTACATCGGCTCCTCGTTAGCCTTCGAGCTTCTGAGAAACACGTCTCCAATTTCTTATTTGACGTGAAACTGGATCTCACTCTCCTGGGGGAGATCTTACATTTTGACCTTTAGGTCTTTCACGGCACTGAGTTGAGTGACGCTGTGGTCACGCTCTTGGCCCACCGATGCCTGGGGCGGATGCCTTTGCGGTAACCGCCGTGTGACTGCACCAAGAGTGGACGGGGAAAGGGGGAGACAAAGTGACGATTCCCCTACAATCATCATTAACTCTATAATTTAAGAAGGGGATTTTTTTCAGTATTTGAATAATAATTTTATCTTAGTTTGGTTATGACTTATGTTTTTTTATCAAAGTTATTCTTTTATATTATCAAAAAACAAAATGGTGAAGTTCAGAAATAAATATAAGTATCGAAATTTTAAAAATTTGTGAAAACCTAAAGAACTACAAATGGTGAAGTTCAGAAATTTATTTTTATATATCTTCTATTCTATTCTATAACTTTTATTCTATAACTCTATATTCTAGCAAAGTGATATTTTGAAAGGGGGAAAATTTAGTTTAGAGTTCCTTTTTAAAATGATTATAATTGGCGAAGTTAAGAAAATTGCTAAAAATTTAACCATGGCGGCTTTTTTTTAATGTTAAATTTTAATATTAGTAGCGAAGCGCAAGCTCCCCGCGTAGGGGGGAGTAGTGAAGACATTGCCTGGTATCTTATAAAGGAATATAAAACTAAGGAATCAGAACAAGCATAAACCTTAAACTTGTTTTATGGTTAGTCGTGTTTTTTTCAGTACGTCCAAAAAAGTGAATCCAAATTTATATTATCGACCGAGAATAATTTCAATTCTTTAGACTCTCTATACAAGGTTTTATTTGCAGGTACAAAATGAGCTTTGTCACCCTGCGCTATACTCTTTTCCTAATTTAGCGTTATGAGAGAGCAAATTCTTTAATCTTATATTACAAATTTCTTGCATTAAAACCGAGGTTCTATTTTTCATGTTAAAATATATATTTGGATGCAGTATTTTGAAAATCTCACATCGCTCGAAATTACTACATAAACTCATGTATGGTTTTCTGACACTTTTCTCTTGGTTCACTACCAACGTATAAACAAATGTTCCATTTCAAAAGACAATATTTATTATTTTCCCTTTATTGAGTTTAAAATTAGCCTGCGTCGTAACAGACAAAGTAAATACCTCTTTTAGATTTTACTATAGATCTATTCGATCTGGGTCGTCTTCTGTTATATGATATTGTATAGCATCGTCCACAAACCTGGTAATTCTTGAATATAAAACTGAAATGTTGAAAAAAAGTAATAAAGGACTTAAAACTAACGCCTGTGGCACGCTGCTGGTGCCCTTGCCCAATCATCCCTACTCTCTGTCTACTGCTTGCAAGCGACAGTTCTCTAACCAAAGCAATAGGCTACTTCTTATGCCGTTGGCTTAAAGCTTTTACAGAAGTCTACCATGAGTAACTGAATCGAGTGCTTTTTTTAAAATGAAGGTAAATAATGTCTTTGGGTTTATGATAATCATATTTTTCCTTCATATCAATAAAATCCGACAAATTCGTTAAACATGAGCGACGTTTATAAAACCGAGGGTAATATTTAAGTAAAAATGATAATAATTTGAATTATTATCATTTTTACTTAAATATAAATTTAATTTATTTATATTTTTATTATGAACAAATAAATAATAATTATTATTATTCATTTGGTTATAATAAAAATATGAATAAATTAAATTAAGTCTTAATGGCGCTTCTGAGATCTGCCCGTATAACGTACATCCGCCGAATCCACCGAATCCATCCACTCTGTAAACAAACAATTTACATGAAATATTTAAACTTATTTTTGCTTTCTCTTCCACTGCTACTTCACATTCTATCCTCTTGCAATCACAGCGAAACTCTGCTTTTAGACAAATTTTCGACTTTGACCAGGTATTCCCTCTTCCTCTGAACCTTGACATGTAGTACTCTTCCCTATCTCTTCCCCACAACTTTTTTTTCAGGGTCACCGCATCTCCCGAGGCTGTAACCTCTCCCTTTCTCCCTTAAGTGAGGAAAACCCCAGTTAGGTAATATTTTAAATTTCGCCACTTTTCCTAACAACGTTAATAACTTTTAATATTAAGTTCACTTTAAGTCTTATATGTAGAAATAATCTTAAAAAGTTTAATATAATAAATATCGTCATGAATAGAAATATTCTTAAAATTCTTAAAAGTGGAGAGAAAATATATATATATATATATTAATAAATATGACTAAAAATCTGTTATTATGTTATTATAAGATATTTACACATAATTTCATTAAAAACACGTAAATGTGACAAAAATTGAGTTATCACATAAACAATCAACGAATGATATACATATGTCGATGAGTGAAGAACTTTGAAGGAAAGCACGACTTAAGTCGAGAAGAAAATTGAGCTGTATTTTTGTATTAGAGCCTTAAATTCTAATCTATAATGTGCTTTAAATTCGTAATATTAAGAAATAATATGTGCAAAAAAACTTCGATAGATACCTTCTTATTCGTAGTGACCACTTTTCCTGTAAGATTCGCTTACTCCTATGAGTTTCTAGCACATTTTTTACTACTTTGCAGGTTTAACTTCTGTCTATATTTCATCACATTTTCTTTCAACAATTTATAAACGAAATCTTGTGTAGAAAGGCCTCTTACTCTTTTGAAGTGCAACCCAAGCCCCGCATTTTTTTGTGCCTATCTCAAGCATCATCACAAGTCAGAAATTAATTTTTATACCTTATTAGTTAATGAAATGATGACCTATACAATATGGTGTGGCTATAAATGTTTTTCAACCCCATCTCAAATTTACTACGTTATATTTTCTCACCTCTCTTGCATGAATTCACCCATTTATGGCCTCAAACCATCATTAATGTATCGAGATCTTGGTAAAAAATTGGCAAAATATAATTGCAGTTTCCTGTCAGCTCATATCCCAAAATATATTTAATGAATTGTGTATTTATGAAGAATAATGCATGATTATGCAAATAAGTACCACTGAATAAAGTATTGGGTCATTTTTCTTGTATGTGCTGTTATTTATTGACCCCAACACTTCTTTCATAATATTTAAATCAACTTTTCGTTTCTGGAAATATTTAATTTGACAAAATAATTTCGCTAATGAATGAGTATTCTGTTACTAAAACAAATTTGAGAGAATTAACATCGAAATTTAAAGAAAAAATTAAAATTAACTGCTTTCAGGTGGTGTGAACGGAGATCAGCCGAAGGGAATGTCGTAATTGTCAAGTGACTAGGGAATTAGAAGTCTTTGACAGTCCTTTTGTATACTCAATGTCTCATACGAAATTTGCTTTAGCAGCTTACTCGCTGATACTAGTATTAGATTATCTATGCTTTCATTTCATCAAAACACTTAACAGAAATACTATAAGTACATGACACTAATTCTTATTGTATCCTTCATTCTTATATATATTTTATAAATACTCTTTTAGCTCAAGGACAAAAACTTGGCCTGTTGTATTTTTGAGACTAACTTTTTAGTAAAATCTGCGTTATTTCGAGGCCAAAGACCGGTATCTAGGAAGTTAGCTCATTTATGAGCATCGAGGATAATAAAGGTTTTTTATCAAAACACCAAATGTCGTAAATACGAATATACCGACGTAACAATGACCTGTAAACATTCCGATCTCTGCTACAAATTCAATGCTGAACAGTTATAATTGTTAATGGATATCGAATATATAAAATTTGGTGATATAAAAAGTTTGAGGACTATTATAAAAGATTTATGCATATAAATACATGATAACTCTGCTTCAAAAATTAATTGCTACCAAAATTGAGAGCCCCAAAATTTGAGGGTATAGAATTTAATAAGAATAGAGAGTTTTGAACTCTTTCTGTACTCTTGAGGTGTTTTTAATATAATTCATCAGCTGCAAAAAGTTTTATGACTTGTTCAAGGAAAAATACAGTACAGCAGGGAGTACAATAAAATTTTAATATGAGGTTATATTTTCCCTCTTGGTACAAATTATTTCTAGTTCCCTGATGAAATTAACTCTTTTTCTTTTGTACCTTATTACTTAAATCTTAACATTCATTCATTTTTAAAATATCAACCTTATTTTTTTAAAAAAAAGTAGGCTAGTTTGTTGATTAACAAAGGACCCCCGGCAAATCTTCATGTTCTAGTTTTGGAAGAATTGGCTGAAAATGATAGACTTTTACTACTAAACAGCAAACAAATTTTCCCATAAAAGGTGATCTAAGCCTAAGGATGATTATACTCTCTCTATTGCTGATGCCTATCGGAATTTGTGGGTTAATTTATGCAATTAAGCACATGTTTTCAAAACTAGTAATTATGGAGAAATATGCACCAAATTATACAAGACGAGTGATAGAGAAGACATGATTTAACGGCGTTAGCTTTTATGTGGCCACATAATATGGCTTAAGCTGTTTAGGAGTGAAAAACAAACAAAAGGAAGCTCTACTTAGTTGCAAGGACTATTTGCATTTCATAGTTCGCAAGACAATGATAGGACCGAATATACTGAGCTTTTGTTTTCAAGGCAACAAGCTTTAGTAAGCTTAAATCTGCTGTTTTTATTTTTCTTGCTCCCATATTGCGCTCTGACAGGTAACGATTCATAAAACCAAGAATTCTTACTCCTGCACCCGCGCATATACACAATTATGCGCACAAACGCACAATGAGCCGGGGGTAAAAAGTTAAAGGAACAGGATAATGTTACACCAGACTTGAGTTACCGACAGGCTTCTGAGTTTTCTCTTACATAAACTCAAACGTAGATAAAAATAATGTTATTATTAGTTAATTGTTATAAATAATTTTGTAGTAATACTTCCCTACCAATAATGTGCTCACTGGAATACTGTAGCCATAAATTTTTAGGTTGCGTTTTAAGGGTTTAAGCCATTTTAGAGTCAAATTTAGTTAGCGTATCTTCTTCAGTGACGCTGGAAATCGCTAATTAGAGGTTCCATTGTTATAATCAAGTGATGGGCTAAGAGTCAATCTAGAGGATCTACTTCATTTTTTTCTCACAGAAAACAAGCCAATTCAAAGAATTAAAGCATTCAAAAGTGTGAGCACTAACCCAATTTCGCGATTGTATAATCCCAGGTACCAGTCGCGTAACACGTTGCGAGTCTTGAAAAAAAAGGTTAGTTCTTTACTCCTCTCTCAAAGTCACTAACTAAAAGGATCTAATGTAGAACATTTTTAGTGATAATTCGTAAAATTAATTCACATATCTTAAGGAATAATTGGATAAAATTTAATAACTATCAAAATTAGAATAAAATGTTTTAGCCATAATATATAATGAATCTTGAAGGTCATTTATATACTAATGATCTTTTATTCATATGTCTTAGAGAATCAAATTAAAGTAATTAAGTACAATTTGTTTTTAAGTCAGAGGCAGTTTAATACTGCTATAAAACCTACAACTTCCCAAATCTCGCCTTCATTTTCGTTTTACGATTACTGTAAACCGAGATATAACAAGGTCTGCTGATCAAAATCGCGTGCCCTAAATTATTATGATTTATGACATTACGATAATCAAAATTTCAATAATTGTCGGACTAACCTTAGGAAGACATTGTGAATTATATCATTTAAAAGATAAGGTAAAACAATATAAGTGTTTGAATTTCGGTAGAATCGGCTGAATAGTTATGATGTTATTGCTATATAATTGCCCAGCTAACCTTGGGAAGACTTTGACAATTATATCATTCGAAAGAGAATGTAAAACAACATAAGAGTTTCAGATTTCGTTAGAATCAGGCGTAGAGTTACAATGTTATTACCAAAATACCCCCAAAAAGCAAAACAGGCCGACCGACCGAGCGATACAGTGAGATATAGAGTGACCCGCGACTAAAAATTATAAAATGGGATCGACTCTCAAAGGTTATCATTATACAAATTATTGAACATAGAGAAACTTAAATACGGAGCTTTAAAAAATCATTACTTATTCAGGTCGATATTGCAACACTCGGTTATTCAACTTGCATTTTTATGACAAGGATTGTGGTGCACTGATCAAGCGATTTGAAGAAATAAGTATCAAATATTTACGACTATTTTGTTGTCAAATATAGTTATGGTCTCCTTTCTGGTCGGTATTTGGTAGCCGTAACTACATGTTGAACTTTACTCTAAACAGACAAATAAAGGATGTAGCTAAAAAGGAAAATTATAAATATATATGTATATATATATATATATATATATATATATATATATATATATATATATCTATATATATATATATATATATATATATAATTTAAGATGGAGATTTTTTGAAAATTTATAAATGTTTTTCTTTGTTTAGTTGACAAATGACCGGGTATTTTGGAAATTCTGAAGATGAAGAAGAAGAAGAAGATGAAGAAGAAGAATAAGATGAAGAAGATGACTATGAACTACAGAACTACAGAACTACAGAATCTAGGACCAGCAAAGACCCTAAGGTCCGCTCGAGGCTAGTCCGCTACACTAAATCAAAAACTACGATACACCCTTATCTACGAGTGTATCTCTAACATGCTTTTTTTTTTAATTTTTTTTTTTAATACTATCTACTGTACACACTTATCTACATGTGTACATTATCGTGCAATTTTAACTAATCAAACTAGGGGTCGGGGGAGATAGAAAGTTTTTCTTCTCATCTTCCGCAGCCACTCGACTGCTAGTGGTGAAAAGCTAATTTAGGGATAGAGACTACTTATAGGATAGGCGGAAAAGAAATGGGACATCTAAGCTACACATGCAGAGAATCGCCGGCATCATTTTTAGTCATCATAATTTCATATCCTTAAACCTCCGCTCCAAACTCTCTCTCTGCAAGGACGTTTAAATTCACAGTGCTCAACTACGTTATATTTAAACTATTCAAATGCACGTCGAGACGATTTTTGAACATATTAACCGAAGTGCTATCTACTACGTGGGTGGGCAGCCGATTCCAATTTTGAGTAACTTTAAATGTAAAATAAGAAGAATATGAAGATGAAGATGAAGAAGAAGATGAAGATGAAGATGAAGAAGAAGAAGAAGAAAAGGATGTTCAGGGTGTTAAAATAAAGAGTCTATAAAGGGAATTAAAAAAATGCGGTTAAGATTAGCAAATAAGGCCGTAAGCGGGGGGTGCCTGTGTAACCAAGCTCTTCCTGTTAAACAAGAGAACAGCAGCTTGTATATATATATATATATATATATATATATATATATATATATATATATATATATATATATATATATATATATATATAATATATATATATATATATATATATATATATATATATATATATATATATATATATATATATATATATTAATATATATTGTATAAATCTTTCATGAACGCGAAAGAATGATGAAAATGAATCTAACAAACCGCAAGAAACAGAAAACGGGAAAAATCTTTCTTCGGAAATATTATTTCCTAATTCGCAAAGATTCCGTACAGGAGTTGGATTCAAGCCGTGCAAACTAAAGCAACGATCATCCGCTCGTTGCCTTGATTCCGAGCCGTTTCGCTTCTATTATGCAGGCGTAATCAAGGAATTAGAAAACAATGAGAATGAAGTCGCTTGAATAGTCAATGCAAGGGTCGGTGGTAAATGAATATCAACATGTTTTTCTTATATTGGTATTTAATAATAAAATGATAAATGATCTGGGAAATATAAACCAAATTTAAGATTCGTAATTGACACAATTCACTCAGATTCCAATATGTTTCGTGATATATTATCATTTCAATACCAGGCAATGGCTTCGCTACCTAGATTAAAATTTAAAATCTAAAAAAATGCCTCCATGGTTAAATTTTTATAGATTTTCTGAACTTCGCCAGTTATAATAATTTGAAAAAAGAAATTTAAAAACTAAATTTCCTCCCTTTCAAAATATCACGTTAAAATATAGAGTTATAGAAGTTATATAAAAATAAATTTTCTTAACTTCACCATTCGTAATTCTTTGGGTTTTAAATAATTCACAAAATTTCGATGCTTATTTATTTCTAAACTTCACCATTTTGTTTTTTTGATATTATAAAAGAATTATTAGAAAAAACTTTGATAAAAAACATAAGTCATTCGTCTACTAAGGAAAATAAATATGTATTAATTTTCGCCCCATCTTCAAAAATCCCGTTAAACAATTATAAAGTTAGTGATGATGATGATGATGATAATAGTGCTTTTGTATTGACCCATTGTCATTTTAAATTTTAAGATGATGCTTGCCTTTCCCAAGTGTTTTCCAGCGTAAAATGATTCAGAGGTGGATTTCTTGATCTTTTTCCAGGAAAACTTTAATCTATTGTCAAAAATATATATATTTTTCTATCATTTTAATATGCTCGTTGTCAATTGTGATGTCTATAATGTCGTAAATATTATCGGATAGATAGATTATCTTTGTCATATACATTTTTCTAATTGAAAGATGTCTGAATCTCTATGCAGTCTAGTCTGGGATCTGCAATTCTGGAAATTGGGCTCTATGATATTTGTGTAAACCAGATTTACATATACCTTAATTCTTTATGGCTGCTATGACCTTTGGTGTTTCTATTTAATCAAATTCTTTTTGATAGTCTACAAATACCAAGTATAGAGATATATTGTACTCTGAAGCTTTCTCAATGAGCTGGTTAAAAGTATGTGATCAATCGCTGAGAATCCTTTTCTGAGGTCAGATTGTTATCTCAGCCGTTGGTCATCTTGTGAAAAGTTTATTGACAAACGAGACAATGGTGATTACTTTGTAGTTGGAAAGGTATGTTTAATCACTTCTTTGTGCATGATTCTACCGACGATCTGCAGGTATTTAAGATGCATTTGTTACTCAAGGCGGACCTACTAATAAATATGGGTTCCAAACAACAGGTCTCGATAGCATATGATAACCAGGAAGTCGACCCAAATCTAAAATTTATCCGCTGACTAATCACATCCGATGTGGCTTAACTTCGCTATAATCGTAAACGGTGTTTCTACTTTATTAAGCAGTAGCATATATATATATATATATATATATATATATATATATATATATATATATATACATATATATATAGATATATAAACATATATATATATATATATATATATATATATATATATATATATATATATATATATATATATGTGAGTGTGTGTGTGTGTGTGTATTTGACATATAACTGTATGCGATTTTTGTTGTTTTATATCCTCCTTAATAATAAACTACATTTACACATTTGAGGAATATTTTTTTATAGTGTTATTAGTTAATCCATGAACACAAAATTAACCCTAGGGAGAACTAATTAGCCCAAATAATTTTGTACAATCTTAATAAATTCGTAAACAAAATATGCGGTATAATAAAGTGATATCCCAGAAATTAGTGGTTGTTCGTTCTTTTAATCCATGTTTTTTGGGCACGAACACCGCAGCCGGTTAAAATAGGGCTAATGAATTTTGTTGTTGCATTTTTTAAAAGGCACATTCAAAAGTTTGATATTGCAATTTTTTCCAATTTACTTCTCATTTATCTTATTTTTTCACTTACTTTTTCTGTTACCAGCAAGCAAAAATATTCAATTGATTAAAAGTTCCTTTTCTTATGAATTTAAAAATAAATAATTAAGAATAATTCTCCAAGATATGCGAATCTATTTATTTCTTTAAATGTTTCGGGTCAACTGAAACGTTAAAGACACATCGGAATGCATATCAATGCAATTTAAAATCTCACCTATTCATTACTATTCATCTAAGATTCAAATCACATTCTATTTGAAACACGATTTAGATGTAAACCTTTTCTTTCTCTATCATTGTTTAAATAGTTAATCTTTGATTTCATTTAAAAATCTATCTAAATCTATTTCGCTTTTGCACCCGCCGAGATAGAGAAAGAAATGTAATCAGCAATTTTTAACTTCATATTACTATCTGCTGCGCAGTTGATCATTAACTGCGATTACTTAGCTGGAATCACACGCTCTTCGTGACATATCTCTCCATGGGGTCTCCTTCTGCAGTGAAGTATATTGGCCAATCTCACACTTAAAATGATCTGCCAAATTGTATGATTGACCAATTCTCTCATTACCCAATCGGAAGAGAAAGTATGTTAATAAAGCGTATATGCCAGAGTTCTTAAGTTGCAGAAACTTTTATGATTCTTTATTTCAGTTTCAACTTCAGGATGACACAGGGGGATCCTTTCGAATGCTTCACCGTTCCCTCAACAGGCGAGCTGAGTTTTATGTTACACATCCAAGCGCCACAGGTGGCTAAAAGTGTTTGCAGATGGATAAAAACGAATTAACAAGCGTTGTTCACGTCAAGCGTTCCAAAGGTTGTTTTTACAGGTTAAAATAATTTCGGAATGATGAGCAATGGCTGTTTATTAAAATATTTTTCTTCTTATGAGGTTTTTATTTCTATGAAACTTATTTTAGAGATTATGGCACATAAAGCTGTATTACCGTACACAATAGCAATTTTCAAATAACAAATTTCCTATTAAGGCAAAATATAATGAATTATACAAGTGATATTAAGATTTCATTGAAAATAATCTTTGTTACTCCATAGGTTGGTAAATATAGACAGTTTTATAATTGCTACAAACATTACAAATATGACGATAAAACTAAAAAAGGTTCCTGCGTTTTTAAACCAACAAAAGAAGAAACAAAAATCGCACAAATATTAATGGTTACATGAAACACTATAGTTCCTATCCTCTTTAAAGATCATTTCCTAATAATATAAAACGAAACATAACTTCATTGCGGTTGATCAGCACTGGTTTTGCTTTATGATAATTTAACCTTGAACTCTCTGCAGTTGTGTAACGTATAACTCATTTGCGGTTGATCAGCGCTGGTTGCTTTCTGATCATTTTACCTTGAACTCTTTGTAGTTGTACAGTGTATAACTCATTTTTTTATTCAAATAATTAGATTCGCGATGAAATATTCTTTGATAGGGCAAAATAGAAGAAAGAGATTGTAGGGGAATCGTCACTCCCCCCCCCCCCCCCACCCCGTTCACTCTTGGTTGAGTCACAAAGCGGTTACCGCAAAGACATCCGGCCCAGGCCTCAGCGGGCCAAACGCGTGACCGCTTCACTGCACCCCCTCGGTGCCATGAAAGACCCTAAAGGTCAAAATTTCAGATCTCTCCCAGGAGGGTGAGATCCAGTTTCACGTCAAATAAGAAATTGGAGACGTGTTTCTCCCAAGCTCGAAGGCTAACGAGGAGCCGATATAAGACTCGGTGGGAAAAATTGTTGGGCAAAAGAACTCTCCTTGGGGCCGTACTCAAGCCCCTCCTCCCCCTTCCCACTCCCCCAGTGGGGTGACGAGGTATTAATGAAGAACTCTGAGGAAAATCGAGGTAGTAGACGTCAGTCTCTAGGTGACGAAGTCTTCGGATCAAACCGAAATACCGAGACTGGAGAGGTAGTGTAATTGGCTCACCAGACCAAGAAGTACCCTGCAAGAGAGGCAGAGATACCTACCTTAAGGGGCTAAGAAGCAGCTCATCCTCGAGCTAGTCTCTGGTTATCAAACCAAACGTTAAGTTAACTTTGTTAAGTTCAACATACTCTCGTCAGAGAGACTCTTCATATCCTGGTGCACCTTAAACACCAAGGGTATTCCTCGTCCTTGAGGAATTAAGAAAAGAAAAAGGAAAAGGCTCCCCCCCTCGAACCCGTTACTTGGTGGCCACACAGAACTCCTAAGTTAACTTGGTAAGGAACCAAGTTCAAATTATTCTCGTCAGAGAAATCCCCCTCCGTTATACTCGCCCTTGAAGAAGACTGGAACTAAGAAGAAGCTCATCCTCGAGCTAGTTCCCGGTTATCAAACCGAACTTTAAGTAACTTATTCTCGTCAGAGAAACCCCCCTCCTCGATCGTCGCCCTTCAAGAAGACCCTCCCCGAGTTCAGTCCTCGTCCATGAGGAAATAAGTAACGAAGAAGAAAAGCTCCCCCTCGAGCTCGTTACACGGTGGTCACACCGCACTCCAAGTTAACTTGATTTAAGAACCAAGTTCGACTCACTCTCGCCAGAGAGACCACGACTGCCTAGGTGTTGCATAAAGCTCCGTAATTGTTCTCATCCTTGAAGAACTCCCCCCCCGGAATACCGTGTTGGCCCCCCAGCTGCTACCCTCGCCAAAACGACCGTGTGATCTCGCCCATCTACATCTGTCCAGACGGCACGCTTCGTGAGTCAATAACATTTCTGAGGCCATTAAATTCCAGTAGAGTCCGTAAACCTAAATCTTATATTATTGTCGTGTGTAAAGAAATTAACTAATTTTTGAGGGGTAAACTAATTTAATTACTTTTTTGTTTATGATAATATTATTGATGTAGTTAATGTTTAGATGTTGTGTATTCAATGGTTAAAGTTAAAATATAAGTTTATTTTGGGATTAGTGTGTGTTGCTCTTATATCCTTACGTGTTTCGGAACGGCTCTGTTCGTTAAGATATTATTATAATATCAATATATATTAGACACTCGTAGCACTCTTAGAATAGAACAAAAAGGGGGGGGGGCATTCTACGACAGATATAAATAGTTGTTTTGCTTCAAAGCTTTCTAAAATTGCGAAAAGTAAGTCACAGATTAATTTCTATTGCTTTATCTGTAGTTCCATTCCTATTATTAGGTACAATAATAACAAGGACTTTCTTGGACACTTAATATTAGTTGATCGTTGAATGTTAATGAATACAAAGTTATGACTGAATTGAATCTAACGTACTTAAAATATTTGTATGTCTTCGATGCAAAGTATTTTACTAGTGATGAAACTGGTTAACCAAATCTAAATCCCAATTGAAACAGATACTGATGGAGGAAAATAGTAGCCTACAAACTTAGTGAACAAATTATCCCAGCTGGACAACAGTTTGTGTGACCAGTTATTTTCGACATGAAATATGTACCATTTTGGAAAGGATAAAATGGCACATGTACGACAGCCGATAGCTGTGATATACCTAGTTATCGCCCACTAAAATCCAACTGCCTACGTGGTGCAGCGGGTTATTTGTCGCCGTTGGTAAATCTAAACACGCTCATGCGGGTTGCTGGAGTCGGTTCTCTGTTCTTCCTATCAAAGTACGCTCAGTTATGCATCGTATGTGAAGAGCAAGGACACGAGTGAATTTACTCCTGCCCAAATTTGAAAAAAATCAAGCTGTGCTGCTTGGAATTCACGCCAGGAGACCTCTGAGGGATTGGTACCAATCTGAGAACGGTGCAGAGAATCAAAAAGGAGTTGGATGAGTGAGTCTTTGATGACGAGGGTAGGTGGGTACAGAAATCACGAAGGCCATGTGATTCCTCCACTGTGACTCTACCAAAGGTTACATCAAGTGTTTGAAGCCGTTGGTGTTGAGCTGGATCCAAGAGAGACCGCTGGAAGGCCATAGACATGGAAGCAGGACTCTGCCACACCATGTCATACAAGGAAGATGAACAGGTTTTAGCTGTCAGACAATTTCTGTAACCACATTACTCCGACCATTTGTCCTCCCAACTCCTTAGACTGCGTGGTTGATGAGAGAACAACTTCACCTGCACCAAATTGTAGGGCTTAGGTCCAAGTTTAGCTCAATCTTTACCCAGTTAAACCGAGGGTCCATCGAGAAGGCATATATCCGATTACGACGTCGCCTAGGGGCAGTGGTTGAAGGCAACAGCAATTTAATTATTTAAAATGGATAATATAATCCTTCAATTCTTTAACATATAATTTTGGTAAATCTGTCTTTATAAATGAGTTTCGTGTTATTTTCTTTTATGTTGAATTTAGACCTGCTTTTTAATAACGCAAAGGATCCTTGACGTTGGTTAGAAAGACATGTAAGGCATACGCTCCAAGCGATGTTTGCCCTGACTAAAGAAATTATTGTTTTCGAGATTGGATGCAACCTTAATAAAAGGCAGCTTCTACTGGGCTAACCATTTAATCCATATGTTTTAAATTAGGGGGTTCAATAAACTAAAAAATCTACATAGTATAAATGAAAATACAATTAATAAACATCAATCTAATCATAAAACTCGCTTGTTATTTATTTTAGGATCTATATATGAACAAAATAACAGAATTAAAGTTTTACTCTTCAATAAGTTCCTCGACAAGACAAATTTTCATAGCCACAACCTTCCCATTTTTTAATTTAGGTTGCTAACTTTTTGGGTAACTAACGAATGAGAGAAATTTCTCTTCCCTTATTTCCAAACAGCTATCAGATACTAAGTAGATTCAAGAACATTTTTAATCGATCGTAAATGAAAAGGTTGAATTAATACGAGTATGTATATACGTCGGGACGCTACGAGAGGTTGGTCAAAATCAAACGGCTAAAAGCTCAGTTCTTGTTCACGAAAAGGTTTCTGAAGTCTGGGTAGTATAGAGTAGCCATCTTTACAAAGCATCGGACACACTTAGGGAACGAACGCTCTTCATCCAGGCCAAGCAAGTGACTGTATCCAATAGATCAAAGTAACAACCCTAAAAGGAACTCTATTAACTGGCTATTTTAACCATAACTTTAGCCGTCGCGGTACACTGGATCGCTCTCAGGAAGCCTTCATCGTATGCTACATGCTACAATAGTAAGGAAAACTGAGACGGCAAAGTGAAGGCTAAAATATCCAATTAATGCAATTCTTCTTCGAGCTGTTAGATTGGTATATAGATACAGTCATTTGCCTTGCATGGATGAAAAGCATCCTACAGGCATACCCGATGCACTCTGATGGTGGTTACTCCTTACTATACTTACCGCATAGCATGATGGCGTACATTGCAGTTTACTTTGTTATAGCTTTCTGAAAGTTTGTTTTTATACGTTTTACTGACTCTTCTTTCTGTATTAGGATGTTCCTAGATTACTACAAGTTTTATTTACACTTATTTTAAGATCGACTACGATTACGAATACATTTATTACCTGTTCAATTCTTGCTCACATCCTTCCATAATCCTGTTCTCTGTATTTATTTATGCCTTATCTTTATCAATCTCCTCTTTATTCTGTTTGGAGTGAAAAGGCCCTGTTTGTTAAATCAGATGGATCACTTGAAGAAAAGCCTCCCCAAACTTTCGTGGGGTGGCTTAGCTCCAAGTGTAGGTAAGAGTGTTGAGTGGAAATCAGATGAGGTTATAGGGGAGTTATTGTTACCAGTGAGGTTTCATGTTTATTTGGTAGTATAGGTTAACGGTTTGTAGGTGCGTGGTCGGTAATTATACGGGCGTGTATTGAAGAGCGACGTTGCTATTGCACTCGACTGGTGACAAAGACTTTAGGCAGTGGACCTACTTTATGCCTCAGTCGAATTGGTTCTGACTCCTTATAATTTCTCACAAGGATTATGCGTTAGGCTGGGCTTACTAAAAGTGTCTTGGTAATCGGGGTGAGTAAAGGACTTTAAAAGGACGCGGCAAAGAAATAATAACTTTACTCTTGAATTGGCCTACTAAAGGGGCAAGCGTAAACGTCGTGAGCTCTTTGCGGTCGAAGTGTAGGCTTACTGTTTTACGCGAAGTATCAAGGCTGAAGGCGGCAGGACTTAAGTGAGTAAACGGGATTCCGTGACGCTACTAAGGGAATGAATTGAGTTGAGGAATCAGGAATAATGAATCTCCTGAATAATGAGTCTGTCTCTCTCTCTGTCTATATAAATGTTTCGTCTCCAAGAAGCGTCACCTTGACTTGTCCATGAGGCGGACCCAGTGGTCTATTCGTTGGTTATTTACATCCCTTGGGGGGAGTTTGCGACAGCTCTGTGTACCTGTTGTGTCTACATATTTCACAGAGATTAAGTTTTATTATAGGGAATCGCTTGTTGCAGGTCTCTGTGAAATTCCTCTGGTCAGAGCCTATATTTGTTCAGCTGCTGATAAATGTTCCCAACACGTGTATGTTTGTTTGTGTGCAATCTTCGTATTTATGCAAGTAGTCATGTTTGATATCTTGGTATGTTCGTGGGTTTCCGCGCAACTGAACGACCGCTTGTTCAGATCTATTTGTACAGTTTAACATATATATATATATATATATGTATATATATATATATATATATATATATATATATATATATATATATATATATATATATATATATATATATTTATATATATAGTTTCATTTCCTAATTCTATTCAGTTCTTTATTTATTACACTTGTCATATTATTTTATTAATTTACACAGATAGCAACATTTAAAATTTGATAATTTCACCGAGCATCTATTTGTGGAGTTCCTCGCTGGCCCTATTAAATCCTGCAATTTGGTACCAGAGACCTACCTATTTTATAGAACGAGACCTAGGGAAGTCCTTTGCTAGTAATAGAGTTACTGAAATATAAGGTATTATAAATACATAGGTAGATACATATTAAATACATATTTCAGGCAGATCTAATTTCCAACAGCATTTTTAATATTCGTACAGGGCATCGGTATTCGTAATCACATACATCTGTACTCAACAAAACGGGCCTATTCATTATGTCCTGTTCTGCCATATAATACACAATAATATCTAATTTATCTTACAACTGAGTCTTATCCCTTTTTAGATTCCTATACAAATACTATAATTATGACACAGTACATATACATAGGTCGATACGCATAAAGTTATAGAGTAACGAGGCGCGTTTATGTTTATGCCTCTTTCTATTTCATTATAATATGCCGTTGCAATACAATGCCCACCAAGGATTCAAAAATAGATGAATGGCGAGTTCTTGGCAAACTTGACTCGTCTCCCGGTACGTGTGAAGATGTCGGGCCTGTCGTTATTCTCTTCAGTTCCTGTAGAGGTGTCTCGTCGACTTCCTTTGGCATCATTGTGTTCTGTCTCATGCACTCCAAGAGGTGAAGTGCGTCACTGAGTTAAGCGAAGAGGGGAGGGATTAGCCGGTGCGGGACTGTACAAAACCTCATATTTCTTCAATATGTCCTTGCTATGGAGTGGTAGGCGCTGTTAGTTATTAATAATTAAAGCTACCGCAGGCTCCTCTGATAGTTTCACTTCTGATACGAGTTTGGTTTGTTCGTCGATATGTATGCCGCACGCACAGTCCACTAAGAGATTAAAATGCTTCAGAAAGTCAATTCCTAATAAGGGTGAAGTTGCATCCGCGACCACAAATGACCACTTGAATGATCGGCGAAGACCAAGCATAACTATATACGTGTGTACCTCGCTGTGGGCTTTTATTTCACCACCATTATTTACACTGGACTCGCGCAATTCACCCGAATTCACCAATTTAGCCGGAATTATTGACACACTCTCCCCCGTATCGATTATAAACTCACATTTATCTCTATCCACTTTAGCGGTGACGGTAAAAGCAGATGCCATACCAGCGGCCGCACTTACAATGGCATGCCCTGCTAGTTTTCCACCGAGGCTGACGAAGATGGCCTCTAGAAAGGTGGCATCTGCAACTGTTCTCCTCTTTTTGGCCACCTGCAAAAGGGTTTTAAGAATTTTGCAGTTTCACCAAAGTAACTGAAACATCACCAAAGAATAGCTTATAGAGAATTATAACAAAAAAGGAGTAGAAAAGAATAGCTTGAGAGATAGGATCCTACACCAGTTTTAGTAAGAATAATTACTAATATGGTTTGAATGCATTATATAAACAAACACTAAACTGACAAAAAATCAAATAGACAAAGATACAAAAACAGAAATGATGGATTCTGACGTGAAACAAACTTCTAAATTTATTACGCTAACTCTAATTACCTACACCTGACAGAAATTATTAGCCTGATCTGCAGGCAAAGCTCTTACTCCCTTCAGATTTCAGGAACTATTCTTCATCACCTATCACATTGACATACGGGATTTACAGTAGACACGTGGGACAGTGATCCCGATAACAGCACCCATCTAGAATAGATACAAACTTCACATTTGGTTCGGATTCCACGTTAAGCTGTATGTCCTACGAATAGCTGAGTCTACTTTGTTGTCTCCGACTTTAATGCGACGGTGTCGTATGATTAAAATTTCTTATTCTCTTCCCCCTCACTCATACCCACCGTACCCCAGTGCCTGTAGCCTACTTAGGCTCTGGGCTGTGTGGTTACGGGGGACTTCCATGAAGTACCGGGTCTCGCCGCCCCTCCTACTTTGCCCTCTTTTATGGCCCAAGGGGGTAGGGGTTGGTCAGGTGAGCTGTTCTTTGTCTCCCACATCTCTTTTCATTTCATTTCATTTCAGTTGTACGTTAGGCTCATCATGCTTTATAACGTCTACACACTTTTACCCCAATTGTTTGCGCGCTCGCCCCGGGCCTTGTAACTTTGTGCTGTGGTGCCATGACCCCTGACGGGGCCCGAGACACAGTCGGCAGATGAGGCCCGCAGTCAAGTTGATAAGGCAGTGGGCGCAACGCAATCCTTCTCTTCAAGAAATGAATGCCTGAAGCCTTGGTACTTAATGCATTCAGACGATAAATGACACATCTGGCAGAGGATTTGATCATAGAAGAAGGGATTGTGACCCTAAGTGGTCACAGCGACTCGCCTTACTGCTTGCCCGTCTATGATGAAACTCTCGTAGGACGCAGTGGCCGAGACCAATAGTAGCTGTATAGATTTTAGTTTTATTTACAATGCAGTATTTTCTCAGATTGTCACACTTGCTCTAAGGTTTACAAGGGTTTTATTTAAGACTTATCTAGATGGGGGGGGGGTAGCTATGGCTCATCTCAAAAAGGGCTTACCAATAGGGTATTACTTAAGAGGAGCTATTGATTAATTCAATGAAAGTCTGGAGGAGTGTTCACAAGATTTATGGGAGCTTACCACTACTAACCTAAGAAGCATAGGTCACCTTCTCATATTGCATGTTTATTTGCTACTTCTTTAACCATTGGGTGGGCATGCACTTTTTCTACCCTATCTTAAAAAAGTGGGGGCTCTTGGAAATATATGACGTCAAACAGAAAAAGATTTTGATCTTATAACATATTCCTAAGCATCTTTTTCAGAGAAATATTCAAGAAAAGGGATTTTTTAGCACTGTATTTGTTTTGCTGCTTACATGGCCTGTTTTCTTTTGCTGTGATTTCATTGAGATTTGGAAAAAAATGAAATATAGAATTTGGTGAGCAGATGAGAGAGTTTGATATAAAACTAGAGGGACATGATATAGTAGACCTGCGGCGAAAATGGCCGATTTAGCACCTCTAACCACTATGTGGCGCTACCTCTTGGTCAACTTACATAATATTTGAACTCAGTGACCTCAATTACCTTTGATTGCATTGGTTTTAAGCTGGCAACATTGAGCCAGCGACTCGTTGCGAAAGGAAGATGAATATAGGACGAGATTTGCATGACCTATAGAACTGCTTGTTTCGCCCAGTTAAAAAGAGTTAAGCTTTCAAATATAATGTATATTTCTATCAACTGCTGAGCGTTTAATTCATATCTATTTGTTTGCAATTATCTATCAATCTATCTATATAATTATATGCAAATGTATGTTTTAAATAGGAAGGTGAGAGAAGGATTTCCAGTTTTATTTTAATATGTCTTAATTAATTTATTGTTAAGGTCCTTATCACTAATGCCTTTCAAATAAAGTGTGGAAATTTGCGTTCTTTGCTCCGCGTCGCACTTCCAAATTATTAATATAATAATAGAAAATTCACTATCTTATGATTAAAACAAATATGTTACAAGCGGCTAGTCAATAACAAACTCTACATACCAGCGATTAGACAAAATAATGGAACAAGGTCATAAATTGAAGAGAAAATAATGAACATATAATTGTTTAAATAATATTTAGGTAAGGGACTTTGTTTCCATTTAATAAGCTCGTTTCAATTATGCAGTTTTGAGCAGCTGCAGGTTGTGTTTGGAGGCATCTGGACTGCGAGAACTTAGAATGTCATGTTTGGTTTGCTGAAGATGTTCCGAGATTTCTTGAAGAGGAACTTGCAAAAAACTATAAGCTAGAGTCTTGCATAGTGGAGGCTATTTCTTATATTCGATGATGGTTATAAGGTTTGATTAAAAGCATTGAATTTTGAGAAATGATTTTTAGTATGTGTATGAGTAAAATGAAGAATGCAATGACTATTGCCACAGGGGGAGTATGAGATAGGTAGCAATATGCTAAGTATTTTCGCGCGGCTATTTTGATGGAAATTTATGATTTTGAGCTCTTCGTTTCCGAATTCTAATATTAGAAATGGACGAAAAGTCACATACCTAAGTGACAAATCTAGGGGCTCAATTTAAACAAGCCGGAAGTTTATATCTTGAACCGATACGGATGGAAACTGATCGGTTTAATGGGTACTCCATGAATTCACAAGAGGTAGGTGACGGTTTTAGATGAAATCTACTGGGCAAGAGTCACAATGCGAGTACTTTGGTTTGCAGTCTGCTTCAAGAATTGGATTTCCCCTCCCTTAATCATTCAATATATGTGGTACTAATTTGAGACAAATACATACTCGTACGTGAGAAAGTTTGGATAGTACAGGTGGCTAACGCATGTGGCATTGCCGAAAATTGTGGGAAGAAGTCTTTGGTGGTACGCTAGGTAGGCATGGTTGTCGAAGAAGTAGAAGTGTATGACTAGGTGGAACGTGTATGGTTTATACAAACAAAAGGCCCAACTATACTTTAGAAAACGGAGTAGATTCTCCATGGTGAGAGGAAATACAAGGTTCAATTTTAGCTGATATGAGCTTCGATAACTAGGCCTTGCGTGGTCGTAAAGGGAAAGACGTTGGTAAGAGTGGGCTGTTACGAGGTCAAATGATCTGTCTGTAGGATTTTTGGCTGAAGAAATCTGTAATTTTCTAGATATTTGTTCATTATGATTAAACGGAGGTTAATTATATGTGTGAATTATATTTATAGATAATCGGTTTATAATTGGTACAAGGTTACACATGTTCATGAGAGATGCACCGAGGGTTTGAAGATATGTCATGCTTAATAGGGGGATTGACCAAGTCGTTTACGAGCTGTTTTATTTGAGGGTGATCATTGATGACGACTTGTACTTTAAGTTGGCTTTTGTACACGTCATCGGGGCTGGCAGTTCCAAACAAGCCATTTAGCAATTTTCCTTCCAAATCGTAGAAGGATTTCTTCAATGGATGAATTGCCAAGATTTGTGGGTATTAGGATTTCAAGAATAGGTCGCAGGACGGGAATTTTGTAGTTACATGGTGATTTAAGATACCACGACGTCAACGGGCTTGTCGGGTCAATAGGCAGATTTATATCTGATGGACGAGGTTTCGACGCGTGCTGTCTTCCGGCAGGTGAACCTTGTGGGAGATACGCAGATCAAGCATTGGGTATTTCTCCTTGGAAATACATGGTTCAAAGACTATTTAGAGATGGTCTCCTTGCACTAGTTTTATACGCTTTAGGTTCTCCTGGTCGAGGATTTTGAAGCTTTTGTTTCTAGATTTTCTATTATTCGGTCTGGTCCGTTGAAAGCACGATAATCTTAATGAAGCATTGCATCCACAAAAATATAGCTTTTGGGGATGCGCTTCTGTACTATTTCTGCGCCTCCATTTCGGTGTGTCGATGGTTCAATTCTGTCCAGACCAAATGAAAAGCCTTGAAGGCACGTTTCTTTATTTCCTTAGCGAGCGAGCGATGGCTTCAGGGTTCAAAGCAAGGTTTGAATTAATAAGATCATAAGGGAGGCGTTTTTCATAATGTATCCATTATTTTTACATGATAACCACAGGTGGGGCGAGGTATCTACCATTGTCCAAAAGCGATTCAGAATCTTTAGATTTTAACGTTGCACAAAACCAATCGAAGCTGGAGGATAGGGGACATTGCCTACTTTAGTTATGTTGAACTTCCTGCACATTTCTTCTATTAGTTTTGAGTTAAATTCGGCAGGGTTATCAAAGATCAGTGCCTTGGGTGCATTATGCTTTTAATGATGAGAACTATTAAGGACTTGGCAACAGTTTTATCTGTTTATCCAGAAAGGGCACCAATTAATTATAACGGATAAAATGGTCAGTAATTAAACTACTAATATATATTTAGTGTTTCTATTTTTTTTCTAAATGGTTCCAAAATATTCATACTGATCCTTTTCCAAGGCTTTTGGTGGAAAGGTTACCTATGCATGTGTGTTGTTTTGAGAAGGCTTCTTCTATGATTAAGAAATAGGAGGCATTCTTGTATATACTGTTTGGTGGTAGTGAGCATGTTTGGGAAATGATATCTCCCTTGCAAGTATTTTACGGTTCTTTCTGCAGCCATGTGGCTGAAAATCAGGGGTATCTTAGCCTAGAGCAATGCATATATCCACTAATCGGATAGAATTTCTATTAGCAGTACGTTCCTTGTGTTTTTATAGCAGAAAAGAATGGCATGGATTTAGTATTCCTTGTCTAGGGGGGTGTTGTGTCTTGACACTAATTAAACGAATATGTCCCTAATTCGTGGGTTTCTCTGTTGCACACCATGAAGCAGCTGGTGATAAAATAGTTCTGACTACTTATGTATTTTATTCACGGGTTTTATTCATGATAAGCCATCAGGGATAGTTGGGAGTTTCCCTTTTCTCTATTCTGCTTTTGGATAGTAGTTTTATATTTGCAATGTCTAGCAAATTAGCCTACCTTCTAATAGTTTGTCCTTAAAAAGATAGAGAAGGGGTTAAGGGACAGTTCTTACAATAATGTCGTATTTGTATATTATGTTTCTGAATTTTTGTAGAGCACAAATACATTTAGTGCTTTGCGGTCTGTTGTACTATAGCTCTCTTGTCCATTAGTTAATAATTTTTACTCGCTTAGGAAATTGACATCTCTTTCTCGTTATTTTTGACGTAAAACAGCCATCATTTTAAAGGAACCGGCATCGTTCGCTAGGATAAAGGGTTATGTGTAGTCAGGGTACTGGGGCTAAGGGTTCTATGAGAAATTTAAAAGTTTGTTTTTGTTCCTGAACCCATTTGGATGTGGCATGCTTTGTGAAAAGGTCAGTGATGGATTTGGCGATTTCGGAGAACCTAGGGATGAAGTTGCGGTAGAACCATAAAAGCCCCCTAAATTGTGCTTATTCTATCAATTTTGGTAGGGGAAACTTTGGTAGGGCAGCTGTTTTAGCAGGATCGGGTTTGATTCCTGGAGAAGACAGTTTGAATCCAAGACTTACTAGGATTCTTGGAGGAAATTTCATTATGCTTGTTTTAATTTTAGGTTCCTTCCTCTCCACAATTTATAATATATGCTAAAGCCTAGTAGATGGGTTGATATATCCTTACTGGAAATTATGATATCTGCTAGATAAGTCAGAGCCTCTAGGCCCAATAAATTAGAGAGTACAAAGTTCATTAAACTGGAGAAGTTAGCAGGTCCATTTACGCACCAAATGGTATAACGTTGAAATTATTGTGCCCCGAAATTTGTTGTTAAGGACCTATATTTTCTGAAATTCGGGGTGAGCAACTTTTGCCAATATCCACTAGCCAGGTCAAGTAAGGAAAAGTACTTGGACTTCCCTACATTTTGGATTGTTTTGATCATGTCCTTATAGAAAATCTGTCCTAGATGGTGAGAATGTCTAGCCGTCTAAAATCTATGCAAGGTCTTATTCCTCTATATTGTTTGGATACTAGGATAATAGGGGAGACGACGAGCTAACCAAAGGCACAGTGATGCTAAGCTAAAGCATGTCTTGGACTTGCCTCCATACTATTCCAACTGGGAATATCGAGCCCTATAGAGATGTATGTATAGTGTTTAGGCCCGGGTGTCAATACAATTTCGAAAGGCACTAGTTTAGTGCGCCCCACTAAACTAGGAGATCAAGTAGTTTTCCTTGCATACTCCTTGTTAATAATGCAGGTGAGGGTTTATATATTTATTATTTCTCTCACAATCTGCTAAGGTCTACAGTTGATTGCTTGTTGTGGGCTCACGCTGGTCGTACTGGAGTTTCTTTATGCTCCTGGGAGACATCTTCTTGGGTCGTAGAGCTGCTTCTGGTCTTCCACCTCACTGTTGGTCCCACATTGGGAACCGTTGACTCTAGGAGTCTGTTGTCCCCCTATTATAAAGTGATCTACGAAATGCTGATGGTTTTATTCATATTTATTTTTTTATCATTATCTATCGATCTATCTTTCTAATTAGATTCAAATGTATGCTTCATAAGTATGAGAGTGAGAGGTTTGGTTTCCCGTTTTATTTAACCATGCAATAGTTACTCTATTGTTAAGGTACTTAAGCCCAGAGACCTCTTGCTCGCCGAGGAGGATATGGCGTTGGTCTCTCAACGTTGCGGTACCGGGTTCGATCCCTGCATGAGCCGAAACAAGTCAGCGCACGTCGAGATCTGGCTACCAATTGGTGGACGCGCTGTGCTCAGCCCTGTATTCGGGTAAGTAGATCATACATTTCTCATCACACACATAGACAATTACAACACTGCTTTCTTTCCTCTCCCCTCTTCGAAGCTTCACACAAACACACTCTGTTTCAAGGAATCCTGCCGATGGGTATCTATATCCACATATCTCTGACTCGGAACAGGTCCCTCTGTCCCGGGGCGACAAAGGCTTCACCTGAACTCTGTTTGATGTCAAACAACACCTCTCCCCAAATAGGACTGGCACCCTGGTGCCCTTGAGTTCACCAGCGATTGTCATACTGATCTTTATGTATATTTCATTATCCGATCAGGGATCTTCCTAGATAAAGGAAGATTGGAGAACCACTACTACTACACAACAAGCCATGTCACGTTTGTAAAGGACTCTTTCAGAAGTTTGGCGGAGCTCTCTAGTTTTTCTTCTCCTCTGAAGATTCTAAGTATAGGAGGAATTTAATTTTACTATTAAATAGTAATTTTTATGGTTCAATTAATAAAGGTATGTTTACTAATTAACTAAGATAAAGGAGATAAAGAAACAGAATAAATAGAATTCAATTTAATGCAAGTAACAGGAATAGTTAAAAAAGTTACAGATGGCAAGCAACGGCAATTCCTCTAAATCCTTAATCCTATGGTAAGAGAGACTCTTACAAGCCCTAAGTTAAAATTAGTACAAAGGACACAAGTGCTAAGATCGCAGACTTGAGCCCATTTGATCGTAGTGGGCAAATTATTATTCTCTTCTGCGTCAAACAGCACTTATATTATATTAGTCAGCAAAATAATTTAATCTTTGTTGTCGAATGAGAATATATTTGAGGAGAAAGTGATAAAAAATTATAAAACTCTATTGTATTTAGTTCTAAAAGTGTTTCAGGGATCTCTACATAACAGTGGCTTCTCTCAACCTAGTCATATCATATCTGAGTGTTGGATAATAAGGTTTGAATTTTCAAATGGAGTCAAAATTCATGTCTGTAGCGGCAAGAGTACAATATTGAGAATTTTTCTGGGCAATAATTTGCTCTCACTCTGGTGGAGGAAAATATTCGCTAAAACGACTAAATAAATTTTTCTCAAACTTTGGGGGTTCCATATCTTCTAATCTAAACAAGAAAACAAATTAATACCTTTTTAGTTATTATTATTGTGCCTGATTAATTATGTTGAATAATTATTTAAAGATTGAGAAGAAAAGATAACGTTCTATTAGCGAAATTCTCAAATTATATTAAACCATTCCCGATCTAACTTATGTTTTCTTAGGTCCAGTGGGAAACAATTTGTTAATTTATTTGTCTTTTATGTATATATAATTACTAACATTGTTTGAAGTAGAAAAATACGCTAAACCAAAAGGGTAAAGTTAGGTAAAGTTATTTGTCATAGATTATAACTTACATTGTTGCAAAATCAAAAGCAACATCTAAACATGTTAAAAAATCGGGAGCAATATGTTTATTTGCTGTTTTCGGAAGCTATAAGTCAAAGCAATTCTACTCCCTTCGTTTTCTTCTTCTAGCTTATATATTTCTTCTATCTTCTACGGAAAGAAACATTGGGATATTTAAAAGAGAAATTTTAAATCAAGTGATTTAATGTCTGAAATGTCGTAATTTTCCGCATATGTTTCAGTGAAAATTACCTTTGAAAAGAATTACGTTGCACGCACATATATTCATACAAATTATAAGCAATACAATCTGTAAGACGAATAACATTTATCTCAAGTAATTTAAGTATCGACAACCTTATCTCAAATATAGTCACCAAGCATAGGAAAACACATGTATTGCAAATTCTAGAAATACCATTTAATTTAGTATCCCTCAACAGTTGTATTTAGGAGTTGTCATTATAAGTCAACAATCCCTTTGTATTATTCAAGTCATCACCTCCCCAAATTTTATGTAAATACTACTCAGAGTGTTTAACTTGAAACTTTTATGATTTAGTATTCAAAATGGAGGGTAATTTATGAGGTGTTAATGCCATTTTCAAATCATAACATCTCAGTAAAAAAAACCCAACTTTTGGAGATATAAGAAATATCAATTTTATATTTGCGATTTAATGTGGGTCAAAATTTTAATTTTTTATAAACTTGAACCAAATTTGATGAGAAATCTGCCATAATCTCCTTAATAAACAAGGGGCAGGTTTAAGAATAGAAGCGAGACTAGATTTCTTCAAGCCCCTTTTACTTATTCGGCCAAAAAAGTGATGGAAAAAACATAAAAATGAAAACATATAAATGAAATGATAAAAATTGATCAATAGAATTATGTTAAACCTCAATGAATGTAACTTCATCGGCTACAGTAGTAGTCCACTGGTGTCATTTGAGGTATCGAGGAAGACATTTTCTCAGGAAAGGAAATGACTCGGTAACCTGAACAAAACTAGTTCGGGTACGATTACTAAGCATTTCACTGCATTGTGCGCCAAGGAATCTCCCCCTTAGCTCCGTTCCTTCCTCGCATTTAATTTTCCCTAACGTCTTTAAATTTTACTAACTCTGTTCACTTCATATCTGTCAAGCTCTTCACTTCGGTGTTATCTATAATTTTATACGATTGATTTTTTGGTTTTAAAAAAAGGAACGAATTTAGACTACACCAAATAAATTCATTTTTTACTAAAAAAACCCAGAGGAAATACCCCGTATTTTTTTTCTGTGGGCAAAGGAGTGTAAGATAGATAAATAGAAGAGTATAAGTGCAATCACTTTATATTTTTTAGATTATGGTCAGAATTCTAAATGTATTAAGTTCCATTATAATTAATGGATTGCTCAACATAAGTTAAAAGATATACGCATTTGAACATGTTGTTTTTCGTGGTTAAGCTTTCGGTATATTCTGAGACATGTATTTAATTTCCTTGATATTATATTGGACGCGATAAACGAACTTTTAGTAAACAAAGCTTCAAAAGGTAGGATTTAATCATGTTTACAGCCTGCCTATAAAAGCGTCATAAGAACGGGAAAGGCTACTCAGGATCTTGTTCTAAAGCAAATTATATATATGTATCTGCTTTATTTATTTATTAAATTTTCTCTACTCTATCCGATATAGTTAATATAAAGGAAAATATAAATTCTGTATTTAAAAGGAGAAGTCGCAACTGAGCTATTTCGGGTTCAACCAAAAATCCTTCCTCAGTGCAACCAAATAAGGACCTTGTTGTGAATGAACTTTTACCTGTCTCCAGCTTTCATATTGAATGTTGCGAGGGGGGGGGGGTTATGGGGGCAGCCACAAGCAAGGTCATTAGGAATTCATGCATAGGTGTAAGCTTCTGACTGACTGTAATGTAGATATACCAGAGAATGAAATTGTTAATTTTTTGCTACTAGTGCTTTGATTATTATTACTATTGTTTTAATTGCTGACATTGTGATTTTAATGACAATTGCGCTGTATTACCACTCTAAAGCTAATTGCTATTGGTGGAAAAGGGTAGATCCTTTTCCTGGCTGCCCATCCTGAGTCAAAGCTGAATTCCCGGACACAGGATCATTCACGACCAGGATCTTACCTCTGCTGCTTTGAAGAAGGGTTTTAATTTAAACCCGAAAGTTTAGCAAATAAAAACATTGATGCTCGGATGTGCATTCCCTCTATACACACACAAACACGCATATATATATATATATATATATATATATATATATATATATATATATATATATATATATATATATATATACATATATATATATATATATATATATATATATATATATATATATATATACATATATATATATATATATATATATATATATATATATATATATATATATATATATATATATATATATATATAAATATATATAATTTATTGTGTGGATGTGTTAATTTTCGGGTTTATGATTTATCACATAATGATACTCAAGAGCCGAATATTTCATTTTTATTAATTTATTTTTTCATATTATTGGTTTGTATTTTTTGAAGGATTTTCCCTCCATTACAGTTTAGTCTATATATGGTTGTGTTCTGTTATTATATTTATTCCTTATTAATGAATATAGGTAGTTCGATATACTTGGATCCCTTTTTTCATTTTCCTGTGGATGATTTTTGAAATTATTGCTTCTCTCCCGCGCTACCTTAAGTATACCATATATATATATATATTACTATCATAGCTCCAAGGTCGCTCTCATAGGCTTTAATGCCTCGTGGCTCGGAGAAAACATTAAATTGTAGGTCCGATTGAAAGGTAAATTACCGCAAAACAATTACAGATTAGTGCTAAAACCTTTGCCAAATTGTTATAGAAATTTTTTACGTTTGACGTAGGAAATTTAATTCCGAATTACATATAATGTTCCCCCTTTTCAGATAAACATATTCTTGCTATTAGTGACATCTCCAATTCGTATTATTATGCTGTTTTGTCAAAGTTTTCATGTAATCCGTGAGTTAGATAAGACCTTTGAAAACGAAGTGAAGAATGCATCAGTCGAGTTTAAGCCATTAGTTATACGTATAGATGATCTTTAATTGAGGAAACTTCGTGTAAAAGTTTAGAGAAAAATTCGTTTCGTTTAAAATACTCTATATGATTTAGGGCTTAATCAAGTCAACTGATGATGCAATATAATTAAGATAGTATTATTTAATACCTTCAATATTAACTTGAATTTAGGTCTGTACACGTTATTTATGTACGTGTATATTATAAATTTGAAGGTGAAAGGCTGAAATTAGAGTGTGGCCAAAGAAGTTCTCAAAGCTGACGGCTTAAGCGAGAAGAATGCCAAATGATTAAATCTGACAGAACTTTTCTAGGCACCAGCTTGAATCGATCGTCCGTGTATGAGTGATTGTTGCAGACGGCAGACAAAACCCCTGCATTACCACTTGATGCATAAATTAACTTCCAAATTTTTACTTGTAGTTGGTATATAAGGGGAAAATAGCTAAACTTCCATGCCTTCTGTTCTCTCGCTTAAAGGAGAATAAAAATTTATTATACGTGGTGTCCCTATCGTTTGGACAGATAGGAAATATTTCCAATGGTCTCCTTACCTACCTGACCTTACCCCTTTTGACTTATTTTCCTGGGGTATGCTAAATGAGAAAGGTGTATTCATTGAAAATTACAGAGACCTTTGAGGGTTCCATCCGGCCCATGTGAATCTCTCAAAGTGCATAGAAATTTGCATCACAAATAGTGTAAATCACATTAAAAAATGTTATTTATTAATATTTCAACTAAATAAAATATGGTTCAATTTTTTTAATAATATGCATTTCAACTGTGTCCAGAATTAAGGGACACCTTGTACATTTGGAAAGGATCCAATCAAATGCACAGTCATTAAACGCAATTTAGTGCTAAATAAAAATATTTTTCTATCTAAAGAATTAATAATTTTCATAAAATATATTCATTTTGTTCAATTTAACTCTTACTATCGTAAAGTAAAGATCTATAAGTTAGGGAGGATTATAGAAATCATCAAGAAAATATATTTTATTTAAACGTTACTGGGATAAATGGATCAGGACACAGTAATAGAGGAAGATTTATATACAGTAATGTGGCAAATCTCTCTCAAGGCATGGTACTGATTTTAAGCCTTGAAAATTAAACATCAAAAGTAAGCCTTGTGAATGTTCTTGAAAATGCAAAAAAATATGCGATCTTAGAATATTGAAATTTGTGGATTGGTAGAAGTGTATAAGATGTAACAAATCTGAATAAAAAATAAAAATTACATATCGGTGCAGAGGAAATGAGCCTCAAATGGCGACTTAGTTAACATATATATTCAATATATAGTTGCAGTTAAACAAGGCTTATAGTTTACTATACCACGTTTCAGGATAAATATGATAAGGATTAATCCAAAGAGGAGTTAAAATGTAAAAGAGAACTTATCTAGGGAAAGTTTAAAAAAATACTGGACTATGTTCCAAAATAGACTGTAATGAGCTGTTAAATTTAAAGTCCCAGCAGCTATAAATGGTGATTAAGCAAAAAAGTTAGAAATAAATGCATAGCAATTGCATACACAATTATCATTCCGCTCTGAGCTTTGGTTGACATCAGCTTTTTTTACTAACCTCACATTTTCACTTTCAATGGCTTCACTTAGCAGCCTCCTTTCCAAAGCATTTAAATAAGAGATAACAGCCTTAGCTTTAGACATAAAAAATGAAAAACTTGTGTGTTAATCTGTTTATTTATTTCGTCATTTGTTTCAGGGAAAAATTTCGTCATAATTTCTTCAAATGTCAAGGCTGCCTCATACGATATTGACTTTGTGACGTCTATATTTCTCTAAAAATTAAAGTTATAACTTATGGATTTTATTTCATCACTTATTTCTTAATTATTATTAGAGACTGAAAAGAGCGAGTGAAAGCTAAATATCTAAATTTGAACCTTTTAAATTATTTCTAATCCTTATTTGGCTATTCATCTGAATGTGTCACACAACCTTGTCGACCTTTCCATTCTTGATTTAATCGCCCGTCTCTTGGAAGGAGAGTGGGAGTTTTATTCAGAAAGGGGTCGAACAAGCCCAGGCCAACAATACCATATTCAAATTTTGGACTACACGCAGGAAAAGAAAAACATAAATGAATAGAACGAATATCCTTTATTTTGAACGATTTTCTCCACCGAATTTTACCCTAGAATTCATCTTTCATTAAGGTTTAAAGCATTGCAGCCATCACAAAGCTGATCCAATTCCAATTGGATCCATTTTTCGTGATGAGTCATATCAATGAGGTATAAAATCCCTTATAGTGTAAAGGATACACCTACTTGCAGAACTGGTAGCTAAAAGAACGTCCATCTTGCTAACAAAAAAAAGAGTAATTCGGAATGCTCTACCAGACACAATAAACAAAAACATAGAAGTTAAAATTTAATAAAGTTGTATCCTGCTCCTTAAGCCTCAAGAATTAAATTTCCTATTGATCTCTGACCAAACTTTCAATCTATTCATAAAAATGAAGGCAATTGATCGGAGAAAATATCAAACATAGTTACCGAATAAGAGTAAAATAAACAATGAAGCAAATTCATTCATATTTTGGCCTCTTTTGTTGAATCAGTGAATGGCTTCTAAAGAGCAGGACGTGGCTTGTCGCTATCTCTTCAACGCCTGCCACAAGTCGAATTGTCCCTTTGGACGAATATGACGTTCGGAGAGATTTATGGAGACACCTTCCATGAGGAGTTATCATCAGGCAATTAGCTTTGGTTCCTTCTCATTTCTTTTGATGACGTGTCACGTTTTGATCTCCCAGGCGATGGAGGGGTGACGGAAAGGCCTGAAAAAATTTACAGGTCTATCCCTATAAGAAATATTACTACTGTTATTGAATACTGTTGAAAAGTTAAGATCATAAATGAGAGTATTGGAATGTATTAAGACGCAAATTGATACTAATTATAGTATGAGTATATGCTTATGAACTACTACCCTTTATACGAGACAAAGCAAAAGATGGGCATGGGTAGGATGAATTGGAACAGAGAAGATTTCAATTACAAACTCCTTAATTAAAAGTTTTTTAATTTAGGATATATTTATCAGAACCTTCAAAACAGATCGCGGTAGTTCATGTTTGAGCTAAAATAAATTTCCTTAGTATTTGTTCAGTTCTAAGTAGGCATATCTTTCCATTACGTTGTCACATAGGAGTCGTTCTATCTTGTTGATTTCCAGTCTGAATATTTTTTATTTCATTCTTCTTTACCAAATTTTTTCTAAAACTTTGTTCGCGTAGATATGTCTATAATTATGCTTGTCTTTTATCCTTTGGCTTTTGCTATTTTTTTCCATTACGACGCTGACCGCCAATTCCGTTATTCTCTTTTTACGGAATCCAAATTACCAGGTAGTTAAGTAGTTATTTTAATTTCGGAATTGCGTTATTCGACGATTGATTACACTGTGCAATATGTTTTTTGTCTTTGGATAGCAACTGGTATTTTCTATTTGCTTGTGTCTAGAATAAGTGACAAATACCGTTATTTATTTCCAACTTTGCTTTTTTGTCGAAGATAATGATATTTATATGAAATTTATCTATTTCGTCTGGTAAGAAGTGACAGATTTGAACTTTCATTTGCATAAAGTAGAAACAAAAGGACATGATACAAAAATTATTATAAATGAGTAGTTTTCCGTGATTTAAGCTTATACTGTAAATTACTAGTACTTTCACGAATCAGTCCTAAAATCTAGTCTTCCATCGGATTTTCATTATAGGATCCTTGATAGCGGCGTTTAAAGTCAATTAAATCCTGGTGAAAGCGCTCGCCATGCTCCTCGGAGTACGCTGCCATGTTCTCCTTAAATCTATCAAGATGAGCATCAATAATATGGACTTTAAGGGACATCCTATTATCCATCTTTCCGTAGTTTCTCACTAAGTTCTCAACAAGCCTGCATAGTTTTCGGCTTTGTGATTACCTACGAAGCACAAAATCACTGCGATAAAGCCTTCCCACGCTACTTTTTCCGTCTTAGTGAGCTTCTCGGGAAACTCCTTGCACTCCATTATCTTCTTAATTTATTGACTGACGAAGACACCGGCTTCGACCTTCGACGCAGATAGCTTAGGAAAGAAATCTTGGAGATACTTAAAAGCCTTTATACTCTTTATCTAGAGCTCTGACAAATTGTTTCATAAGGAACAATTTTAACTGCAGAGGAGAAAACAGTACTTTTCAAGGGTTCAACAAAGGCTCCCATTACCTCCCAGAGTTCTTTTGCAGAGCTCGCAGGTGAAATGAGGTACCCAAAGTTTGTTTTGATCTCCGACTGCTATGCCGAAATATGCCTTGTAAGCCTCACACATTTTAGCAGATCTCTATACAGAGTACTTTTTCTCTCTTTCTTAATAAATTCGCCGCAGGCATATCTAAATGCGTCTGTTGGTGCTTAAAACGTCTTGATGATATGTATGACGAATGCTTTTATCAATGACGAGGATTGATGTCTTCGCTGTGACAGCTAGAGTTAAACTAATCTGGTGAGTAGACATTCTTTGTATTTATACAGTCATCTACGTTGCCAGAATGTTCTTGAAATTCTTCAAACATATAAAAAAATTCTCCAAAGTTCTAGAAAGCTATTCAGTTTTTTTTTCACCAAATTAGTGCTGAATCTATGTGGGATGTAGGGAAACTGCCATTACTGTCCAGGTCACAAAAAATACAAGGAAAATAATACTATTACTACTGTATTACTGTTTCTATAACTTTTGAAATAAAGTATACCATGTTTATACCAGAACTTAAAAAAACAACTTTTATATATTTTTGCTATTTGCATAAATGGGCTAATGTAATGTACTACCACAAAAGCAAAGTTTGGGATTAAAATTGACTTTTTTTATTTAATAGAGGCACAAACAATTGGGAAATAAGACTTTCAACCCAAGGATGAGACAAAACTGTCCCGATTAAATCCAGCAAGGATATGTGTCTGTAGTTTTCCACCTACATGGTCGGTTTTCGTGCTTTTGCCACAAAGATCTCTCTATCCAGCTTAAGTTCATCTAGGAAGTATAGTGTATTAAGGCTTTAACTAAATACATTATTTATCCCTCCAATGATGTTTTTTGTGTCTTTCACGTGAGTCCAGTTTCACTTTTTTTTACAGGGAATTATTTCTTTAAATTCATCCATTATAATAACCTCGTCAATTCCCTCGTTGATATCTTTTTTAATTCTATAAATTGGTAATGGTTGCCTTTTTCTATTTATTGATTTAATGCGTTTATGATCCAGTTTTCAAATTCTAGTTTGTTTTGCAGGCCTTCTTACAATCTTCCTTTTTTTTGTAAGAAGGGATAGTAATTTTCTGTTTTTTTCCTTAATATGATCTATTGTTCTCTTATTATTCCTATTCGTGCTTGTAGGGTAATCGACCCTCTCTCTGCTCTCTCATTTGAGACGCGGGACGTTGAACACAAACAGGCAGACAGGGCAGACGCCACGGTTCAAACTCGCCCTCGTCCAGATGAAAAGCAGAACGGTTAAAACTGCCAGAATTCAGGTTCACGTCAAGTGCGAAATTGGAGACACGTCTCCCTCAAACCCGAAGACCCCGCAGGACCAGAGGCACGACGCAGAGAAAAACCGTTGGGTGAGGAACCTTAATGCGGCCCGTTCCCCTCTCCTACCCCTACCCCCAGTGGGGTGACGATGTATATATACCAAAAATTAGGGAAAAACGTGGAAGAATACGTGAGTCAACAGACTACGAAGTTCCCGGCAAGATACCCGGGCTACCAAGAGAAGGGACTAAGAAGCCGCTCATCCTCGAGCTAGTTCCTGGTTATCAAACTGAACTTTAAGTTATCTTGTCCAAGTTCAACTTACTCTCGTTAGAGAACAACCCATTCCCTTTCCTGGTTTATCCCAAAGAACCTAGATCGTCCTCTTCCTTGAGGAATACTGGAACCAAGAAGAAGAAGCTCACCCTCGAGCTAGTTCCCGGTGATCACAACGAACTTTAAGTTAACTTGTTCAAGTTCAACTTACGCTCGTCAGAGACCACCCCCCTTATCCTGGTGCAGTCTGAAGCACAGGCATAGTCCTCGCCCTTGAAGAAGACCCCCGAGTCGACTCCCTCCAGCACTCCCCTAAGTCAAGTTATTCAAGCATTGGTCCATCGCCAGCCAAGGCAAATTATTCTCTAGAGTAATCCGAAGAGAAGAAAGGAACATTCTTTTACTATCCCGTGGTGATAACACTTTAGGCCGAAGGCGTGTGGCTCCCCATCTACCATACTCGCCAAAGTCCTTTGTGGCTTTCAACCTTTTCTTCCGCCCCATCCATCTGGGCGAGCGGCACGTGTCATCGAGACAATAACCTTCCTGACGGAACGTAGCTTATTGCGTTTAAGGTCATACTCAACCATGTCGCAGGAGGGACAAAGGTATTTAAACTTCATTATCTGGCAGTTAAAGGCCGTTAGCATTTTTTTTATATTGAAGTGAGTGATGGGTCAACCGTCACTATAATTCCGAGTAGTTCAATTTAGGAAACTTTACTTAAAAATTATGGAAGTCATTCCTGTGTATTTAGTGAGTAATATTTCTTTGGTTCATGTTTATTTTTTTGTGTTTCAATTAAAGTTTTAGTTTGTTTTAACAATATTTTTATTCTTTCCTCGAATCGCTAAGTACGGCAAAAGGAACCCTCAAAGGATAAAGAAGTCAATAATCAAGATAATAATAATCAAGTAAACATATACGAGCATAGCACTCTTAGAGAGATATAACGTTAATCACGGAGGTTTTTTTGTGTAGTACGTAAACAACCCATACGTACCAACTCCTTACCTCACTCAGTCCTTCCTATACTACGACATAAATATATGGTGTCAGGTTTTACGGGTATTGGAAAAGCTCAGTAGAAGTTGTGTCTTGTATTCCCTTCAGGAGAGTAAAGGTGTGCCAAGCATTCGAGTAAAGATTGAACATAACAAGGTCGGTATATATTTGTAGTGATTAACCTGTCAAGGGTATTAACTAATTTGTTGGTAGAGTAGTATTCCAATCATCCTAGTGTTGGGATTAAGGGTAAGTTAGGCAGCGCGTGACCCGGTGAGTTGTTGCATGAGAAATTTTAGCATATCGGTGAGTTTTTGGACGAACAAAAGAAATAAAATAGATGCGTTCGAAAAATTCTTCAAATATGGCCAAATGCTTGGACTAGAAGGCAATGAGCTAAGTGCTTACGCCCAGGAAGCGGAAAGAGAAAAGAAACAAGCAGAAAGGGAAGAAAGAAGAGCTGTAAGGGAAGCAGAAGAGAGAGAACGATTACGCGCTCATGAAAGTAAAATGAGCAAAGATCAGGCGGAAGCCCATTCCATAGGATCCTAAGCGGGGACTACACAGATAGCCGCCATGAAACTCCCAGCTTATAAATAAAACGAAGATCTGTGTTCGTAGCTGACGCACTTTGAAAATATATTCGAGTTGAATCACTGGGACATAGAGACAGAGGGGATCGCCAGATTAGTGCCTCTTCTCAGTACCCGGCTTCGGAACGTATTCATATCATTACCTTCCGAGGCTTCCGTGGACTACACCACGTGCAAACACGAGCTACTGGCCGCAGTCCTTCGGAATGTATTCATATCATTACCTTCCGAGGCTTCCGTGGACTACACCACGTGCAAACACGAGCTACTGGCCGCAGTCCTTCGGAACGTATTCATATTATTACCTTCCGAGGTTTCCGTGGACTACACCACGTGAAAACATGAGCTACTGGCCGCAGTCAACCTAAACCTCAAAGAGTACCGGATCAAGTTTAGGCAGGCCAGAATTCAGCCAGGCCAAACATACAGGCAATTTGGATTTATCCTCAAAAGGCATCTCCAATTCTGGCTGGATTAGGCCCAAGTGGAGAATGAGTTCGACTCTCTGGTCAACTTCATTCTGAAAGACCAATTGTTGTGTACCCTACCCCCAGAGATAAGAGCGTTCGTCAAGGACAGGCGAGCCGCTTCATTCATTCAATGACTGCGTGGAGGAAGCGGACCTGCATGCAGCCAACCATACTGTATCCGAGATAGTTTAAAAGGACTCAGCCAGTGCCTCCCAAGAAAGGTGGTTATCCTCAGAAACCCCGTTAAAAAACCTCACCAAAGTTGGCCAGACCTCTGGAACCTCCATACTCAAATTCTTTTCTTCCAAGGATCAGAGGGAAATTAAGCCCCTAATGGATCAAAAACCCCCGTTCTCGTCATTCCCCAGGAACCCAGTTACCTGCTTTAGTTGTTGCATTCCAAGTCACATTAAGTATAATTGCCCCCCAAATTCGAGGCTTAAGTCATCCTCGAGCCAACAGGTGCATAACCTCACGGCAACTCTCCCTCAAGAAATACTTTCCACTTCAACGGCCTTTACATCTCCCTCCAATTCCACTGACCAACAGGTGAATATTTTATTTAATAAGAGTTCCCCCGGAGGACTAGAATTCGAGACGGGATCGGTAAATGGGTGCCGAGTCTCAACACTAGTACGCGATACGGGGTGCACCTGTATCGTCGTATTTGATAAATTGCTTCCCCCAGTTAGCCCCCAGCATCAGAGGTTCACGGTCATCCAGGATTTCCTGGGCCAAGCCAACAAGTTTCCCGTCGTCAGATGCCACATCCAGTGTCAATATTTCACTGGCTGGACCGAGGTAGTGTGGCCGCACTTATTAAATTCTGCTCCGTATTAATAGGCCAGAGCACGCAGCTCTCCCCAAATCCGGAGCCTCAACCGGTAGTCACTTGGATTCAAGCTACTAAAAGGACCATCTTCCCTACCACTTTATCTCTTGTTGAGAACCCTGAATACAAAGGGTTGAATTCCCAAGCCTCCACGACTGCCCAGAAGGACTGCCTTACTCTTAACCCCTGTGGAAGAAGGCCGCTAAGAATGAAGTAGAATCGGTCCGGGGGAACAAACGAGTAAGGTACGTTGTGGAGAAGTCGTTACTCTACCGAACGACGGCTGAAGTAAAACCACACTAGTCGGATAAAGTCTTATGCATCCCCCCAGGAGTACACCCAACGAGTATTAAAAATCGCCCATGACAGATTATTGAATGGACATTTCAGTCACAACAAAACATCATTAAGTATTTTCAAATACTTCTTTTGGCCCGGGGCCGCTAAGGAGATCGCTATATACTGCCAATCATGCGAGCGGTGCCAGAAAGCCTCCTCTAAATGCAGGGTACCCTCGGCTCCATTGCAGAAAACCCCCGTCATTACTGACCCCTTCTTCAGGGTGGCTATAGACTTGGTGGGGCCGCTCCATCCTCAGTCTAGTGAAGGGCACTCGTATATACTCACGTCAGTAGACTTCACCACTCGTTTTCCCGACGCCGTGCCCCTCAGAAAAATAGACAGTATTTCTTGTGCTGAAGCCCTCATATTCATTTTTTCCCGGGTAGGAATCCCGAAGGAAATTCTCTTCCACCGAGGCCGTCAGTTTACCTCAGAACTGATGGAATACGTGGGCAAGTTACTCCTTATCAAACCCCTACTCACGACCCCGTTTCACCCCTCAGCCAACGGAATGTGCGAGAAATTAAACGCAACCCTGAAAGCAGTGTTGAGAAAGCTCGGTCAGGCTCAGCCACGAGAGTAGCACCGGTACCTTCCGGTTCCCCTCTTCGCGTGCCGAGAAATCCACCACCGCACGCTGGAATTTGCCCCCTTTGAAATATTGTAAGGACGTAACGTCCGAGGTCCTATGAGAATCCTTAAAGAACTCTTCACCAATCCCCAATTAGATGAAGAAGTTAAATCATCTTACGCCTACGTGATCAAGTTATAAGAGCGCTTGGAGAAATGCGCAGAGTTGGGCCGCTCCAACGCGGAGTGCAACCTCGAAAAGTACCCAAATTATTTCGACTTAAAATCCAAATCTCGAAAGTTAACGCCGGTGGATGAAGTATTATTACTGCTGCCGACTGAGCTGAATAAATTACTCGCCCAATGGAAGAGACCCTTCTCGGTCATAGAAGCTCGGGGCCCCGTTGACTACGTGGTAGAAACTCCCTCGGGCCATAAACTGTACCATATCATCATGCTTAAAAAATATCACCGTCGTGCGTGTATTAATAATATTGTGACACTGGACGAAGAAGGCACTATGGATGCCGTATACCCATGTAAACCTCTTTAGGTGGTTAACACCGTGTGCGTAGAAGCCGACCAAGAATATCCTCTCCCCACCTTAGTCTCCCCCCAGGATGAAACCTCCACTGAGTTAGATTTGAACCCCCATCTTGGTCCTCGCACAAACTCCCAATTGTCCGCCTTATTGAAGGAATTCCCAGATGTAATCTCCGAGAAACCCGGTTGCTCCAAACAGTTCGATCATGAGATCAAGTTGAAGACTCAAGAAAATATTAGGTCCAAACCTTATCCCCTCTTCATTCATCTCCACTCCGTTTTTAACGAAGAAGTAAAGAATTTGCTACGGCTGGGTATCATCGAGCCGTCGTCCTCCGATTATTTCCCGCCGATAGTGATGGTTCGAAGATCCGACCATACTTTCCGTATGTGTGTGGATTTCAGGAAGCTTAACTCGGTTACCGTTTTCCACGCCAAGCCTATTTTCCTGAGTGATCAAAGTTTACACCTGTTCGAAGACGCCAAATACATATTCGAAATGGGTTTGTGCAAGGCCTATCATAAAATCCCCTTGCCGATGCGGCTATGAAGCTAACAGCGTTTGCAACGGACAAAGGCTTAATGCAGTTCAACCGATTGCCATTCGGTTTGATCACGGCTGGCAGCAACTATAATCGGATGATGCGTCGGATTATGGATGGGTTGAGCGACGTGTCGTCCTATTTTGACAATGTGTACGTTGCTACACGTACATGGAAGCGACACGTAAATTCATTCTGAGCTTTGTTGAAGCGCCTCCGCGAACACGGAGTAACTTTCGGCCCCTCTAAGTGCCACTTTGCCTATGAGTCGATCTCATACCTGGGATTCGAAATAGGGAAAATCGACTAACCACTCAGCAGGAGAAGGTCTAGGCCATAGCGAAGATGCCCCTACCTCGAACCAAGAAGCAGTTGGAATCTTTCTTGGGGCCTGTTTACTTTTGCAGAAGATTTGTTCCCTAATTCACCGTGATAGCCGCGCGCATTAACGACCTCTTAAAAAATCTTTCCCACGACCCCATTAGTTGGAATCCAAACACGATCGCCTAGTTTAAATTGCTAAAAGAAAAATTAATTTCAGCTCTTATCCTTCGTCTACCCAATCCACAAGAGAAGTTTGGGATCCACACGGACGCTTGTAGTGAAGGTATCGGGTGTGTATTGGGACAATACGATGACGATGGGACACTTTTCCCCATAGCGTACGCAAGCCGAAAACTATCGATGCGAGAAAGGGCATATGTAACGATAGAACAGGAAGCACTAGCCATAATTTGGGGTATAATCAAATTCAAATGTTATTTAATAGGTTGGGAGTTCAATGTGGAATCCGATCACCAGCCGCTGTCCTATTTGCGTAAGAGTAAAAGTCAAAACGGTAGGCTCATGCGATGGAGCCTATTGTTACTGGAATACCAATCCACCATAAGTTATATCAAAATTTCAGATAATTGTATAGCTGACAACCTGAGCCGAAACCCCACCGAGGGTTAAATATAAACGACGGACAGCTTAAAACCATTGTTTTTTTTTGTGAGTTAATAGTTAAGGTTACGATTTACTCGTAAGTTCTTAATATGAGTCCTTAACAGACTTCGTGTTGCGAGATCAATTTTTGGCGTCTCTCCCGACGGAGATCCGCGCGTTCGTCAAGGATCGTCGGTGCCAGACCTTTAAAGAGTGTACCGAAGAAGCAGATGTCTATGCTGCAAACCATAATTTATACCCCAAGGAGAATCGAAATTCTCACCAATCCCCCTACCAGGAAAGAAGGAAGGATTCGCACCCCTTCCCAGGAAAGCCGACGAAGTTTCAGGGCCCCGTAAAACCCCAAAACTTCTTTCCCCCAAACCAACAACGAGTTATCAAACCTCCCGTTAAGATTTCTCCACCATCACTCTTCCCGAAGCGACCAATCATATGCTTCACCTGCGGTGTAGAAAAGCACATGAGCTGGAATTGCTCCCAAAATTCTAGGCTTAAAAGTGGACCAGCCCACCAAGTTCACCAGATTGATGCCACCCCGGCTTCCCCGGTGGTGCAGACCCAAGCATCAACTTCTCACCTCCGTCAGGCAACCAGGTAAATTTTATTTTTGATAAAAGTTCCCCGGGAACTTTGAAATTTGAGGTGCGCAGTGCGAACGGCTGCCGTATATCTACTCTCGTCAGGGACACAGGGTGCACGTGTTTCATGGTATCCAACGAGCTTCTCCCCCCAGTGGACCCTAACCACGAAAAATTTTCGGTGGTACATGACTACCTTGGGCGGGCGAACCGATTCTCCGTCGTTAGATGTTACCTGCAGTGTCAGTATTATGATGGCTGGGCTGAAGTCATTTCAGCACCCATTAAATTTTGTTCCGTACTTATAGGACAGAGCCCTCAAGTAAGCTTCGACCCTGTGTCCCAGGCCGCCCTTACTCGAGGCCGAGCTAAGAAGGAAGCCCAGGAGTCCATCCCCCTCAGAACCCCGATACCGTCCGAATTCTCGGAGATCCTTAACCAGGACTTTAGGTACGCACAACAGGAGTGTGAAACACTAACACCCTTATGGGATAAGGCCCAAAACAAGGACACGGAGACTGTTCGTGGACCCAAAGTCATCAGGTGCCTGGAGCAAGGTGGTCTACTTTACCGATCCGCCGAGGACAGTAATAACGCTGTTACAACTGTCTTATGCCTTCCACGATCCCATGTACCTATAGTACTAAAAATAACTCATGACAGCATCTTTTCCGGTCATTTTAGTCATACTAAAACGGGTCAGCGTATTTTAAAATATTTTTACTGGCCGGGTGCTGCAGCTGACATCTTAAAGCATTGTCGATCGTGCGATGCGTGTCAGAAGACGTCCGCTAAGGGGCAGGTCAAACCTGCTCCCTTACAAAGGGGACCAGTCATAACTGAACCCTTCTCCAGAGTGGCCATCGACCTGGTAGGCCCTATCCACCCCTCTTCGAGCGAAGGGCACAGCTATATTTTTACTTTAGTTAACTTTGCTACCCGTTTACTCTGGTATCACTTTTCCATGGTTGAAATATCTTGGTGAAACCTTACACCATGTTCTTCACTAACTGCTCCACGGTTCGCAGGAAAAAAGTCTAAATGTCATTCCAAATAGTGGATTTTAAGTGCCATGTTACATCTTATGTTCTTGTAATCCTTGATCAGGTTTTACATGAATTCTTCTTAGTTTTCTCCCCTTCTGTTTCTAAGAAATCACTTTGCCACTAACTTGAATGCTTCCCAAGCAGCTTTCTCCTTCCCATGAAGGACTGATTCAAAGTCACCAGCTTTAAGAAGCTCTTGAATCTGAGGGCTAATGGAAACTCCCTCTTTTATCTTAGCTCATTCAGTGAGGGTAATTTGGATCTTAAATACTTGAATCCCTAACAAGAGTTTTATATAGCTTTTACAATTTTTTTTCATGAGCCAGTCTTATGTGTAGTGGTGGTAGCAAAATTTTGTTTGGTTCAGTGAGAGGTGGATGTTGAACATTTTCATCCCAGGCTCCGATGATTGATGAGGTGGCCAGACTCTCCTGATATAGTTGTAACCTCTTGCACGGCTGTCCCATTCACACAGAAAGCAGCAGTACTTGGTGTATTTCCTCTGCAAGCTCATTAACAAAGCAACAACCTTTAAGTCACTATAGCGCTGCCCTTGATGTTCATCATATTTTATGCATTGCAACATATGCTTTATATTTTTATAAGTTTCATTCATATTTATGCATAGCTCACAAGAACTGATGGTTCACTATTGCCGTTGTGTAGAAAGACACTTTTAATTCTCGTTTTGGATGGAACAATAAACATCCTCCAGTGTATTAGTTCAGATTTGATGTCAAGTTCTTCCATAAGACCATTAGTATTGTTGCAGGCCACTAAATCACTTTTCATTGCAAAAAAAAAACCGTTGAACTACTCCTGACGGTCATGAACTTTTGATATTTTCACATCAGTTCTTAGGAGATTTCAATCTTTAAAACGAGAATCTAGCAGGTCTGACCTATTCTTGGGTAGTTGCAGATCCCTGACAAGGTCATGGAGTTCCCCTTGTGTTATGAGATATAGCCTAGAGGAGTGTGCTCTATCAAAATTTGGGTCACTCTTTAATCCAGCACACTCATCCTTCTCTGCTTCCTCCTCACCACTTGCCTCATCTGACTTTAAGGATATCGACGTTGGTGCATCAGGAACAAGTAGACATTCTGCTTGTGGAGCTAGACAAATAGCTGATGGAATCTTCTTTGACAAGCCCGTTTGTACTCGAGGTACCATGCAAAAATAAAAATTGTTGCTATGGTCTGTTGGCTCCAGCCACGTCAGTAATAATGCAGAGTAAATGCCGAGTCTCCTCGCACCCCCTTAGTGTGAATGCCGAGTCTCCCCCCACACATCCACCCACCTTTACTATGAATGCCGAGGCTCCTCGACCCCCCTACACCCCCGTTATGATAAATACCAAGTCCTCCCCTCCCACTCCCAGACTTTGGTTAGTGACCTTTATTCCGAAGGAATTAGAGTCTACACACAAATACACACTGGATCTTTCTAAGGAATTCTAGTCTACAAACACATGCACGCACACACACATACATTGGATTAGAGTAGGAGTAAAATGGTGCACCCTCTCACACCCATAGCATTGGTCACTACCAGCCTTGGTCACATACAAGAAAAAACAAGCGATGTTTAGTACACACATATACACACACATTGGAGCAAATCGGTAGAGGGGAGATAAAGACGCATAGAGCTGATTTATTATGTATTATTCGGCCCGTCAAAAGTGAGTTATCACTTAACCTATTTTTTCATTTCCTTAATTGGTCCGTCTAGTTGCCATCTTTTAAATCATTTGTTGTTAAACATCTCTGTATGTCACACGTTCTAACATGATCTTCCATCCAGACCGTATCACACCCAGACTTGGTAAATATTTTGCAATCGAAGATGTGTGTGGACCGGATTATAAATTTAGCTCAGACTATTCATCTACGGTTGATTTCTTCGATCATGTTCGTCAACTTATTCATGATCACCCAATTGATCGGATTGAATTTCTGTATAGTAGGTCAGTCCAACCACCTTTCAACTACAATAACGAAAAGAAGTTCTTGAACATCTTCAGTTTATGGATTTAGAAGATTTAATCATCGGTGAAAAATTCGAAACCGTGCTTATGGATCCGTTTTTATTTGTCAGACGACTATCCGATCGTCACAATACATATTTGGACAAGTTTTTATGCATATTGCACTCTAACTTGGTTAATGATGGTGAGAAAGTAGTGAACATCGCTATATTTGACACAAAACCCCTGTTATTTCGCTTTCTCTCATGGTGTTCTTATCAGCTCACTGATATGATGAAAACTAAGATTGAATGAATTCTCCTTCTCACAAGATCGAGAGAATGTTGAGTTATTTTGTAGACAAATTAAAAAATTAGTAATTAAAAGCCCTCCTTTTATTTCATCTTTATTTTATTTAGATTAATCATAAAATATTGTTAATGATTAAAAATATATATACATAGAGAGCTAATAATAGCTGACAGGGATTCATTGGATATGAACTTTTTAAATATCATGTAAGATCCTTATGAAACCGAAAGGTATGGTTCGATAATTCCCTGTGAGTTCAATGCGTTTACGAAAGGTTTTTCTCAAAGTTTTTTCTCCTCTCACCTCTTTCACTCCAACGTATTCCTCGGCTCGGAAATCCATAAATGGTACAGAGATGTGAATATCATCATCGGTTAATGGTTAATGCTCTAGTACAAAGTATATACTTCACCCCACTCATCGTTTGGATACGTAACGAATAGGATTTGGGACCTGTTGAGCAGAATAAATCTCCATACGCATCGGTACCGTACACATCTTTGATCTCATCGGTGAGATAACCTAGGAATTCTCCAAGTCAAGGTCGTGGATGATTTTTCCTAGCACCGAAGATGGCACTATCTGTGTCACAGTACAACAAACGTTTACCCAACGAGTCTAGGAGGCCATATAGCTTGATTCGAGCATATGTGGTTGTGAATGCTGCAGTTGGAAGATTCGTTACGTGTGACTCAACTTCCACATGTTCAGCATTCTCCACTTTCGCGATGTATGCATTGCCAACCACAACCAAAGAGTTTACAATGAAGTCGTCTGTTCTGATCAGCTCGAGTACATCATGATCAGAAGCACAGATGACCATTTTCATACCGCGATTCCTCTGAGCGAATTTTCCCCATAGACTATAAAAGGAAGAAAATATGGTCAGGATTAATGGGGTGGGTTTTTTGCATTATTATTATTATTTTCGACTTTAAAATTTTATTATCATTATAATTATTATTATTATTATCGATCTCAAGTTTAATTATTATTATTATCATTATCGCCTTCAAGTTTTAGAAATTATTGACTTTATATTCGTTGTACAATGTGGTAATATTCCAGAACAAACTAGTCGCAGGAAGAAATCCTTACCTGTTTAGAAAGAGCTTTGCTCTAAAACGCTTTCCAGGATTCATTTCGATGTCGTCTATTTTTATGTTTATCCCTTCAGACTGATTCACCCTCTTCACATATTTCATTTTCTCCTTCTCTCCAACCACTCCTCACGGAAATTCAGATGCTTCTAATTTTTCTTCTAGAAATGTTTTTATATTCTCTGCGAACAAACCATCCCTCTTTTCAAACTCCCAAAACTCGTAAATTTTCTTCATCTTACACTTCTTTTCCATGTCAAGTTTTAGTTCATGAGTGGTGAACACTCCGTAAATCTTACGTTTCTTTTCAAAACTCACTTGCGTGAGTTTTGCTGAGCGCATGTGTTACATAGTGTGAAAGTAAGTTTACCATCTTTGGATTGAGGAAGAACTGGAAGATACAGATTATTTTAGAGGGAGAACATCAACTTTCACGATACCGAAATATGTTTCATTTATACCATCGGTGAATACTTGAATAGACGAAATTTCTCGCACAAATACGCAACGCTGAAGTGATCCTACAAGGTATGGATTGTTTTTCATGCAGTACAGATATAAGGAGCAAAAATCGACATAATGTATTTTGACACCTTCGATTGGTGAGTAGTATAGTAGAAATGGGTTACATCTGCCGCCAAAATGTACACGGGTATTACTCTAGAAAATAACGTATAGAAAAGAAATATAGCAGATCGAAGAAAAAACTAGTCGATGTATATGGAAAACTACACACCGATTTCTTCTCGAACACTAAAGATAAAGATATCCAGAGCACCACATTCATTTACACTATTTAGAAACCAGACCGACTTTTAAGCTAAAATAGAATTATTAGAGAGTTTCCTTTACATAAGAAAAGTCCGCCTTTTGGCATCAACTCATCTGGAGATGGAAAATAGGGTGCTTACATTAAACGCTAAGTACCCTATCACACAATTTCGTATGCTAAATTTTACAATTGTGAATGGAATATCAATGAAGAGTGTGGATAATATCTTCATGGGAACAATACCTACGAGGATGGTAATTGACATGGTTGACCATTCGGGATTTTCTGGTAGCTATGGCGCATCACCTTTTGAATTTAAACAATATACTACGAATTATGTCACTATCTATATAAACGGGAATGAAGTTGCAAGACCATTTGAATTAGACTATTCGGATGCTGCAGATCCGGTTGCTTCAAGGGCTTTTTACTTGTATATAACTAAATAGGGTGTATTGGAGGTGGGCATAGTATTGGACTTACGTATGAATAGTTCCTAAAAAATATAAATATTTATTGTATTAACCTAAATCCGGATAAGAGTACTACTTGCCTTGGTGAATGCTCCAATCCTATACAACAGGCTATATTATCAATACAGTTAGAGTTACAGTTTAAGTCTCCATTAATAACCCCGGTTTCCCTTGTTATATATGCAGAGTTTCAGTCTTTTATTAAGATAAATAAGTCTAGAAAGGTACTAGTTTATTCTTAATAAAATGAATGCAATAGAAATAGAAGCACTATTGTTTTGAAATAAAACTACAAAGAGAGTTTTCATGACTGTTTTGCGAGAGACACTTAATTATGTCAACCTTTAACACTGCTAGCAGCTTATATAATGAATCTGGGCAGCAGCCATTGACCTGGTTCGCATTAGATTGCTTTGTTTGTTGACAAAAAAGTTTGTATTATTTCGACAGCCTATGTCTAGTGTTCCAGAATGATGTTTATATTCGTAAAGCTTAGTACATATGAATAAAATAATTATCGTCAATCCATTCAAAGTTCAGAGTTACTTTTCAAACTCATGTGGCTTGTTTTGTGTCTATTACATTCAGCAGATGACAAACGGTGAATATTCGATGTTTTATTGAGCAATTTAATTTATATAATGATCAAAGAAACGAATAAATCGTTGTAAAGAATACTTTTAATAAAATGTAAAGAAAAAAAAGATACTCTACACTCAATAAAATTAATTGTTGGAAAATATGTAATTGTGTATCCAATCAACTCAACTGTATTTATTATGTACCATTATATAATCGGGTTAGCATCAATTAAATGTTCTTTCGATGATACTGTTTACTCAATAAAATTAATTGTTGGAAAATATGTAATTGTGTAGCCTATCAACTCAACTGTATTTATTAGGTACCAATATATAATATGGTTAGCTTCAATTAAATGTGTTTTCGATTTATTAATCTGTAGAAAATGTATGCATATTTGAATTACAATGTAAAATAAAACATTATAACAACCTTGACTCTTTTTAAACAAGTTACAAAAGAAAATAAATAGGTAATATTTGCTCCGATTTATGTGGGTGTGTGGGTGTATGTGTGTGTGTGTGTGTGTGTGTGTGTAGACTCTAATTCCTTCAAAAAAGGTCGCTAAAGCCATCTCAACGAATGATTTGAAAGATGGCAACTAGACAGACTAATTAATAAATTGAAAAAAAGTTAAGTGGCAACTCTACTGTTGACGGGCAGAATAATACATGATAATCAGCTCGATGCAGTCTTTATCTACCCTCTACCGATTTGCTCCAGTGTGTTTGTGTATGTGTGTGTGTGTACTAAATATCGCTTGTTTTTTTCTGCATGCGACCAATGCTCGGGTCACTACCTTCTATGACCATTTCACTCCTAAGCTAACCCAATATATATGTGTGTGCGTGTATGTGTGTGTGTAGACTCTAATTCCTTCTAAAAAAAAGGTCACTGACCAAAGTATGGGGGGTAAGGAGGGGGTCGAGACTCAATATTTACCATAATGGGGGTTTAACGGGGTCGAAGAGACTCGGTATTCATATAACGGTGTAGGGTGGGATCGAGAAGACTCGGCATTCACAGTAAGGGAGGTGGGAGGGAAAGACTCGGCATTTACCCCGCATTACTACTCACGTCATTAACACATCAAAATACATTACTTTCTTCTTCCTGTTCATCCATTAGGAAAGGTTAGTAGCACTAGTGCTGCAACATATGTGAGGAGCCCAGTCTTTATCTTGGTCACCAATCTGCATCCGAAATATATGTGATATGCCTTTCCAACTATAGCAGTCATACGGCGCTTCTGTGATGCAAAGATCACCCCACCACAAGTTTAGCAGAAATCAGCTGCCTTATTCACACAAGTAGGAGGCATCTGAAAGAAGGAAACAACAAATAATTAAAAAATAACACATAATTTATACGTAAATTAATCATTATAATACAGAGCATGACAGCTTAGCAGAAGTATTTATATCATTTAGTAGGAAAGTAAAATTTATATAAATTACCTCACTTGCATACGTAAATTAATCATTATAATACAGAGCATTACAGCTTAGCAGAAGTATTTATATCATTTACTAGGAAAGTAAAATTTATATAAATTACCTCACTTGCATATCAATAGGTTTCTCAATGAATATTGTTATAAGTTTAAAAAGTGTTTGACTAGGAAAATCACCAAACTTTTACCTCAAAATGTAAACTTGCACAGTACAACCACCTTCTATGACTGCAGCAACAATACTGAAGGGCAGTGAGACTGTGAGTGTAGTAAGAAACACACTGCCGCAATCCTGTTTGAACCTGTTGTGACATGTAGGTGAATCTTGAAAAATAAAGCTCAAAACCATTTTAACCATGATATTCATTATCAAGGACCTAAAATGAATTGGAAATTGCTACTTTGGTTTCGGAAGCATTTTGGTTTTTGAAAAGTGAATCAGTGCTTATGAGACCCAATTATATACTGCTAGTATTAAAAAAGGGAAGATAAGACGGTATAAGAAAGGGCAAGATTCAGGAAGAAAGAAATATCACCGCCCGCTCTAAGGTGTTACCTCGCTTAAACATAATAGTAAGTCTAACAGAGCATTTATTTCTTTGTTCTTCTCTTCTTGAATGAGCTGTATCTTAGAATATCCTTAAATCTGCTCTTGTCTATTTAAGTATGCTTGTTTAAAAAGTTATTTACCAAAGAGTTGCTTTACCAATCTGAAGTAGAGTGTGTGTGCATCGAGCCAGACTTAGTCTGCCAAAAGTGACAGTTGAATTAAATTGAATTTGAAAAAAGTGGTAAGATATATAAAAGGGGTAACGATTTGTAGGTATTCAATTAGCCACCGTTTTAAAAAGTTGAGTGCTTTACCCAATGCTTCTAGTTGGGAAAATGGACGAAAGTTTCCGACTTTATTCGAAAGCTTTCAAGCTTTGGAGATCAGTCTCACCTTTGCTAATTTAAATCTGTCTGGAAAGTACCCCTTATTCAGGCATGAATCAAGGATGTTTTTTTATTTCCTCAATGATATTGATGGGGATAAGGAAATAAAGATGAGATCCTCTGATGCAAAAAAATGAATAATTAAGCAACAGAAAAAATCAACTGATGATTGGGAGCTCGATGTGATTCTGGAAGAAATAAGTAACCAAAAAACCGACACCCCACCAAATAAAACAGAAAAGCATCAGCCAAAATAAACTTAAAACTCTACTCTACCAAACAAAATAACTTTCTCCAAGAAGGGGATCACAACAAATTATTAGCCTAAATCTAAAACGGTAATTAAAACTGGCAATACTCGTCACATCACGCCGAGGACCTAATAGATGATCTAGTATTCTAAAAAAAATAACAATCTCCAGAAATAGAAGCAGTGTAAAGAAAACATTAACTTAAAAAAGCACTGGAAGATTAATAAAAACAGAAAAAAACAGAGAAGAAAAAACAAAATGTTAAGGAAGAAGAAATAACTTAAAAAGATCATTTAGTCCAAATACAAGAAAAAAGGAAAAATCAAGAGATTAGCTAGATGTTCATCTGTCTGTGGAACTTCAGGCAAACATAATTCTTTCTTCCATCTTTTCGCTGTTATTTTTCCAATGTATTTCTAATTACTTTACCCTATATATTTATCTCACAACTTAAATAAAAGAGTCAGAGGTAAAATTAGCCATTTATATATAACTAGAGTAGGAATAATAGAAGGAAAAATGAAAGAGAAGCAACCTATACCAGTCTTAGTAAAATAACTGCTAATAGCGGTTCGAACGACTACAAAACATATATACTAACAAAGATATTGAAAAATACACCACCATAACAAATTTGTGTGATTCCCACGCGTGATATCCTTTTTACTTAACCATGCTAAATATAACTACTCACAATGGCCAGATATAAGCTTGATCTACAGGCAAACTGCTAATCTCTACCTTCTTTCAAATTTCAAGATTTGTGATCTCGCCTATCGATCACACACATGAGACTCACAGTAGACTCGTGAAACAGGGGGCACAAAATAGGAATGCCTAGAATAGATCTCATGCTAAACACTGTGGTTCGGATTTTACGTTAAGCCTTAGCTCTAATGACTGCCTGAATACACTTTGTTGTCTCTAACTCTACTTCCCGCTGTTCTATCCTGAACTAATCATCTTCCCACCTTCTGATTCCTACCTTCCATACTAACATTACTCGTAGTTTAATGAGGCTCTGGACAATGAGGGTGCAGAAGAATACAAAGGAGTAATGGGTCTCCTGTTTTGCATTGGTCTCTCTTATGAGGGCCATCGGGGAGCTTCGTACAATCAGTTCGTTGCCTCCGACATTCTTTTTAATTTCATTTCATTTCTCTTACGTTTTCCTGAAGATGGCAGAAAAGATAGTTGAAAGATGTCTGGTCTAATAAAGAAAGTTCACTTGCCGTTATATTTTCTTGACTTTTACATACTGAGAAGAAACTTAGTGAAAAAGTAAAACAAAAATCCTAAAATTAAAAAAAATAAAGATGTTTTCGCTTTTGACTTAAATCAATCCTGGATTCACTCCGGTAACCGCAGTCGTGCGAAGCGCGAGCGTTAACTTCTGAACTCCGAAAGACGTAAAAAAGCACAACCTGAAATCTCTTAAGAGTTCACAGGAAAAATGGCAGTAAAATGGCCAGAAGTCTTACGCATCTCATTATCCACCCTCTACTAGCAGTAAGTGGTAGGCCAACCTGCTTTTATCCAGACGGATAACGACCGGGTAATGAAATAGTCATAAAGGTCAGTATGACAATTGTTGGTGAGCCCGAGGTCACTAGGGGCCGGTCCTCTTTGGGGGAGGTGGCAGGAGGTATTATGTTTTGTACACCTAATAGCGTCCAGGTGGAACCTTCGTCGCCCCTGGGAAGGGGCTCCTGTTCCGTGTCAGAGGTATGTGGATATAAATAATCATCGTCAGGGTTTCTTAGGAAAGAGAGTGTGTATGTGTTGTGTAGCGAAGATGTGAGAGGAAAGAAAGCAATCTTGTAATTGGTTATGTGTGTGTTGAGAAGTGTAAACTCTACCCATCCCAGTACGGGGCTGAGCACAGCCTATCCGCCAATTGGTAGCCAGATCTCTCCATGCGCTGACGTTTGTGTCCGCTTATCTTGGAATAAACCGGCTACCGTGACGTTAGCGGACCAGTGCCGTATCCAATCGGCGAGTAAGAGCTCTTCCACACTTTAGTAGGGTGCGGGATTTAATTCGAAAGTATCCAGTGGATATACCGGTAAAGAAAATCCAAAATAGAGAAATCCTTAAGTGATTTGAATATATTAAGGAAAAACATGTGATAGTAATGGCCACCACACACCTCAAAACTCTGATAAATGAGGAAAATTTTCAGCATTTAGAAGGGAAAAATTATGCATCCAGCGCTTCACTGAAGCGCTGGATGCGATAACGCTATGGAATTGCCGGAAACACGCATCAGGATTGTCTAGTTGTAAATTACCTATCTCCATCACCTTGTCATCCTTCTTCCACCTAAAACTTTGGCCTGCAGCTTGGACTTGGTCACCGCATGAGTGCTAGTATGATTCCAAGAGTGCATCATGCATTCAAAGAAGTCTGCCTCGTCACCCTCCACCTCACTCTTGTTGCAAATGCCACTCGTGCCGTCAGAAATCTCTAATATTCGTCTCTACGGCTATACCCATTGCTGAGCTGGCTTGAGTTGTGCTTCAATAGCTAGGTCACACTAAACATATGCTAGAAGGCGGCGGCCAACTAGCAGTCGATATGTTTGAAGATATGTTTGAAGCTTCTTTTCTCAGCCTTCTAAAATCGCATCCACCAGGACTTCGGATTTCTAGAGTGTTCAATATATCGGTTCTCCAAGCTTGTTTAAGGTGTTGATAAAAATGTATAGGAGGTTTCTGAAATACGCACAACTCTTTCTGTGTACGGTCTCAGGCCTTGGTACCTTATAACATGACATGGTGAACCGGTTGAAGAAGGGGATATTGACCTCCTCGCTGAAGCTCTCCTGATTCAACTGCCTCTAATCAGGTTTATCACTGACGCTTATTTTTGCCCAAAATATCGTCCAGGAATTTGGTGGAGTGATAAGTAGAGTTAAAACACGTGGGATTGTCACCACGAAACTCATTCCAACTCTAACTCTGCTATTATTGTGCTGCAGCCCTACCGATTCCATAGACACTGTATCTTTCTCAAGGCTCCCTGTGTACTGAAAGGGGTTGGGGCGTAAACTGAGGCCTAATGGTCTTTACAGCATCCGCATTCGCCTCCAAATTGAATGTGTTGCCATATAGCTTATAGGCTGGGGCAAGTTATATAAGTCGCCGTCATCGACAAGGACTGACTGAAGGGGTCAGCCTCAATGATGACTTGGCAAGATTGGGCATAACCACTGGTTACTATATGTACATACTGGCGCTCTACTTTGGCACCTTAGTCCTCGTTTGAACTCTCAGCAGTAAGCTCTCGCACGACACCACACTCAGAGCCAATTAAAAGGAACGGTTTGAAGAAGTTGCTGTTGTTTTCCTTCATCATCATAGCCACGTTTTAATGCATGCTGAATTTTGCCCTGGCAGATGACTTTAAAATAGGACTGTTGGCTTCGCATCATAAATGGCAGAACAACGGGCAATAATGCGCGGGTATTGGGCTTAATTGCGCCGTGATCATCAAATTGGTATAGGGTTTCACCGAACAGGAGTCTTAGTTGCTCTCATAAAGACCACTTCCAGGAGTTTGAAATTAAAGTACACAATAAACGAGGCCCAGTTGTAATAATAAGCAAGCTTAGCAAGATATCTACCGTTGTTATTGTACTATGTTTTACAGGTATCTTCTTTTAATCATTTCAAGTAAATTCAAGCTAGAGTTATTTTGAATTAGTTTCGTCGTACTTTGGCACAAACCTTCGGCCAAAAGCCTGACCCCATACCAATATAACCAAGCGGAGAACCAAAACATAAAGTTGCGAATTGATAGATCAAAGGTAAATGGCGTTCCTCTGTCCTTCACGCTAAAAAATAAGTGGGAAATTTAATTTGTAACAAAGTATGGTATCATGACCATATTTGATATTAATCAAGCTAAACAAGATATCTTAGCATAAGTTTTTTGCATTTTTTTACTTTTACTTCATTCATTCCTTTCAAATATGACATTAATTAACATGCGATGAAAGCCAGTATAATTGAACTACCTCTGTTACATAGCCAAAGACCTTTCATGTTTATTGAAAGGAGGTTTCTAGACCTTACAATAATAATCATCTGGACCTAACTCCCCAAAGTGATGGATTAATTCTCATTTACAAATATTCATATACATAATAAGAAGAATAAAGGTGGAAAAATAATTGAAATTGGAATTCTACAGCTCAACCAAGGCGCAACTTGCATAGTTTTTCATTATATTGTAAACTGCCTTTTTATTTTGCAGATATTATAAATGACTGTTGCGAAGTTCCTAACTATTATTTATTCAATGGAAAATTATTACGTCATATTGACAATAGTTTTTAAAAGGAAAGAATTTCCACATATGTTTTTGTTTAAAATGAATTCTGGCTTGAAATTCTTTTGACCTAATATTTTTTATAATAATAGAAAAAATATAGTTGCAAAGACCAAGTAATTTTTTTAGTATACTTCTTGTATATTTTGATATAAAAGGTCTTTCAATAAGGTCGCTCAATTTTTAAATGTAAATAAAACAAGTTGTGTACGATATATGCACTCAATTTATTTTAAATTTGAAGGTACATTTTATGGCATTAAGTGTGGAATATGACGTCATTCAAATGTCCGCCGAGGCATTGCTTGGTGGAACGTATTCGGGAGACCCAATTTTCGATGACTTTGTCGCATTAAATCTGGCTAAATTTGCTTGATGGTGTTCGTTATGTTGACTTTGAGGACATAAACTGTTTGTGGATTATTCGCATAGACCTGCGATTTAAGGTAGCCCCAAAGAAAGTAGTCTAATGGCGTTAAATCGCATGATCTCGGTGGCCAGTTGACGTCGCCACCGCGCGAGATGACCCTGCCCTGAAATTGCTGGTGCAATATATCTATCGTGTGGCACGTAGTGCCGTCCTGTTGGAACCACATGTCGTCAGTATCACTATAATCCAGTTGAGGTCACAAGAAGTTGCTTATCCTGGATCTGTAGGTCTCGCCGTTGACGGTTATGGCAATCCCATCTCTGTTCCCCCCAAAATACGGACCGATGATGCCGTTAGACGAAAATCCGCACCAAATGGTGACTTTGTTGGGATGCAATTGGTGCTGGTGTACCTCATTTGGATTGTTTTCGTCCCAAATCTGACAATTTTGCTTGTTCACAGATCCATTCATCCAAAAATGGGCCTCGTCGCTGAAGATGATTTTTGGGGAAAATTTGGGGCAACTTCCAACTGCTCTAGAGCCCAATCAGCGAGCACACGGCCTTGTCTATGGTCGTTTACTTTAAGTTTCTTGGTAAGTTGGATTTTGTACAGGTGCAGACCCAAGTTCCTACACATAATTCGCCAAAGTGAAGTCGCAGAAAGGCCAACTTCTTGTGAACGACGAGAAATTGACTGCCTCGGATTTTCCCGTACACTCTCATTTACCACAGCGATGTTTTCAGCAGACCTAGCGTTTCGGCGACGTACGAGTGTTGGTTGATTGTTGATCGACCATTTTGCCTCCAAGTTAGCCACCAAGCGTCGAACAGTGGACTCGGCAGGACGATTGTGGCAAGGATAGAAATCACGTAATTCGTAGAGCGTTTGTCGAACGGAGCACTAAATTTGATAATAACATTTGATGAGTTGCACACGCTGTTTAACGTTATAACCTTCCATAGTCACTTGCCTAGTACTACTGAACAGTTCATAGTGAGGTTGCCAGATGTTGCTTTAACAACCTGGCCACTATCGCCTGACAAATCTCGAGCGTTCTTGTTGAAAGACCCTTTATATTTACATAATCATTTTCGATTATTCTTGTTGCTGTTAAATGGGGTTGTTTTATTTAAAGATAAAAATATGTTTGAAATTCGAAAGTAAATATTGAAAAAAGCTTTTGGAGAAAGAATATTTCTAATATGCCAGGGTAATTAACGCTTTTGTGCTTTAGGGTATTAGATTGCATTTTTATTTATCTTTCCTGCTATCAAAAATTATATATTAAAATGAATATTCTTAGAGATACTATGATGAGCAATAGTCATTGTGTTCAGTTTGAACCAATATCTTGATAGAAATAGCTTTCCTAATTCTCGTATTAATTGTTAAATTTCCAATCTTATGATTTCCTAGTGTTAGAAATAAAAAAAACTTTTCAATTTCATGTTTTGAGCAGATCCGTAAAAATAGGTTTGCATCATTCTCTCAATAATTATTTTAATTCCTATATCATCAGAGCTTAAATCAGAATGACTCGGTTATAATTAAAATTTGATTTAAGCAAACATAGAAGAGTATTTGGTTTACCGTACATATAATAATGTGTGGAAGGCTAATCTGCTCTTTGCCAGGAATATGGCTAATTATTAACTTCATATAATGCTTTACATCTCCAGCAGAACCCTCTATAGATTGTGTTTCTAAATTGGTAGTTTTATTTCGCATTATAATTATATATTGATTAATATTCACCTGTCTGCAAAATGTTAACGAATTATTTCAATTAGAATTTTCTTTTTGCTAGGACTAAATCAATTATCATGGAATGTAGTTTGCTTTATGTGTTCAGTACCAGATATTTCTCCGCATTATATCATTTCTGATCTTACGCCTTAGATCGGATTATCGCTTACTTGTAATAACTCTTATATTCTTTTGTTTCCTGTGACATTACGAATATTATATTGTTTTTTTTTTCACAAGTTATTTTTCAAAAAGCCATTGTGGTTTAAAATATCGTAGGACAGATTGTAACCAACAGCATTCTGGTTATCAGGCTTGAAAATCGCAGACCATATGTCCCTTTTTGTTATTCTATTATTATACTAATAAAAACAAGAATAATAACAGGTATTTCTATAGTTATAATAATGTTCTACAAGTGGAATAATTTGAATGTTGCAAATCACTGTATATATATATATATATATATATATATATATATATATATATATATATATATACATATATATATATATACATATATATATATATACATATATATATATATATATATATATATATATATATATATATATATATATATATATATATATATATATATATAGTCAAGGAGATATAGAACAGAATATTTTCCCAATATTTAACCAGTTATCCGCTACTAACATGACAACCGGCCGACAAAGGAGCAATAAAAATAGCTAAGAAGATCACTTATTTGTAAATGAGATGAGTAGCAAAGCGAAAGAGTAAAAACAATAAATATTAAATGAATAAACATCCCCAAGAGATTTTTATTTATTATTCCGTTGGTCATTTATCACTTGTCCTAGGCTCTCTTGTGGTTTACTTTGCTTAGCTAAAGGTCAGACAAGGTTCTACCACAACCGGTTCAGCTTCTCTTCACAGCCATACATTAGAATTATTCTGAATCAGTGGAACGAATCTTTTCGCTTAAAGAGCTCACTGAAAGATAAAAAAAACTATGGATTTCAGAATCACAGTGATCGAAACTTTAGAGGAAACAAATTTTTTCAGTGCCAATATTAATATATTGTGTTTTCGCTCATATTTTCGTGTTTGGAAAAGTTTAATGAGATAACTAGTTGTTTATATTACACAGGTAGTTGATATTTACAAATACCAACCAGGAAGAGGTTTCTTAGTTACGAGACGCAGGTGAGATAGGAGAGGTGTGTGTGTGACCTTTAGGTTTTCAGCAGCCAATGTTGCTTCCTTCAGTTAAATAGCCTTGAATAGGTTGTGAATGTCAGACCTCCATGAGAAATGCATAATTTTTCAATTTATACCACCTAATATATCCTGCACTCATGACTACCCATATACCTTCTACCTTCCACACATTTTCTTTAATTTCAGGCCCTTTATCCCAAATATATTTTCATCCTTTAGAAAATGCCTTTGTAGAATTCGCTTCATCCTATCTTAATAAATACATCGCCAAATACTGTAGCTTTTAAATCTGCTATAGCCTGCGCTCAAGGTCACCTCAACATTACCCCAATTGAGTGGGGCCACGCCTTCTGTCAAGGAGGCTATTGCATGCTGTGGCAATTTATAAGACCCTCCCTGTGCTAGGGGGTCCTTGCAAAAGTTAGGGGTTGCTAGGTCGATTGCATCTTAACCCCCCGCAGATTGCATCTAAGTGGGCTGTTGCCACCTTAGGATTGGAAACATGTTTGAAGGAAGGGGGAAGAGGTGCGTGTCATACCCACGTGTTAATGACTAACTACTCTAGGTTTCTTGTCCTACAGGGTTGCAAGGGCTTACACAACAGGTTCGCCTGGTAGATGGTTTTAGAAGGCTAATTATATTGATTGAGAACGAAATTTATCGCAATTCTATTTAATTCAAGAATTTCCTTTCAGCTATGGCTATTTAATTCATCTAAATTAGCCAAAAAATCATATTTTCTATCAAACTAAACGTTTTAAAAAGTAAACATATCCAATTAAGTAACAATATGCCCCAATTGTAGGCAAACAAACGTCCTCACGTTTTAAAATTTTTTAACTTTTTAAAAATTTATCTTTCTTTTATGCAAAGCAAAATATGTAAATTTCTGATGGTAATTCTTGACTTTGATATTAAATTTCTAAGGGTAAAGAATTATAAACCTCCTGCTAATTCACACAGTTGTCAAACTACATGCATAATGTATATTCGATTTCATTTCTAGTTTGGTATAAAAAGTATCAATTAGCAGCATTATTCAAACGAGAACTAAAAATATAAAAAAATTAGCATTGGTTTTAACGTTAAAATAACCATAATAAGGTATCATATATCCATTAAAATAATTTAAAGAGCAAGTAACAGCTAAGAATTGGAGTTAAACGCACGTTTGACATCCGTAGTGGTGGCCAGAGAATATACCATCAAAACCTCACGAAGGAAAACGTCCCAATATATGTACATATTCTCCTAAAAAGATACTTCAGTCCCTAACGAAGGGAAACGTCTCAATGTATGTACGTATCCTCCAAAAAGATACTTCAGTCCCTTGCGAAGGAAAACGTCCCAACATATGTATATATCCTTAAGTCTCTTACGAAGGAAAACGTTCCAATGTATGTACGTATCCTCCAAAAAAAGATACTTTAGTCTCTCACGAAGGAAAACGTCCCAATGTATATACGTATACTCCAAAAAAGATAATTTAGTCTCTCACGAAGGAAAACATCCTAATGTATGTACATATCCTCCAAAAAGTTACTTCAGTCTCTCACGAAGGAAAACGTTCCAATGTATGTACGTATCCTCCTAAAAAGATACTTTAGTCTCTCACGAAGGAAAACGTCTTAATGTATATACATATCCTTTAAAAAAGATACTTTAGTCTCTCACGAAGGAAAACGTCCCAATGTATGTACATATCTTCCAAAAAGATACCTCAGTCTCTCAAGAAGGAAAACGTCCCAATGTATGTACGTATCCTCCAAAAAAGATACTTCAGACTCTCACGAAGGAAAACGTCCCAATGTATGTATATATCCTCCAAAAGATACTTCAGTCTCTCACGAAAATCTTTTCCGAAAGAATGTGGATTAAAGCAATAAAAGAGAATTTTAAAAAACTCGTTGAAGGAATAAATGTTTTGCTCTTTGCAGTTACATGTTAATTTATTAATAGAAAGGTCAGAAATGGATATCTTTGTATTTTTCTCATTCTTTGAGAATATTTTCAGTCTTTGTGGATTCTCTTATATAAATTATATATATATATATAATATATATATTATATATAAAAATATAATTTATATAAGATAAGTTTTATATGAGAGAACAAATTCACAATAATGTGAATTGATTTCAAGATATAAAAATCACACTTTAGTGTAATTAATTTATTATATTACAGGACAAGGTTTGGTATCTACTAACATCTTCAACCTTACAAAGAAAAGACTAAACACACAAATGATTTATACAGTGGCGGCAACAAAAAAAGTGACATTTAATATTGGCAACAGAAATCGATACACAAAATCGTTTTCACGATTTTACTTGCCAACTAGCCAATGAAAAGGTGCGGGGCTTATGCTGCAAGTGGACGACTCTCCTGAGCTAAAACAAGAGAACTGTGCTTTACTGGAACTCAGTGTCTCGTTTGAGCTCGTACAGTTAGGCTTTAGTGTATGGCACTCCAGCGTGCTGATTTCCTGCATTCGTGCCTACATTTGACGTGCTATAACTTCTGTGCAAATGGATACAATGGGGCGGAAAAAGCTTTCTATGACAGAGAAAAGCCGTGCCTTGACCCTATTAGAGGAGGGAAAGTCTTTTATTGATGTAGCAGCAGATTTAGGAACCTCAAAAAATACGATTCATCGCCTAAAACGGGCAGCTGAGTTATTGCCACCAGGTACCATACCAAAGATGAAGGAGGGCATTGGTGCAGCTAGGAAGACATCTCCAAGGACTGATAATATCCTAAGGCGTGAAGTGATGTCAGACCCTTCTGTAACCTCCGCTTCAATCAAGAAAAAACACCCAGACCTCCTCCAGAGCGTCGCCCTCAGGACCATCCGTCATTGCTTACAGAAGGACTTATGCCTACCGGCTCGCCGCGCTGCCAAGAAGCCACTTCTTACCAAGACTATGAAGATGAAAAGGCTCAATTTGTGCAAGCCCTATAAACATTGGACAGCTGCCCATTGGAAGAAGGTGATTTTCAGTGATGAGAGCACCTTTAGGCTGGTCAGAGGAGAGTCAAAGATCGTGCGTCGTCCCAGCAATGTGTCTCGGTATAAACCAAAATATACCGTGAAAACTGTGAAACACCCTGATAGTGTGATGGTGTGTGGTGCCTTTAGTGGAAACAAGGGCAGAGGGGTCTGTACTTCCTTCCCAAGAATGTAACCATGAGGGGGACTAACTATCTGGAAGTTTTGAGGCAGCACATGCTGCCATTTTGGGAAATTCATCAGTGTGAATTTTTCATGCATGATGGTGCCCCTGCTCACAGGTCCCAGTTAGTGAAAAGGTTCTTCAATGATAATAATATTAGTGTTTTGGAGTGGCCTGGTAATTCCCCGGACCTAAATCCTATTGAGAATGCTTGGAATCTGATGAAAACCAAAGTTCAAGAGCCAGCACTCGGCAGCATCAAGGATCTGATAGAATCACTGAAGAAGATCTGGGTTACGATCGACCCCACCTACTTCGCAAACCTTACTGAATCAATGCCCAATCGACTCAGGATGATCATCAAGTGCAAGGGCAACATGACCAAGTATTAACTTTCATGAAATATTCATAATAAAATATGTAAGTTACATTTTTCTGTTTCATTTTCTCTGAATTGTCACATGTCACTTTTTTTGTTGCCGCCACTGTATATAGATGGGGATGAGAGAAGTATCACAAGAAAGAGAGAGGGGAACGAAGGAAGATATTGACTAGGGAACTGGTAAATTTGTAAAGATTTTCGAAATAGGTTTTGGGCTGAAAGAATTTTGAATGACTGTTAAATTTAAATGATCCCTCAGATATATTGTAATTTTAAATTTTCAATCAATATTGATTCAATTATACGTCTTTTATCATAATTATTAGATCTTTTCAAATGCTTTTCATTATTAAATTAGTTTGTTGTTCACAATTACTCGTAAGGTTGAACAATCTAGAAAATAAAATTCCTCTTCCTATATGCTCCCGATGTGCATATATGCGTTTAGTGAAATCCCCAGTTTTCGCTACACACACACACACAAACACAACACATATTCCCCAAAATTACCCCCTCAGATGATCGAACGAGAGATTTTGTAATATAATTATTTTCCTTAATCACTGATGAAGAAAACCAAGTGTAGTGTGGACATTGGTTTTGAGGAAGCTGTAAAGTTTACAACACACCACCGGAATCAATAGATAGGAGACTTCTTGGCTTTGTCAAAGCAAATATGAAAATATTATCGTACTATAATAAAATGAAAACATTGAAATAAAAACTAAAGGCACCTACAAAGAATGAGAAAATTCCTTGCTGCAATTTGTTTGCGTGTATATTCGTGCATATTTAAAAAAAACAAATTTCTTTCCTCACGCCACCACGTCAAAGGCCATAGAATGAGATAAATGATGGAGAGGAAACGTGAATAAACTCGTATATTTATTAGTCTTTTGAATTTACCCCTGACCTATTCTATAAAGAACTGTAAATAAAGGGTACCAAATGTTTTAGAAGATTTTTTTAAATACTCGAATTCTAAAGTGGAAAGTTATTTAAGGTCAGATCTATAATTTGGTCTACTGCAAAATTGCCTCCAATAAAATAAGTTGATTTTCTAAATAAAGTGATTTAATAATTTACTTTGTACAACGGCTTACTAATTTTCTCAGTGTACCTGTAAAACTAATTTATTTCATCCCTTCATGGTTAAGGTTTTTCTCAAGTGATTAAAATGGTTTGCTGTAAAAAACCCAAAAGGTTCTGAAGCCTCTATTGGGTAGGCGAAATCTTAATGTTACAATGGATTTATAACAGAATCATAATTGTTGGAAAAAATCCAAATTTCATCTTCAGAAGCTAATTGAAATTTCAAAGTCATATACTTTCTCATTAATATTGCAATTTTGGTAAAAACGTGCTTTCATAAGTCTATGAACTAAATTATTTAACAAATAACATCCTTCTTTGTTTCATGCTAGATATTATAAAAAAAATAACTAAATTAAATGCATTATAAACCTGAAGGGGTTATTAATTAATCATGCTATATAAGTATCTTAGATGTAATAAAAATATTAGATGATATAGAGTTAATAAAAGAGTAATATTACAATTAATATGTAATATTTCTTTTAGTTGGTTAAGTAGCAAGGTGTATGTCACAGAATAAGTGTACATTCCGTTCATACTAAAATACGCTACAGGACATCCTAGATGGATGGTTTTACAAATCTTGGGTATATAAAAAAGATTACCTCATTATGGACGAAAGTTCTGGTAAATGATCCATACAAGTTTAGTTGTTGGGGCGATGTACCTGAAACCATCCGGTTCGGGTGAACATTATCGGCCAATGTTACTTTGAAGTTGAGAGAACAATACAGATTACCCCTGCTGTATAATTATTAAATCGTTAAATTAGAATGAATATGGGTGAACTGATAGTACTCGCGATCCAGAATAATAATTTCAAAAAAAGTTTTGATAAATGTAACAAACAAAGAGGGAGATGAATAGCATTAGAGTGAAAAGTCTGAGAGAGATTTGAAAGATTTTCAGGCTCATTAACCCATAGGAAAAAGAAAAGATGATACGCAACGATTTCGTCTTTTTATATGTGGAAACCAGGCAATGGCTTCGTTACTTCCTCCTGCGAGGGGAGCTTGCGCTTCGCTACTAAGATTAAAATTTAAAATCTAAAAAAAAGCAGCCATGGTTAAATTTGTATAAATTTTCTGAACTTCGCTAAATTAGAATAATTTTAAAAAGGATCTCTAAACTATTTTTCCCCTTTCAAAAAATCACGTTGCTAAAATATAGTTATAGATAAAATAAAAAAGCAGCCTTGGTTAAATTTTAACAAATTTTCTGAACTTAACCAATTGTAATTCATTTTCTTTTAAAACATTAAAAAGCTTTGGCTAATCATATATATTTTTTCGGAACTAAACTATTTTGTTTTTTCAAACTCTAAAGAAATTCTTAGAAATTACCTTAATAAAAATTTAAAATATACATAAGTCATAGCCAAACTAAAATAAAATTATTATTCAAATACTCCAAAAAATCCCGTTCTTAAATTATAGAGTTAGTGATGATGACAAGGATCAGACAGATTAATGAAGCAAAGAGAAAGAGAAAGGTAGCAAAAAGAAAAAAATAATATAATCTCTTTTACTTATTAAAGAAAGTGAAATAATAGGTTCGGTTTGAAGCTATGCCATCGTGGATGGTGTCCTAGTGGTTAGCGTTATGGTCGGTAAAGCGGAGATGGCTTAGATACGAACCGTTCCTATTATTTCACCTTTTTTGATAAGTAAAAGAGTTTATATTATTTTATCCAGTTTTCTATCTTTCTCTCTTTTTTCTTTCTTAATTTATGTATGATTCTTGCCTGGTCTTAAAAGAAGACAAATTCGCTTGTTGATCAACTTTTATTATTTCAACTGTTTCACGTGATATTGTGATTTCGCTTTCATGAAGAGTTATATGTCACGCGGGAAGACGAGCAATTCTTTCCAGTGAATTTCGCGAGGCGACAAAATATATTTCGAAACACTTCATTCATATCGCTTTAATGTCGATAATTTTTTTTTTAATTTTGAATTAACCTTTCACAATTATTCAGAATTATCATTGTAAGTTTAGCGCTGTTAATTTATTTAAAATTATCGACTGAAGTCAGTTTCCAGATTTTAACAAATGTCTTGCAATTGCACAGTTTATTGTGTCTGCCAAAATATCGATAAATGAATTAATCCATTTAGACGAATTAGGTCAGAGTTAGCTAAGTACAAAGTTATCAACTATTCATTATGTAAGCTGATGCCTTAGTTAATTTGAAAAGTCGATATAATTAAATTTAAACAATGATGCTGAATACTATATTTTGGTGTTTTGATCTCATAAAACAGCCTTCTTCAATCTTTATACCAGCCCAAAATAAACCTACATTGAAAAATTATGATATTTTGTAACATTTATTATTTGACTCGCCATTTAGAAAATTAAATTGAATATATTGAGTTCAAATCTTTCTAAGGAAAATACTTTTCATCGAGGTATTTAATGCTAGCTACTCGTAGCATTGACATTGTATAAATCATATCTTATAGTCTGAAATTTACAGCATATTCAAGCGTTGCTTAATTATTCAATACGTTGGCAACAATATGGCCAAGAAAAGTAGAGCTTTAGATCTACACTACAAATAAACTAGCTTAAAAGTTCTTCATGTTTATGTATATGTTTTTTTTTCAAGTTTATATTTGCAAATATTGCTCAAATGATATTCTAAATATATGGCACCAATATGTCTGATGAGAAATGAATTCTCTTATCTACTTGTCTTAAATATGACTTTTCACAAATTTTGTCGGAATTCTATAAGCAACCTTAAACAAGTTTTATTGCAACTTTTCTTTATCCTTTAGTTCTTCTCTTAAAATTCTTATTCCTCGTTTTGAAATCTATATTCTTTAATTAGAGTGTAAAATGGAATTAAAAGTTATAATATTTAATTTCATTTATAGTTTTTAATTAGATTAAATAAAATGAAATCAAATATCTATCACCGTAAAAGCCTATTACGAATGCTTAATTTCTTTGAAGATTCTATTCTAAACTATTATTGATCATTTACGTTAGGTCAAGCATCCCATGAACCTCAATAAGCTTATTTATGCAAAGCATGCCCAAAAATAGGTTAGATTTTTTATCCAATGACTTTAATTTTTCCCATAAAATGTATTTAAAGTATTATAAAAATATGAATTTAAAGATTAATATTAATATTAAAACATTTTCTTTGCTGGATCGTTTTGATATTCTCGTAAAAAATAAACTTTCAAACATATTCACGGGTTTTTTATGTTAGCATAAATCTTTTTAACAGAAATAATAACTATGTGGGAAAATCATCATATAAACGAATATTTTGCTAAAATAAATGGTAAACATGTCTTTGTCATTTTTCATTTACATGAGTATATATTTGCTTGACTGGATACATAATTTTTAATTCTAATCTCTATGATTTTATATTACGAGTTTGGCATTTCTTAGAAAAGTCTTTGCGTAAACACAAAAAAACCTTGACTGCACATTCACGAGCTATTAGCATAAACACGCGCCACCATAAGCTTCTATCAAGATAGAGCATTCTTGTAGGAGAGAGTATACATATTATTACCGTTATCAGATGAAAAGAAGAATAACTTACATCTATTAAAGATTTTCAGTCAAATTCGGTCGGGAAATTGTGTTGCTAAAAGCCTTTCTGTCCGACAGATACACCGAAAACTGTCATTTTTAATTATTGTAGTCTTGGGGAGAAAGTGTATAAAATACTTAAAATTTTGACTCAGCCGATAATGGTATGGTAAAAAAAGGGACAAAATTTCATATAGGAATGTAACCATATATTATTATAGGATATTCACATGTGAATGTGCGTGACAAAATGATGTTATATTAATATGAGATGTTCATATAAGAATGTGCGTGATATCTCTGGCATGTAAAAACAAAGATAGATGAGTTTAATTATATTTTTTGCTATTTCGTCTAATAATAATGAATTCTTATAGAATTTTTAGTCGCGTGCGGGTCTAGTCGCCAGCGAATCTACATCTCACTATGACGATCGATCGGTGGGTCGGTCCCCGCTTAGCTTTTTTTTTTCTTTTTATAATAACATTGTAACTATCCAGCCAATTCTAATGAAATTTGAAACTCTTCTGTTGTTTCACATTTTCTTTCGAATTCTATAATTGCCAAATTCCTCTCAAGGTAAGCCCGAGTATTATTTTGTTTTGGCAATAACATCATAACTATTCAGCAGATTCTAACGAAATTTAAAACCATTATGTTGTCTTATACTTTCTTTCGAATGATATAATTACCACAGTCCTCCCGAGGATAGCCCAAGAATAATTTGTTTTTGGAAATAACATCATAACTATTCGGCGGATACTCTGTTAGACTAGACTAGGCTATAATATGCTATAATCTGCTAGGCAAGCCTAGAATAGACTACACTATGCTAGTATATTATAGGCTGGGCTATACTCTGTCAAGCTATGCTAAGATATAATGTACAAGGGTAAGATATACTTTGCTAATTAGGCTATAATATGATATACTAGGATAGCATATAGTATGTTAGGCTAGACAGTAAGAAGATATGCTTGACTAGGGTATGATAGAATTGTAGAGGTTATACTTTCTAGGATAGTTAATGCTCTGCTGAGATATACTATGCTAGCTAAGCTAAGCTATACTAGGCTAAGCAGGGCACGAAAGGCTATACTAGGGTAGGCAACCCTATGGTATGCTAGGTTAGGCTATGATATACTAAGATATGCTACACTAGGCTAGGTTTAGCTATATTAGGTTAGGATGTTCGAGGCTTTACTAAACTAGGCTAGGCTATGTTATGCATGCATTGCAAGCCTAGGCTAAGATCTAATATTCTAGTCTAGTCTAGACAATACTATCCTGTATATTAAAGGCTTTACTAGGCTATGTTAGAATAGGCCTTACTATGGTTTCTAGGCTAGGATAGGTCATATTATACGTTCTTTGCTAGGCTAGGCTAGATTAGTCTAGGTTAAGTCATACAATGGCAGGCTAAGCTATACTATGTAAGGCTAGGCTATACTATGCTAGCTACGCTAGAGTATGGTATGGTAAGTTCTACTATTATAAGTAACCCTAGGCTAGACTTAGTTATACTAAGTTAAGCTAGACTAGGCTCTACTATGGTAGGCTATGTTATGACATAATATATTCTGTTATACTATGATATACTATATTATGCTAGGCTAGGCTAGGCTAGGCTAGGCAGGATTTATATGTTAAACAGTCTAGGTTGGTCTATACTCTGCTAGGCTTTATTATGTTAGGTGAGGTAATACTATGGTAGGCTATCCTACGGTAAGCTAGGTTTTGCCAGGCTACTATTCGAGACTATACTAGGCTATGTTATAAAGTGTTATACTATCCTAGACAATACTAAGCTATACTAGGATATGCTATGCTAGGCTATACTATGCTAGTAGATACTATACTACCTATAGAATACTATATTATGTTTTGCTATGCTATCCTATGTTATGCTATGGTATGCTATAATATACTATGCCATGTTATATGTACTATGCTATAATATGATAAGCACTACAATGTAATAATATGCTATGTTATGCTATAATGTGCTATGCAATACTATTCTAGACTATGAAATTAGGGTGTGACCATTTTTTCACCTTTTCAATTCAATAAATGAGGTGTTGCAAAAAGTTAAGGCCGCCATTACTATTTAAAAATATATATATATTTTAATATAATTTAGTTCTGCCTTATAATAAGCTATTAGAAAAATGTGACATTTTAGTCGCGGGCGACTCTACATCTCACTCTGTCGGTCGGTCGGTCCCCATTTTGCTCTTTTTTTAATAATATTGCAACAATTCGGCCGATTCTAACGAAATCTGAAATCCTTATGTTGTTTTACATTCTCTTCCGAATAATACAATTGCCCAAGTCCTTCTAGGTTAGCTCGGCAATTATATTGTTTTGGCAATAATATCATAACTATTCAGGTGATCTTAATGAAATTTGAAACCCTCGTTGTTTTACATTTTCATTAGAATGATATAATTGCTAAGGTCCTCTTAAAGTTAGCGCGGAAATTAGTTTTTGCCATAACATCATAACAATTCGGCTGATTCTAACAAAATTTGAAACACTTATACTGTTTTACATTCACTTTCAAATAATATAATTGCCAATGTCCTCCCCTCCCAAGGTAAGCCAGTAAATTAGTTTTTTGGGGGGGAAGGTGGTGGCAATAAAATTATAACTATTCGGACAATACTAACGAAATTTGAGACCATTCAGGTGTTTACATTCTCTTTCGAATGATAGAATTGCCAAGGTCCTCCCAAGGTTACTCCGGGAATTATTGAATGGCGTAAGGACATAAATCAGAATAAGTGAGGGCACGCGACTTTTGGTTAGCAGACCTTGTTATAGAATATATGAGTAAATAGATTAATTTTTTCAGCGATACTTTGACTCGTTTTTGGTAAATTTAATTTCGAACGATTAACAGTTTTATACCATTATTTTCTTTATGATATATTTGATTTTTTATAGAGGTAATTAAAGAGATATACGCTAAAGCATGTCACATCATTACAAAAACCATGTTTTCCAATTATCAGCCAAAGAAATCATTTTATTGAGAACAACGACCATACGTTACAAATATTTACTAGACTCCTGAGACATAATTATCCTTCACCCGGTGCTAATTATTATTAAATACCAATGCAATAATGAAATTTTCATGTAAAAGTAGAATGATGTAAGTAAAATGTATTCATATAAATGTCAACATGTATCTTCGAACTACGGCAAGAAGATTTCAAAGCTTCAACAAGCAAAAATTGTAAATATTCACTAAAATAGCATCAAAAACAGGTACCTCATACACAAAATGATGCTTAGATCAATCGGTATCCTGCGAGATAATAATATATTTTCCTTCCCACCATTCCAAGTGATAGTATAAGTATTTCAAGGACACACTTCCCTTCCAAATGTTCGTTAAATGCAATTGTCTGTGTTTATGTACGTCCTGTCTTCCTTCGGGCGCCCGTAGACCGCCGTTTCACAACTAAAATGTTGTTCTCTTCACCAGATCTTGTTTTGTAGTGTTGAAGACCTCGCGCAGTGCGAGTTTTATGATATGATTTAGCGCAGATAATAGTAACTTGGTTTTTCGTTTGTGATGAGCGAGCGATAATTAGTCATAATAAAACAAACAGTTTCTCTACCCAAAGTGTAGTAATTACATTTCTTCGACAGCAAGGTACCAACAGACTAGTCGTGATCGGATATACACTATTACGAGGTTTTCTCTCTCTCTTTCTCTCTCTCTCTCTCTCTCCTCTCTCTCTCTCTCTCTATCTCTCTCTCTTTCTCTCTCTCTCTCTCTCTCTCTCTCTCTCTCTCTCTCTCTCTATATATATATATATATATATATATATATATATATATTGAGAATATAATTGCAGTAACGCAATTAATTATGCTGTTAAAAGGCTAATTTTGGCAAACACAGTTTTCCTCAAAGCCCTCGGAAGGAGCTCTTCTCACATACCGAGGTGTAACACTTAAAATAAGCGTTACCTTCTCGTGTATGTGAGAAGAGCTCTTTCCGAGTGTTTTGAGGAAGACTGTGTTTGCCAAAAATAGCCCTTCAGCCGCATATATATATATATATATATATATATATATATATATATATATATATATATATATATATGCATATATGCCGTGATTTAATAAGGTTATATTGGCTCTTAGGTTTAATGTAAATGATTTCTTGAAAATGAAATGATTGCATGTTTCATTATCATTTAAATTTGTATCCTCATGCAAACTCTACAAAATGGCTTAGGTGCTTGCAGGTAGTGCAAAATGTTATGGGACAAGTTGTAATATTGGTATATTTTGGTTCTTATCTGCACGAAAGTGAGAGGGATGTGGGATCAATATATCCCCCTTGATGTTGGTGTCTTTAAAAGAGAGATAACCTCCTTCTTTGAAGTCACCTGACTTTCAGGAGTTTGAAAAATGACGTAAAAATGTATAAATTAATAAAATAAAAGAGAAGAGACTCATTCTTTTAATGTAGATTTCGAAAGGTACATAATGTCCTAACCAGAACTATACCAGTAAATGAGTGTTCCTTTAACTTGCAATTAAACCCTTCTTTCATATGTTGTAATAAGAGATTGTCTTGGCTTACGGCCGAGTACGGATGTAAGCTTGATTCGTACATGAGTAAATCCGTTCCACTTTTCTCTAAGAGTGCTCTAATTTAATTCTTTAACCAGGGAGGCTTTGTATTATGATATATCTATTGCCATTTGCTGCGTTCCAGGATCGAATTAAACAACTCCGTCAAAATATACTTTTAATCACATAAAAGAACAAAATATTAAATCTTTAAATACACTACTTCTATAGTAAGAGTGTCTAATAAATATTAACACTACAAATGAGTACTACGAGATGGTTGACGCAAAAATCACACCTAATACACGAGATTTAAGCTCAATTAATGCGAGTTCTTAAGTCATTTGAACTTGAAATAGTTTGGTTACGATTACCAGAATGAAATGGTTTTGTTACGAATACAATTTGTCACGGAATGAGAGATAACAAAAATGCATAATTTTTGTATTCGTTTTACCTTTAACTCAGAGTGTGTCGACAGTTGGGTGACCTTGAAAGTGAGACGCCTCGATGAGTTGGTTTGGGCAAGTTTGACTGGGGACGTCCTCGCTGAGGTGAGGCAAGCGTGGTGGGATGAGTCGAAAAAACAGCTGATGCTTCTTTTGGAGTGTTGGAGGTGGGTGACGGTGCTTCACTCGACTTGAAGATGTAAGTGAGGGAATCTTGGATGAATGGAAGTTACCCCGATTCCTGTGTTACCAGTTTTGGCTTCTCGAAGATGAGACTTAACCAAGATGGGAATCTCTTCTCGAATGGGAATTCACTTTGGTTTTCCTTAATGGTGAGGGAAATCTCTGCTTTTTCAGCAAACTGAGATTCGTGATATTCTCTGGACGAGAATGGTAGAAGAGTTGTTCTCGATACCACTGGTCTGCTCTTCGAAGCGACCAAAGGAACAGCCTCGGTAAGTTCTGCTTGGTTCCAACTATCTTCTTTATTCTCTGTTTTACTCAGGGACTCGTCTTCTTCTCTCGATGGCTACGCGAATTCTCCTACAAATTTCTCAAGATCGAAATATTTACGTCGATTATCCCCTGGGGGGAGGGGAGACCAAGAAGTTTAGAAGGGGTGAACCCTCACTAAATTACAGTAAAGCCCCTCTCCTAGGGCATAAACTTTCAACGCTGTGACACTTCGTCCCTGCATGTTTACGCACGGGGAAGTTGATATTTTGTCTATTTGGCGAAAATAGACATAAACAATCGGATGGGATAGTGAGCCTGGACCTAGATTTTCTGCTGACGAAGCCTTAGGCAGCAAGATTTTGATTCTAAAGGCTCTCACACCCTCCTTTGTTTATATTAACGGACGAAGAGAGCAGATTTTTGTTGCTTGACTCCGTGATGAAAGTTTACGCAACCAGTCTCGTAAATTACGAAATCTGGCAGCGGGAAAGAGGATGGGGGGAGGAGTCGTGGCTGACGCTGTATATATCTAAAAAAAACTAGCGTCTGCTTGTCCTCGTTATAATCATTCATCCACAGAGATGAAGAAGATATAATAGTGTCTTATTAATAATGAAATTAAAATAAGCCTCTACCGAGTTGTGAACCAGTAACCTATTTCGTGAGAAACACAGGTTTTCCCAATGAGAAGCAAGGAGCTGTTAATAAACTTCGATTCGATTTCCATAAGGGTCAAACGGTAGTTGGGTGATACGGCACCCATTTTTCATGCTAGTCGTTACTAGTGCGAATCTTAGTCATGGCTGATGTTATTTTTTTATGTTTTGATAGGAATCTTTCAATAGATTGAAGAAGTAATGTGAAATTAAACATTTGAAACCATACTACAAAACATTTATACTAAAATGCACATAAATCTCAAAAATATTTATTAAATTCAGTATTATAACTTAAGTGACGTTCAAAAACTATAATTGATAATTATCTGATGTGTGGAAAAAAATTCTTATTGGAATGAATTCAGGTTACCCCCCCCCCAATTTTTATCCTGTATTCCCCACTGAATGTAAGTTAATTACTACCTGCTGATTACAATGTGAGTTAACAATATAACCTACTTCAACTTTTCGGGATGTCATTGTCTCAGAAACTAGGAAAAGATTATACTAAGAAGGGATAAAAAATTCAGTAGCATGATAAATAATCCATAGACCATTTTCCTCAATACAAATTTTACAAGATGGTATCAATAACGATGAGCAAATTAATATCCACTCAAAAGTGTTTGGAAAGTGTCTTGTCTCCGAGAATACACTGAATTAAAGCATAAAAAACAGTCAGCCCTATAAATGCAGCATCTGATGGAAGGGTTAAAAAGGGTTCAATGTAAATAAGCTCTTTGAAAATGTCCCTTTAGGAAGAAAATCGCAAAACATTGTGGATAAATTTAAAATTTAAATGAGCGTAAGTTATATTCACTACAAAAATTATCACGTTATTGATTAATGGCTTATAAAGGAAGGAAAAAACCTGTCTATTATTACCTCTATCCTAAAATGATAGGTGAGAATTTAACTTACAGGTAACCTAAACCGCACTACCATTTTTGTAGAGTTGATAATTTTTGCCTAAGTTGTAGTTTGATTACTCCCTAAATTATTCTAAGATTCTAGAAGGATAGCAAATATAATTAAGGCTTATGCCAAAGACTAGTGGCAAATGATATTAGTTTTATAACTATCCTCTATAATGTCTTATGCACGAAGGGAGATCCTTCAAGTGGTATGTAATTTGAAAAGTTCCGGTTCATTAAGGAATATTGGTTGACAAGGTCTGCTCTAAAATTGTACCAGGTCACTCTTTATTCATTTTTAGTTTATGCCATCATTTATAGATCTTTTTTATTTATTTCTCCTGTTATTTGTTAATATTTTAGAAGAGAATGCTATAAGGTTGAGAATGATATTCTATTAAGTTCCTCTAGACTTTCATTGATTTTTAAAAAAGGTTCCAAAGTTTATTTATGTGGAAACTAAAGAAATTGACCAAAAATTCCATGGGATTGAATGATATTGATGTAATTATATTTTTCTGTGCTAATCGAATTTAATAGATTAAAGCCAAAGCTTTTTGGTAGATAATGTCGCATTATCCTTGCTTGAACTGATTTTGAGCAAAATTCTACTTGAAATTCAATTTTATTCGCTGTTTTGACCATGAAAAAAACCCTTGATTTATTCATAGTTTTTAAAGTGTTAAATTGTCTAATGAACAAATTAAGTTGTTTAATTTAGATTCCTTTTGTGGTATTAAAGAAATTTTGGCCCCTGTAAAGTAGATGCATTTGTAAACCAGCGTGAGGTTATAGAAAGCCTATTATCGCTGTCTCTATGTGTAAGTAAGTGGGAAGGTTAGGTTAGTTAATGAGAGTTAACTATCTTCTCATTCCTGTCATTAGCACACAAAGCAATCCATCCTAAAGACTAGATGAGTAAGACACCTTTAACTTATATTTTACTCACCCACTTCTTGACACGCAGAAATTTCGTTTTCGGTTCTCAGTTCAAAGTATTGAACATGCTACCAGTACAACTACTATAATATACTTATATTTTTTCCGCAAGATCTAAATTACATAATATCAAATGTGAGATGCTACTTAAAACTTCGCTATTTATTGTAAGAAGAACGCATTCCAGCCAAAAACATAAGGTAGTAAATAGGAAATGAGAATAAGAAGCGATGAAAATGATTTTTAGAAGTAAAATAATAGTTTCCTTTTAATCATCAAGTGATTTGAGTTCCTTTTAGGAAATACAATAGAAGACTTTTGATGGCTTAATATTCTAAGGGAAAATGTATTATAATCAGCGATGGGAACTGAAATGAATATCGATTCTAGTTTCGATTTGAGTTTAGTATTACTAAAAATATCAAATCGGATTTCGATTCGAGTTTTCTATATTATTTTTGATTCAAATTTTCACCTTTCGATTTTCTAATATGGATTTGGATTCGAATTCGATTCAAGTTCGAGTTCAGCCTGCATTTTAATAGATTAAATCTATTATTTCAGAGTCTTAGGGATTTAAAAACTCTGAACAGAAGAAAAGTTTAGCTTTGGGTCATTCTGTGATTAGCAAAAAAAGATTAGGGGTAGGATTAGGACGAAAGATTAAAATATACATTTACCTACTATTCACAAGTTAAACCACTGTTATTTTGGGGAATTCATAAAATATTTTATTAATGATACACGACGTTTTCGCTTCAAACTTATATTTATATTCGATTTAAATTCGAAATCGAGTTTGTTTAATTGTTTTCGGGTTGAGTTTAAATTTCGATTCGAATTTTTTTGGGGGGGATTCGAGTTCGAAAATATATAGATTTTAAACATTTATCGATTCGAATTCGATTAGATTTCCCAGCACTGATTATAATATTAACTTGTCTTTTTGACCCTTTCTTGCCATTAGATTGATGGAAAGCGAAATTTAAATTTTGTTCATCAGATTCACGAAAAGGAACATCTTTTCATTTGAGAATTGAGTTAGATTTTAAAGGTTTATTCATGTGTTCTTCAGAAATATTTTCCTATGTAGCGGCGATGTTACCAGAAGATTGTGTAATAATAACGCCACCAATCACACGCATCAAATTTAATTCTACTTTAACTTTGCAAAAAAAAGGTCGCAACCATTTAGTTGAAACATCTCGGTATGTGCAATGTCTCACTGAACTAAGTAGCTAGAAAAGAGTTCACTAAATTAGCTTGTAAGACTGAAGAGTGCGATTGATAAACTTTACTTAGTCTACTTCCTTGAAAGGGTAAAGGACAATATGCACAATTATTCTTTGGGGGAAAAGAGAGTACATTGGAGCGATTCGACTGCTAATATTCCGACTTATAAACAAGTTGATTTTGCAGAACAACTCGATCAATTGTCATCCAAAGGCAACATAAATTTCTTCCTTCCTAGATTCATTATGAGATAATTTTTGTTCAAACACTAACCAAAAATTGCCATTGTAATATATTAATTTATAATAAAAAAATACGTCTTTTCAATAGGATAGAAAAGAATATGAAATATATGTTAATTATTATAAGTTTGAAATGAATACATTCTCTTGCTATTTTTTGCATTTGTATGTGCTTTTGAAATTTCTTGTTAATTATTCCATGATGTATTTTCGCTAAGAAGAATTTTAAACTGACAATATCTAAACGTATAAATATTATTATTGTAAAGATGAGAAGCTATTGTTAAATATTAATATTATTAGAAAAATGAAAACAAATATTATTTATAAGTAACAACGAAGAATGTTAAATAATGCTGTATTTTCTTGCATAGGATACCAAGATGGTCGCCGTTCTAATACTTTTACAAAGTTCTGAGAACCATAAGGGTTTAGTGAGGAGAATAAGGTTCGTATATAGATGATCTACGGATTACTTACGGCGGAAATACTGGGCTCTCCTACTGCTAAGCATTCTACAGAATGTTCCTGAACTCTAGACAAAGGCAAAATGCCTATTTTTGTATAGAAATATATTTTATTTAATTTTAACTATATTTTATATAATTTAAATATTAATAAATAACATCTTCAATGTGATTTTCATCATTCATAATGCAAAGTTCAATGCGCTTTGAGATATACACCGGTTGCATTAACTCGATGCATTAAGTTCAAATTTCCGTCAATTTGAGCACATTCATTTATGATCCGCTGCTCGCTCAAGTGCATCGTATCTTCATTTTATTTAGTACATCTTCTATTGTGATATTTCCTATGTCAAATTTTAGGAACCCCCTCTATATCTTATGTCCTCAAATTCTCTGTCACTTTATAATTAAATTCAAAATGATAATTTGAACCTTTGAACTTTTCTGTAAAAAATAGGCTTCTTAAGATATTTTATTATATAATTTTTATTCGGATTAGTGTCAGAGATAAGGAACCTTCCAATCTAGTTAGTGGAGGATGTAAAGAATTTTAATTGAATTTATATCCTATGAATTGTATTTACAAATGAGGCCCTATTTTTTTATACGACGCCACTATAGGGTGGCGTCAAAAACATTTAATGGACACTATTCACGCCACCATGCTGAAAGTCGCATCTCATGTGAATGGCTCTTTTAGGTTCTATGTAAAGTGGTGGAGCCAGGGAATGAGATAAGATTTTCATTGCGGCTATGATGAGAATGATTTATATTGGTGGCTTCAAGTGGCTTATTCATGGGTTGAACAATGAAGAAAAGGAGAACATAAGACAAATAGAGAGGATTGAAAAGAAAATTATTAACACAAGACTAGTGGTTGCTTCAAATAACAATTGTCATAATAAAAATATACTGCTCAAATTCATACACTCACACACACACATATATATATATATATATATATATATATATATATATATATATATATATATATAAGCCATGGCTTCGCTGCGCTAACTACCAGCCCCTCGGTCTGTTGGTCTTCGGCCTCTTTGATCTTTAAAAACAATTTTGATTATCTCTTCCCCCCCCCTCACCTCCATTTTCACCTACCCTCTCATCTCCCTCTTCCTCTACCTCCATCACATCATCTAATGCTCCCACTACCCCATCCACTCACCTCTCTCCATTCCTTTCCACCCTATTCCTTCATATGTTCCTTAACCATTTTACCATGTTACATGATAGTAAATGTTATTCCCACCCAATAGCCGTTACCTATAGTTATGAGGGAACTATCGACACTTATCGAGATCCCCATGGTTGAATCTTTCTTCCGTATGGTTGTGGAATCGATGTCAAGTGGAATTGCTGCACTACGCCGGCATAGGGAAAATCCAACATGATACTAGGTACCTTTCATATAACTTATGGTAATCCATTGTGCCAATTATTTCTATTATTCCTGCATCGGAACAAACTATTAAAAATATACTCTGATTTACAGAATAGGAGGAACCGAATCGTACTGCTAACACCACTTGACTTATGATAAATGAGCAATATTTCTACAAATTTCTTAATCAATCTTTAATTATCATGATGGTGATATATCAGTGAAACTATTTTCTCATCCCCAGTCTCCTGGTGAAATCCTATTTTAAAATACACGGAGATTTCCACATTGGTTATGGTTTATTTAAAATTATTTCCTATCATCAAAGCTCTATTTCATTCGATCATTTTAATTATTCTATTCCATTGGTTTATAAGAGAAAAATTATTTCCTATCATCAAAGCTCTATTTCATTCGATCATTTTAATTATTCTATTTCATTGGTTTATAAGAGAAAAATTATTTCCTATCATCAAAGCTCTATTTCATTCGATCATTTTAATTATTCTATTTCATTGGTTTATAAGAGAAAAATTATTTCCTATCATCAAAGCTCTATTTCATTCGATCATTTTAATTATTCTATTCCATTGGTTTATAAGAGAAAAATTATTTCCTGTCGTCATGAATATACCCTCTTGGGCTTAAAAAGTCAATTGGAAAATTCTTCAGTTGATGCATTCTTTCGAATTCTTAGAATTCTGTTCGATGCTCAATTCAACATAACCTTCTTGTCTCGCTCCATGGATTATTCCATCCTACGGGATTTGCAATCTATCGTCATCTATTTCTGAATAAAATATTTAACGTGATCACGCATAGCCTAACTCCGGCAATAATGAGTTCATAGCTCCTTTTAAGCTGTAATGGTTAAAAAATTACCTCACGAAGAAAAAGGTTAAAATTTGGTATTTTTATATTATAACTTTTCAGTAATGTTTCTATACCGTCGACTATTTCTTGTCATGTTTCATGGATCTCAAAATATTTTAGGGCATTATCCTATTTCTGGATAGATATTCCAATATTAATATTTTTTATAATCTTTCTCCCACTCAATACGTTAAATATATTTAAGAATTGGATAAATGAAAGCTCTAACTGAAAACGAGGGATGTGAAGAATTAACGCCCCTCAAAATGTAAAGACTCCCTCCCTCCCTTATGCTCTATGAATCAGAACAGCAGACATCATTTTTTCCATGTCAAATCTTCTCTTTGATCGATGGATTGCTATGTGTTATAACATCTCATCTAGCCTTGTTTTATTCCGCGACGAAAGGACTCGGGCATTTTACTCAAACACTCTCATCTATATTCGCCTCTCTTACTAGGGTGTGTAAATTTTTCAACTTTCAAGTTTCATAAAGGAGAGAGTGCTAAGAGGTTGCAGCATGACTTATGAATTCTAAAGATATTTTTTTTAATATAATTTAGTTCTGCTTGCCAATAAGCTACTTGAAGGTTGTGCTTGAAAAATGTGAACGAGCGAACAGCTCTTTTGTAACCCTCGTTGTAAATTCAAGAGTCACAGTTTTAAATAAGCTCCAAGTAAACTAATAGCAGGCCAAAGCATTTCTCTAGGAGAGGACAGAAACATATTAAGGAGGCGTTCACTGCAAAACTTGAAAAGCTTTTTGACATCCTCAGTTACAAACGTAAAATTGTTCTTTGCTGTGAATTTAGCTGCCCTGTTTTTTAAAAACAAAACACATTAATTGTACATGCCCTAAGGAGATGAAGAATCCTGTGAAGTGACTTGCTGTGATTAAAGATCAGAGACAAAAGGTTTTGTTTCGTTCTATTGGATCATATCTAATTGGCTTGCCAGATCACGCTGAGCAAAACAGACAAGTCAAAAAGCAGAGGTGATAAGAAGATGAAAAAAGATTTTCTGAATATAAGCAGACAAGTAAGCTAACCAATGTTCCAATGCTATCAAGTGAAAAAAATTGTTTACTGATGCTCAGGATGGAAAAGATAAAAGGTATGATGCGACATTGAAAATCCAAAGCACATCATCAACTTCGATTTAAATCCACAGTAAAACACATTAGATATAACTCTTTCTATGAATAGCAGCAGATATGGTTTTGGCCTGCGTGTCTCAGCTGCCATCACCCCTGCTGTTTTAATGAATGCTAAGTTGATCACTGAAGAGGAAAAGAGACTAGTCGTTGATCACAATAAAGGCAAGAGTGCCCAATAAACAAAAGAGATACCTGGATCAGGATTTTGACAAACTTTGTAAAATGACTGAAATTGACTCCAACTTCTATGGCGGCTTCCAAATACAACTAAGTTATGCTAAAGTAGACAAATAAGAACGTTATCCGCCTATAAATTTGCCCCGAAAAGAAAGAGAAGAGATTAGAAGTCGATACGAAATTAGAAGGATCAGTTCGTAAAGATCGATCCTTCAACCATAAAAGACTATTTCCGTGAGAAACGATAGGATCAGATTGAGAAAATCGATCCCCCTTTACCGGGCCGAATTAACATAAATAGTCAATCTTTATATCGGTGCCATACCGAAGAATCCTTTACAAACATAGAAAAAGTCTGCCCGGAGAAAAGTAAACCCGCTTACACTCGAGTGAAGCTCACATCTCAAGCTCCGCAATACCACAAAAGCTAGGAGAATACTCTTCGTTAAAGAATCAGACACCAAGAGGCGTCGAGGTCATTCCCAAGAGGACTCTTGGAGCGAAGAGCACCGTAACTCTCGCCGTCTTCTTAATTTAACCAGAGGGAAGTGTGCAATAAGAAGTTACATCGTCTCACCTCTCTCTCACCATACCACTTCGACAAAATTCAATCCTCGGACACAACAACACGCCAAAGCGAGAGATAATCCCTCCAGCGACATCCGGCTATCCCTAATCCCTCCTGTCATGTAAGTTAGAAAGAACATTTATATTCATATTGCGATAGTAGGAGTTTAGTACGTCTCACGTTTTAATGGGAGTAGAAACCATTGTTAGTGAACCTCGGTCATATTGGCTAGTAGACGAGAGTACTTTAATGTAATGGTTAATCGCTAATCAAATAGAGTCGCGATAAAAATACTAATCGGCAATAGGTGTGTTTACGTGTAGCCTATTTGTTATTTTTGTCATCGCAGTCGTTGCGATAGGCCTAGATCCCAACCGGAATAGTGGAGTTTAGCCTTGAGACAAGGATAGAAAGGTGATAACTGTTTGTTTGTTATAGCTAAGTGTTACATTTAAAATATATGTTTATTTTGGGATAATTCCTGTGTTTCCTCTTATCCTTACGTGTTGAAATAGCTCCTCCTTAAGAACAAAACTACCGAATTAACACTCTTAGATCAAAGCCTACTTTATCAAAGAAGTACCTCACGTACCACAAAGCATACCACGACAAAAGTAGTGACAAGAGTGGAGTGATAAAAAGGGGGCATCCTGCTACAGTTGCGTATATAGGTTTTAAAACACGGTATTAAAGGCATAACCCTCAACAACTTAAAACTTTTAGTAGAATAGATTGTAGGTGTGTACTACCCGTGTTTTATCAACATCAAAGTCAAATTTCTTGGGTTGAAGGCTCACGCACACCTTCTTTCAGCGGTGGCTTCATAAGCTGAAAAAGAAGAGTGTACTGATATTGTTTTACAAACCATCAGGCAGGCGCTCAGCATTATCTTCATTCAGCGAAAGGATAATCCCAAAACTCTTGTACTCAGATGACAATGAAGAGAGGAGAGCTGCTGTCTAAATGATTGTTGAAATAAGAAGTGGAGATGAACAGCTGGATATATTTCTGTGCGTCCCAGGAAGACAACTTCCAGCTGAATAACTGGTCTGACGGAAAATTTTAACATCTTTTAACATGTGAAATGACTACAGCGGAAGTAAAGAAGTTCCTTGATAAGCCTATGTAATTTATACAGTGGACCTGTCATGCTCAGTCAATAAAGAGGTTTGTTAAACAACTCATAGTGGCATTAGGCATGTTGTTTACACATGAGAAACGTGAGGGCTATATCAGATGCCAAGAAGCTAACGGCCAAGAATAACAAATAAAAGCAAAACTTGATGAATTTGATTAATTATTTTGGTAGTGATGGCATCACTTTCTAATATTGTATGATTATAATATGTTTATGATTCTTGCAATATGTTTTAAACAGAGAAACTAAATGTCTATTAAGAATCTAAAATTAATAAATGTGCTCTCTGGGAGCCATTTATGAGGGTTTATGCTCAAACGTTGCTTTACCAAGCTAAATGATGAGCAATCACAAAATCATAAAAATAATAGCAGATTTGAATTCGTCACGTCAAACCCTAATACAGGCTAACACACATTTTGTGATATATCTTTCATTCATTCACTAATTACCCTTACTTTGCAGGAAATGACAGAAGCAACGCCTGTGAACAAAATTAGATCTCAATGGGAACTCCAGCAAAGAATATACTGCGTCAAACATTACTACAAGACGGACTCGTTGATGAAAGTGCAGGACACTTTCGTGTATTAGTCCAAATGTGAAAAAGCTCCCTCCAAGAACAGAATTAAGGACTGGGTGGAACACTACGAGAACTATGGGACAGTGGAGAACCTCAATGCAGCCAGTGACAATCATCCAAACCATTCAGGACGTTCCAGGATTCGTACAGCTGAGCTGGTCGAGAACGTGAGAGAGTCAGTTCAGCATAGTCCAAAACGCTCTGTGCGCAAGCGAAGTCAGTCCTTCGGTATCTCCAGTGAGACTTGCAGGAGAGTACTAGTAATGGATATAAAGGCCTACCCATACAGAATATAGACGAAGCAAACTTTTAAAACCTCAGACAAGGAGCAGAGAAAAGCTATGGTAGTCAAGATACTAGAGAAGATTCAGGAGACCCTAACTTACCTAAACCTCCTTTGGACCTCAGATGAAGCTCACTTCCGTCTTGAAAAAAAGGCAAACTTGAATAAAAATGTCTTCTGAGGGACCTGCAGACCAAATGAGGTAGCCACCAAGCCCCGACACTCCCCTAAGTGCAGGGTGTGGACTGCAATCTCAGTCAGAGGCATCATCGGACCATTCTTCTTCGAGAAATCTGGCCCGACCTTGACAGTCACCAAGGAGCGGTATGTTGAGGTCCTCAAAACCTTCAAGAGGGAGCTGTAGACCCTGTTTCCGTCGCTTATTGGTTTTTTTTCCAGAAAGATGGAGCAAGCTGTTAGACTTCAAACCTGTCCCGAGATTGGCTGAAAGAGAACTTTGGTGGCCGTGTGATCAGTCTTAAGACTGATTATGAGTGGGCACCTCACAGCCCAGACCTTATCCCTCCAGATTTCTTTCTCCGGGGCTACCTCAAAGAGAATGTGTATGCATGGAGACCCAGGACCATCACGGAACTCAAGGAAGCCATCAGGGCGTTGATCAGAGCCATTAGTCGGTCAGTTTGTAAGGACGTCATGGACAACTTTGTGCTGCGCCTCAGGAAATGCACAGAGCTAAATGGAGGTCATCTTAAACACGTGCTCTAGAATAAAGAAAAGAAGTCCAAAGACTCATGTTTTGATATTATGTTTTTAAACACAATAAACTAATTATCACCAAAGTTTCACTCAATCCTTTCAGAAAATTAAGAAATGAGGCCCATCGAAATTTTGGGCCCGTTTTAGAGGGATCACTCTGTATTTGTAAAACCCTTAACTGAGGGAGTTGGTACAATTAATTTTCACCCCCACATTTGACACACCTTACTCTCATACACTATCATACAGAGCCAGGTCTTTCTCTTTTAAACACACACTGGCGTAATCAAACCCTTTTAAGGCGGTCTTCCAACTTTTCAGATATCCTAACACTAAGGTATTTGCATTTCGAACGTCTATTTCATCCATTTTACCTACATTCCCTTAAAAATATCAAGAATCTAAGCTTCTTTTTATTCAAATCATTTTATATCTCCCATTTAACCGTTCACATAAAGTTGACATCAGTGAAAATAGATCTGGCACACAAAGCATCCCTATTAAATTGCCCATTTGCACTGCTCTCACACACAAAGCATACATATTAAATTGTCCATTTGCACTACTCTCACATACAAAGCATCCCTATTAAATTATCCGTTTGCACTGCTTTCACATACAAATCATCCATATTAAACTGTAGATTTGCACTGCTCTCACATACAAATTTTTCTTCTCCTGAAATATCATAGTCTTTCTCCTTTATGCCATCGTTTTAACAAGCATAGTCTCAGGCAATTTCTGGACAGTTCTCAACACAATCATTTAGGATTCACTAAGGGTCCTATCCCTCCTTAAACTTTCTAATAATTCTAAACTTTCTGTTTAGGATAAATCGCAGATACTTAAAATATCACACTTATTCAAAGCTAACACGACGGAGTCGAATACTACACTCAACTCTATCTCACCTACACCCCACACTATCTAACGATTTCTCACAAACATCACGCTATCTGTTTAGATTAATATTTCCATATTTCTCTTACTCTCATCAACCTATAATAGGTCATCAACGTACACCAACAATGTTAGAATCCCTTCATAACCACTATCTACATTACTTTAGTCATTAACATTTGACATCATCATTTCTCGCAGGTATCCCGTATTTTACTCATTGATGTTTACACGACTATTCTTGTTTTATATTCTCACTTCTCTCAGTTCATTTCAGAAATAGTTCCTAATCCGATCCTGATGATCATTCATCTTTTTTACTGTAATTGGACGCGCTTTGCTTATGATTATGTGGATAGGTAGATCTTTGACAGATCATCACACAAATAGCCATTCCAAAAAACAGTCTTTCCTCTCTCGCGTTCAATGCACAACACACGCAAACTCTTCTCATATATTCCAATAAATCCTGACGATGGTTAGATGTATCCACATAACACTAAAGCGAAAATTTCTTCCTTGAGATTTTCAAATCATTGATGTAACCAATCCAATTTTTTCCTTTGCTATTTTCAACCATTCAAGCAAACTTTCTTTAATCTCAAATTCTTTCTTCTCTCTTCATTCAAGTTTTTTTCCTCCCCTCCCCCCACAAAACAACAGACTCCATTTTCTATGTTAGAAAATAATTCTCGAGACATTTTCCAAGTTCTTTTTTTTGGGGGGGGGGGGGAAATTAACTCCGGTTTTGTTGATATTACGTATTTCAATTCAAATCTATCATGTATAAGTCAAGTTTCTACTCTGCCACAGCATGCGAACCTGAATGAAGTGTCATAACGGATAAATTGATAGAAAATGCCAGTTACATACTGTTTAAAACATATTATACCATCAAGTATAATTTTAAACATAATGTGCCATCATTTCTTGAGCATCAGAGGCGATTGATAGGAAAATTATTTTACTTTTACCATTTGTATTAATGATATCTTAGAAAATGATGTTCACTCGTTATAATAAAAATATATATGAGCAATATTTTCTCCTAAAGTTTCAAACACGAAATAGAATAGTTAAACTTTGGCTGTGTGCTGAAAAGTAGAAAAGCAAGTATAATACCTATCTTCGTTTGCCTTATAACATGTTTAGGGTTGGATAGTGGAGAAGATGTGCATGTAAAGAATTTAAGCTTACGCGACAGGTTGAGAATTTTGAAAAGAAAATCAACTGAAACTCTGACACTGGTAATTTGTTTAACACAAGATAAAACATCATCTCAATTATTTCTTTACTTGCGCACAGGATAGATATTAACGGGTGACATTCGTGTAATGTTAAAATTATATTTCATATAGCATCGCAAAAGCCTACCAAGTTTAATAATGTTTAGAATACGTCCAACTCCCACGTTTCTTGACACCGATTATCGATGAAATGGAATCAATTTGTAAAGATGAAAGTTGTTATAGGGAAGTTAATTGCTCAGAGTTTCGAGTAAACAATTTAAAAAACCTACTGGTTTAAATCCGTATTAATTTATTTTACATTTATATTGAAGAAAAACCCTCATGGAGGTAATCTTCGGCAGAAATCCTCGAGGATTTTTAAGAAACTGTTAGTGTTGAGGAAATTGGAAATTCTTCAACAAAACCAGAGTAGGAAAAACAAAGTCTGCTGACCAAAAAGTCCCGTGCTCTCATTTATTCTGATTTAGTACCTTACAACAATCGAAGCTTTTAATAATTCCCGGAATAACCTTGGAAAGACCTTGCCAATTATATGTTTCGAAAGAGAATGTAAAACATCCCAGAGGTTTCAAATTTCGTTATAATTGGCCTGATAGTTACAATGTTATTACAAATACAAAATAAAGGAAAACGGGGACCAACCGACCGACCAACATAGTGAGCTGTAGAGTCCCGTGCGCCTAGACTTGCACGCGACTAAAATGAACTACATAATGATGTTTAATATTGAACTAGGAATACAATGGTCATTAGCAAAGCTGCACGGAGTATTTCTTTTATTTTCGAGTGCCAATCTAAATGACGTGCCCATAAAATGTTCAAGAACAGTAATTATTCGAAAGCAATTAAAAATAATAGACTGGGAATAGAATTAATTTTTTGTGCTCATATTTCACATTAACGAGCAAAAAAGTTAGCAAAACTCTAAATAAAAAAATGACCTAAATAGACGGAGTCCCTAGATGGACAGTAAAAGGATCCTTAAACTATCAATCAAGAAGCGTTGTCTCTATATCGAAATATGGCTAATTTCACACAAAACACAACTTTAATTGCAAATTCCTAGAAAAATATTATGTATAATTTTGAGAGACTAATGCTTTTAATGAGTATATTACTCTTATATATTAAAATTAATAGTAACAAAGAATAGTTTTCAAATCAATAATAATTTATTTTCCATCATTACATTATTTATCTAAATTATTAGTACAAAAGTATTAATTTAAATACTAAAGTGTGATTATAAATCATCATTAAATTTTAAAGTTTTTACCCTTTCTTGCAGACAAACTCCGTGAAAAATAATTAGAAAATACAAATGTGAGACGGTGAAAGAAAGAAATATCCTGTGATTTGTTGGTACAGTTTGCGAGTTGTTACATGATAATTAGATTAACTATATTTCAGGAGACACATTGTTGTTTAATATGGTTTACTTTTAAATATAGAACTTCATTTTTACTTTTGCCTCACATCTTAATAAACTTTAACTTATATAAAAATTTCACCTCCAAAGTTTGGAATCGATCAATTTTCATGAGCCTTCCTACACGTAAAACCTTACCTTCGTTGAGTTCTCTTAGAGAAAAATGTCTTTGAAGATTTTGATATAACTTTAAAAGGCATAATATGTTCACTTGAGAGTCTATCGATGAAATAGAGTGATGTCTAACATTAATATTTGTTGAGATATTGCTGTCATGCAGACAAGTATTGCGGGCATGACCAATGTGTTTTGTTAAATAATCCATTTAAATGATTTACTCGCACAATTAGAATTTGGTTAAAATTAGTACCAAAATCAACACTTATCATTTATGTATAAATATATTCATGACTAAATTTCAAGGGAAACAAATGAAAATATAATCAAATTTACTGATTTTTACTCAATAAATTATAATTAATAATTGTAATGTTGATATCAAATGTTAGGCTGATTTACGTCGACTGATTATATGAATAGGAAAGTTCATCCACAACAATATGATTATAGTAAATTTCACAAAGAAATTAAAAAAATGATTATTTAATATTGTAAAATATTAAAAAATATGATATTTTTACAAGATTCAAGGGGAGTAATTGGCAAATAATATAGTCCACGACACTAGTACCTGGTTACTGTAAGAAATTTCAATTTTCATAGATCAAATGTATACTATTTTTGAACTGAAAATTTTAAAGCGATACACCAATGTCAACGTGTAGTTTATGATCATGTAACATCAAAATTCCTCTAAAATCAAATTATTTTGTCAATAAATTCAAATAACCTGACCAGGGAGAATCCAATTACGTACTTCTTTCAGGTAGATTATTTATACTCCTGCGACAAGTGGAAATACTTATAGGCATGGTAAACATATTACTATGATCAATATAAGTGACTAGCACAACAGGAAAAAAGAGGAATATAACTTCAATAGCCCGTGAAATTTAAAATGCCAGCACAATCGTTAATAGATTTGTCAATTTCAATATTTAGTTTGTGAAAGAAATATCTCGATGAATTTCTTCTGAAGTTAATTAATTTAAATCCTCGTTTATTAAATCCGTTAATAGAACTAAGTTACCAAAAAAATCTTTTCAAGTCGTCTACATTCTTACCAACTGATTTAAGACATATTCGCACCACTGAATCAAAAAATGACGTACGTCTCCTTGCATCAAATCAGGTTTTTGTGCTAAGTCGATTTAAAAAGACCGATTTTATAAATAAATTACTTACATTTTGTGACATTTTCGGTTAAGATTTTTTAATATTTCTAATCGAAAATAGGGTTTTAAGATAAAAACAACGTTTACTAACACAATTTATGAATTAAATGTTTAAAAATTTGATTAGTGTACATTGAATAGTAGACATTGGTAAAGGTAAGTACATGTACCTAAATTGGATATTAGGTCATTAGTGTTCAGAATTCAGTGCATGAACTTCCGTTGCTTCAAACTCATAGAATCCTCAGCAGTAAAGATGTCTCTTCAGAGTTCAACAGAAATCAGCCATCAGGATGACTCCATCCTAGCGTCCCTGATAGTTGTCTATATCTCTTAGTGTCCTGATGGAATCTCTTCCCTTAATCGATCGATTTTAGGACATCTATCCATATATGAGAATAAGTAATGAATTTTGATGCTCATATTGCATCCGATGTGTCTAAAAGCAGTCAGAATATTGGCAGCAAGTCTTTGTAGTTTCTGTATTTCTTGTTGCTAAGAAATTTTTCGCGAGCAGAAGAAAAGCCTTACATGATTCAAGTTCCACTTCCTTCATCTAGTTTTAAAATTATAGAACTTTGATTAGCTAACGGAGTTGAAGACCAGCAGAGATGTCGGCTTTCCATGGTCAATTCTGGAAAAGCTTGAAAGGTGTAAGTGGAGGGTGGAGAAGCCACCATCCTTGTTCAGTACTTTAGTTAACTGTTTGATCAAAGCGAGGTTGATGTGCAGCGGTGGGAAAGGTATTCTGTCTCTGTCTACCAGAGGGTTGTTTGTGACGTTCTTTGCTCTGCAAGGCACCGAATCCTTCCATAGAGACCAGTCTTTCTTCTTGTACTGCTGAGCTCTGTATCTACTATCCCACATGCAGAAAGGCATAGCTACTTGGTGAACTCAGACTGTTGTCCCAACAAAATTTCATCATCTACAAGTACTTCACCGCTTCATATTTCTCCTGTTAGAGTAGGTGAATGAGTGATGGGTATAGTGACAAACTGGTTGCTGTTGTGCAGCACAACACAATTCAGCAATCGTTGCTGCTGTCTATCAACAGTTTTCAATCGTTGGGTTAGTAATGTGATCTTGTGCAAAAGCTGGGAAATATCTATACAGTACATCAAGTCATTCTTTTCAGAGAAAAAATGGAGGAACTCTTTATGTCTGTTGTAGTAGAAGGTTGGGCGAGCAAATCAGAGAGGAGTTTTTTCATTCAATCTAGATGTTTACAGTTTGGCAAAGGAGTTTGACAAGAAGAGCTCGTGAACTAGATCATTTAGTTTCCTTTGGAAAAAAGGTTGAGGAACATCATCATCAAAAACCAGTTCCTTTACTTCCTTTTTAGCAACACTTGAGGAATCTTCGTCACTAATATCAGGAAGTACTCCAAAGACAAATACTGGAATTTCATCACACTGAGCTTCAAGACGACGTGCTGATTGAAGATTCAGATATTTGAGGCCGCTCCGTTTCTTTTTCTTGATCTTAGTCAAATTAATAGCCCAAAGGTAACAGTCATTGCCATGGTTTGTCGGATCCCTCCAAACCATGGGAATTCCAAACTCCAGACAACTCTTCTCTCCCTTGCTACAACGACGAAGATAATCGTTCCATGCCTTGTATACCATGAATAGTGCAGAAGCTTTATCCTGCTCATCAAGTTTAATACCAAAATAATCATCGTAAGTAGACTTTATGAAACTTGTGACTGGATTCCTGTATTGAACAACGGTGTATTCGCTGCAGATGTGACAGAATACATTGGGCTTAATTCTGCCAAATCAATTTTATTCACCTACAAAGGAAAAATACAAGTTATTCAAAATTTCCGCATCGAAACTCTTCAAAATTGGTTTAATTAAAGAAATAAGAAAAAAAATCATGCATCATATAATTAGAAAATACCCATACATGTAAAAAACGTAAAGAAATCATGTGGCGATATATAAAAAAGTTGACCTGATTGAGCAAAACCATTGTGACTTTTGGATTCAGCACATCAAATATTTTCCTAAATCAGCTAAAAAAAACTTAGACAATAAAGTCAGTTTTGGCTATTGAAAATATTTTAGAATTTAAAATCTACACAATTAAAACAAAATCTTCAGCGCTGCATTTTGAGGTCTTTTGGAAGATATAATGCTTTCCCCCACCTTAACACTTCCCTGTCGTCATTACAACTTGACATACTTTACCCACATTGTTTGCATAACTATTCTAAGTCATTTTACATTACTGAAATTTGCTCAGCCACCAAGTAAGTTCATATATTATCATTCTCATCATCCATAACCCTATATTTTAAGAACGAGATTTTTTGAAGGTGTTTGAATAAGTATATTTAATTTTTTTATCAAAGTTATTTCTAATAATTCCTTTATAAGAAGAAAAAGAAGAAGAAGAAGAAGAAGAAGAAGAAGAAGAAGAAGAAAAGAAGAAGAAGATGAAAATAAAGATGAAGATGAAGATGAAGATTAAGATTAAGATTAAGATGAAGATGAAGATTAAGATTAAGATGAAGATTAAGATGAAGATGAGGATGAAGATGAATATGAAGATTAAGATGAAGATGAAGATGAAGAAGGAGAAGAAAAGGGTGTTCAGGGTGTTAAAATAAAGAGTATAAAGGGGATTAAAAAAGGCGTTTAAGGTTAGCAAATAAGGCCGTAGGCCACACCCCGCAGGGGTGCCTGTCTAACCAAGCTCTTCCTGTTAAGGAAGAGAACAGCGGCTTGTTGACTCTATAATTTAAGAACTGGATTTTGCGGAGTATTTGAATAATAATTTCATCTTAGTTTGGTTATGACTTAAGTATATTTTAAATATTTATCAAGGCAATTTCTAAGAGTTTGAAAAAACAAAATAGTTTAGTTCAGAAAAAATAAATATGATTATCCAATGCTTTAAAAGAAAATAAATTACAATTGGTGGAGTTCAGAAAATTTATTAAAATTTCACCATGGCTGCTTTTTTTAGATTTTAGATTTTAATCTTAGTAGCGAAGCGCAAGCTCCCCCCGTAGTGGGGGAGTAGCGAAGCCATTGCCTGGCATTTCACATATTTTGACATTGAATAATTGCCCTTGCAGGGCAATTATTGGGTTACAGTTACAGGAATTTTAGAGCTTCAAGGAATTTTGTTAATCTTTTATACCATTTTAGGTTTTGGACCCTCCTCTTTGTTCTGTTTCGGTCTAGATCGTTCCTTAAGCGAGAATAAAGAAAACGCAACAGACACAAAATTACCTTTCCATAGGTAAGACGATGGGGAAAACTAAGGTATAGAAGAGCAAGGTCTGCTGACAAAAAAGTCGCGTCCCCTCACTTTATAGAATATTATTTCATATCATAGTATAGCATAGCATATCATTTTATAATATAGCACGGCATAGTATAAAATAACATATTATAGTATATGAAAGCATAGTATAGCATAGCATAGTCTAGCCTAGCCTAAAATAGAATAGTATAGCTACATACGATAGCATAGCATAGTAGAGAATAGCCTAGCCTAGTATAGCGTAGTCTTGTCTGGCATAGCATAGCCTAAACCTGCCTAGTATATCATAGCATATCATAGCCGAGGATAGCATAGTATAACCTACCCTTTTTTACCCTAGTATAGCCAAGCCTAGCCAAACATACGATAGCCTATCCTAAAATCGAATAGGCTAGCTTGCCGGTCAAAGCCTAGCCTAGCCTAACTTAAAAGATATTAGTCTAACATAGAATATTATAGTATAGCCTAGCTTAGCCTATCCTAGTATAACCTTGTCTAGCGTAGTAGTGCCTAGTGTAGCCTAGCCTAACCAGGTATGGCTTAGCATTGCATGAGAGAGCTAGACCTAGCGTCGCCTAGAGAGCCTAGCATAGTATAGCCTAACTAAAATAGGCTCCTATAGCCTAGCCAATATATCCTTGCACAGGATAGCCTAGCCTAGCATATTATAGGCTAGCTTGGTATAGCCTATCCTAGCATAACCATACCTAACATAATATAGCCAAGCATATCATATTATAGCCTATCCTAATATATACTAGACTAAAATAACCTTGCATAGCTTAGACTATTATAGCCTTGGTTGGCTAGCCTATCGTAGCCTAGCATAGTATTACCCAGCGAGCCTAATATAGCCTAGCATAGCAGAGCATAGCCCTTCCTAGCCTATTATACTTTAGCCTACACTAGCATAAAAGTAGTATAGCCCTGTCTAGCCTAGTATAGCTTAGAATAACATAGCATAGTATAGTATAACCTAGCCTAGCATTAGCTATCCTAGAGAATGTCTATATAGCCTATAGTATCCTATTTTAACTTATTCAAGCATAGCTTAGTATTGTCTAGCCTAACATATTTTCGTAGAATGCCCCCAACCTTTTTGTTCTAAGAGTGCTAAGAGTGCTAATATATTAATATCTGAATATCTTAACGAACAGAGCCGTTCCGAAACAGGTAAGGATATAAAGAAAAACGCACGATAATCCCCAAATAAACTTATATTTTAACTTTAACCATTGGATACACAACATCTAAACATTAACTACAGCAATACTCTGAATATTATCATAAAAAAGAATTAATTAAATTAGTTTGACCCTCAAAAATTGGTTAATTTCTCTACACACAACAATAATATAAGAATTAGGCTTACGGACTCATCTGGAGTTTAAAAGGCCTCAGGAATGTTATTGACTCACGACGCGTGCCGTCTGGCCAGATATAGATGGGCGAGATCACACGGTCGTTTTGGTGAGGGTAGCAGCTGGGATGTCCACACGGTATTCCAGGGGAGGGGGGGTTCTTCACGGACGAGAACAATTACGGTACTTTATGCAACACCAAGGTAGTCGTGGTCTCTCTGGCGAGAGGGAGTCGAACTTGGTTCTTAAACCAAGTTAACTTGGAGTGCGGTGTGACCACCAAGTAACGAGCTCGAGGGAAAGCTTTTCCCTTTCGTTAGTTAATTCCTTATGGACGAGGACTGAACTCGGGGAGGGTCTTCTTCAAGGACGAGGATCGATGAGACGGGGTTTCTCTGACGAGAATAATTTGAACTTGGTTCCTTACCAAGTTAACTTAGGAGTTCGGTGTGGCCACCGAGTAACGGGCTCGAGGGGGGAGCCTTTTCTTTCTTCTTTTCTTAATTCCTCAAGGACGAGGAATACCCCTGGTGTTTAAGGTGCACCAGGATATGAGGAGTCTCTCTGGCGAGAGTAAGTTGAACTTACCAAAGTTAACTTATCGTTTGGTTTGATAGCCAGCGACTAGCTCGAAGATGAGCTTCTTCTTAGCCCCTTAAAGTAGGTAGCCCTGCCTCTCTTGCAGGGTACCTCTTGGTCTGGTGAGCCAAGTACACAACCAATCCAGTCTAGGTAGCTCGGTTTTAATCGAGGACTTCGTCACCTGGAATCTGACGTATACTACCTCGATTTTCCTCAGTGTTCCTCATTTATACCTCGTCACCCTACTGGGGGAGTGGTAAGGGGGGGAGGGGCTTGAGGACGGCCCCAGGAGAGTTCTTATGCCAACGGTTTTTCCCACCGAGTCTTACATCGGCTCCTCGTTAGCCTTCGAGCTTGGGAGAAACCGTCTCCAATTTCTTATTTGACGTGAAACTAGATCTCACTCTCCTGGGGAAGATCTTGCATTTTGACCTTTAGGGTCTTTCATGGCGCCGAAATAGGCGACGCTGCAGTTACACACTGGATCCGCCGATGCTTATGGCGGATGTCTTTGCGGTAACCGCCTTGTGACTGCACCACGAGTGAACGGAGGGGGAGGGGGGGAAGTGACCATTCACCTACACATATTATATGCTATTCTAGCATAGCATTTTATAGCCTAAATTAGCATAGTATATTTTACCCTTTAACATTATATCTTAGCATAGCTTAACATACGATAGGATAGCCTATACTACCCTAGCGCAAGCCTATTCTAGGCTTGCCTGGCAGAGTATAGCATATTATAGCCTAGTCTTGTCTAGCACAGTATCGGCCGAATAGTTTTAATGTTATTGGCCAAAAGAATAATTCTCGGGCTAACATTGGGAGGACTTTGGCAATTATATCATTCGAAAAAGAATGTAAAACAACATAGGGATTTCAAATTTCGTTAGAATGGGCCGAATAGTTAAACAAAAAAAAAAGCAAAACGGGGACCAATCGACCGACATAGTAAGATGTAGAGTCACTCGCGACTAGACTCGCACGCAACTTAAAATCATGTTATTCCCTTTGTATATTTGATGGATCTGATTGGAGACAGAAAATACGAACAAGGGCTGGATTATGAATTGGGGCAGGGAATGTGCATAATTAGTTTAACTTGTTTAAATTCCATAATCGTATCAATGGCACTCCTTTTTTACTCATACCTTATACGTTAACTTTCCTACTTTCATTTTAACTGAATCATAAACACTGCGCGAATGTCATAATTGATTTTTCCTTTATTTTATGGAAAATTTAAATATACACAATCAATATTCATCAAAGATATCACTACGCCATTTGTATGTATGCCAGTTATAAATCAATATATCGATGATTGAAATTAGTGTTGAAAGATGCAGAAAAACTCAATATATATTTTGCTGCAATGTATATTTACTGCTAATGCGATCCATCTTAATGGAACACCCTTTACTCATGTTTTTGGAATACATATGTGTCATTAAACCGGTAAACAAACTTGCATTTGAGATTGAAAAATTCTTTTGTTGCATTTTTTTTTTTAGAAAATGGAGCCAATACGAGAATGCTAATTTAAATATCTATCTTGAAACAGATACCTTGGTTTCATATTTCCGCTGAAAAAGAAGCTGAAGACATTTACAAATTACATAGAAATCACTCATGGATCACATAATTACGCCAAATACAGGAAAATTCCTATCTCACAATGATAAAATGAGTAAATAAGTGATCGAGAAGCTACCTTTCGATCAGGATCCGCCCCAAATATAATAAATTCGCTCATGCTCAATGACCTATAACCACAAATTTTCATTCATTTGAATCTATCAGTAACATTTTGAGATAGATTCTACACCATCGGAGAGACAGATAAAGATTAATGCGTGATCAGATAGCTACCACTCAAATCTTGCCAGTATTTTGGCTTGAAACAACAAAGGGATTTATTCATCTGTACACTTTTAGGTTTTTTGTTTTATATCAATTCTTCGTATTTGAAATTTAGTTGTTGCTGGAGCGTGACTTGCCATCTTTTTCCAATTCCTTTACTTATCGCTGATATCCACATCGGGGAATCAAGCAGGAAAGAGAGAAAGATTAAAGTTTTGGTGTTTAGTAATTGTCACTTCAGACATTATTAAATTATATACTCATAGTTTTGAAAATATAAATGCCTTAAGAAGAGTCCCTGTGGAGTTCTTACTTAAAATATTAATTGTATTTTCTTATTAAATGACTCTATTCCATGCAATTTATATTTAAAACATAATTTGATTATTATCAACATAAACTAAGTATATAATTGTTTGACATCAACTAAAAGCTAAGCAATTTTTATTAATAAAGTAATTTACCAATGAAAACAGTGACCATTTTTTCAGCTGTTATCCCTTTGTGTTTGGCACGACTGACATTTTACCCATCTCATCCTAACCACAACATAACTACCACAGCAAATTCGACCTCAATCATGAATCTATCCAGCGACTAAGCACAACCCATGTGTCTTAAATTCATTCGTAGTGTGTAGCAGTACTTCCACTCGCCAACGTTTCGAATCCACTGTCTCTACCTCAGTTTTTACTTCTAAATATTTTGCTACAAACTTAACTTGCTGAATTCTTAGAACATTTCTAACTTCCTCATCTAAGGAATAAATCCTATATTTGAGACTCATTCCTCTATGTTAGTGCGAGGGCACCTCAAGCTGAGATAATCTTACAGTATATTTCATAAATATAAAACGGCTGAATTACTAGAATTACCATTTATACTTCGATGGAGAAGTTATTTGGAATAACGGTGAAGCTAGTAAAGATTTATCCTAAAGAATAGGATATTCAAGTGAAATTAAATAGCAGGAATGCGTAAATTTCTCGCTCACCTCGAGAAAATCTCAACTTCGAGGATTAATTGAAAAACTTTGCATTCATAAAGCGTTTTCGCCTTTATGTAAATCTGGTTTCTCATTCCGCCTTGGGTCAAATGTGGCCGACTTGCATAAAACTCCTAATTTTTTTAAAATATTGATTTATGCAAAATGAAGAAATCAATTATTTTGGAGGAGAAAATATTTTTTACGATCTGCCCAAGTTGACCTTAATACGTTATGGTACTATACAAACGGATGGATCACGAAGAGTTTATAAATAGGTTGTTCTTATAGTGTAACAAGGCAATGTACTTAAGTGTGTCGACATTAAGGGTGATGTTTATAAATACGTTACATAAATAGTTTAGTCCATTAAATGTTGCACCATCGTACGAAAAGGGTTTAACTATGGCGCTATTTAACTATACTAAAAATAACGTTTACTAATGAACCAATTTGTCATGGCGGTTTAGTGACTGGAGTATGTTAAGTGTATGAGACATATAAGGGACCACATTGCCTCTTGTAGCCTACTCTTAGGAGGTTGGGACCGAATTTAATCATTTTCCTTTTCTGTTATTATTTTTAATTGCCAATTCAATGGCCTATTTTAATATTTAGATTTATGAATATTTTTGTATCTTTATGTGATTAAATACTTCAAAAGTATAATACATTTTTAAATAATGAGAGCACGATTTCTTGTTTGGGGGGGTTAGAATGACACGTCTGACAGTTGTTACTCGAAAATAAGAAGAAAAAACCAATAAAGGAATCTTCTACACCAAAATGTACATATATAAAGAGAGTTCTGTAAAATAAAGTGAGGAAGATGGAGGGAGTGAAACTGCATTTAAGATATATGACCTCATATACATCAGTGAGTTTTGAACATTGGAGGAGAAATAATCCTTCAGATGTCAGCTGCAAGTTGGTTGCGTATTCTAAAACAGACGACCATTTTTGTGGGGGTGGGGGGATGGGGCACGACCGGCAGTTGTCCGTGAATCCTAACACCGGCTGGGCAACCGTGGCAAATCCAATCTCAATCGTAATGCATCCAGCAACTAACCACACCCCATGTGGTTTAACTTCACTCATGGTGTATGGTAGTATTACTATTCGTCAAGTTGTTAATCTATGCTATTTATTGAAGTGGTCTTTTAAGATTAATGACTCTTTTTAGAAATTTGTCATCAATGACATTTTGTTGCCTTTCTCTCTATTTCCCCTCTTTTAATTGTATAGTTTACCCTCCTAAGCTTTCTCACTCATAGTTGTGTAAAGTCATATATGTATAACTGTCTTAGTTCATGTATGTTTTTTTATTCATAAGCCCGCTTTCTGTATACTATGGAAGATAACGAAATTTGCATGGTGCGAACGTAAGTCATTTATGAAGAATTCTCTTATTTCTCTTTTATGAACTCGTGGAAAATTTTGAGCTAAATTGATTTAAAATTGGGTGTGTTATATCGTCATGTTTAACCCATATTGATCGCTTTTATAATTTTAATTGTTAAAGCGATAGAGTGAATTCTTTCTTTACTTAAAAGCAAACTAATTCATTAGGAAAAGTTTGATCAATTTGTAAATTAAACGGACTAATTTCGTAGTTTAAATGTTTATATACGTCAATTTTGTTTACGCAACGCTGCTGTTAAATTTCAAAGAAAGAAAATAATTCTAAGACTGTTTGTTGTCTTAGTTTAAGAAATAAAATTCACACCTCATTTCACTTAAAGTTTTATTTTTTTAAAAACTAAAGTAAACAGGTTTGCTGACCAAAACGTCGCGTGCTCTCACTTATTCTGATTTATATCCTTACGACATTGAAAACTTTGAATAATTCCCGGAGTAACCTTGGGAAGAACTTGGCAATTATATCATTCGAAAGAGAATGTAAACACATTAAGCGTTTCAAATTTCGTTACAATCGGCGGAATAGTTATGATGTTATTGCAAAAAAACTAATTCCCGGGCTAACCTTAGAAGGACCTTAGCAAATAATTCCCTGGCTAACCTTAGGAGGAATTTAGCAATATATAGTTTTATAATTAAAATGGGGAGTCTTAACTTTTTGTCACACCTCATTTATGGAATTGGAAAGGCGAAAAAAGGGTCACACCCTAATTGCTTAGTCTATAATAGTATAGCATAGCACAGTATCACATAATATAACATAGAATATTATTCCATAGTGGTACTTAGCATATTATAGCATAGTATAACATGGCATAATATATTATTGCATAAAATAGTATAGTATAGCATAACATAGCATAGTAAAGTATAGTCAAGTAAAGCATAATATAGGATAGTAAGTCTAGTATAGTATCTCCTAGCATAGTATAGCATAGCATAGCATATCCAAGTATAGCCTAGTATTGTCTAGAATAGTATAACGTTATATAACATAGCCTAGGATAGTCTCAAATAGTAGCCTAGCAAAACCTAGCTTAGTGTAGGTTAGCCTACCATAGCATTACCTCACCTAGCATAGTATAGACTAGCTTAGATTGCCTAACATAGTAAATCCTGCATAGCCTAGAATAGTATAGCATAGTATAACAGAGTAGATTATGTTATAGCATAGCCTACCATAGTATAGTCTAGCCTAGCATCGGGTAGCCTAGTCTAGTCTAGCCTAGCTTAATATAACTAAGTCTAGCCTATGATTCACTATAATAGTAGAACTTACCATACCATACTCTAGCGTAGCTAGCAATGTATAGCCTAGCCTTACATAGTATAGCTTAGCCTGGCATAGTATCACTTAGCCTAGCCTAGCAGAGAATGTATAGTATGGACTATCTTAGCCTAGCCTAACATAGCCTAGTACAGCCTAGCATATATTGGGTAGTAAAGCTTACCATAGTATAGCTTATTATAGTATAGTATAGCCTAGCCTAGTATAGTATAGTATAGCATAGCTTAACCTAGTATAGTTTAGAATAGTTTAACATAGTATTGCCCATCCAATCCTCGTATAGCCTAGGCTAGCCTAGCCTTGCAAAACCTAGCATAGTATAGCCTACCTACCATAGCCCACCTTACCCTAATCTAGCTTAGTATAGTATATAAGTGGGCATAGTATAACATACCCTAGCATAGTATAAACTAGTCTAGCATAGCATAACATAAGCATAGTATATCCTATCATAATCTAACATTGTATAGCTTGGCATAGCACACCCCACCATAGTGTATTCTAGCCTAATATAGTCTATGATAGCTTAGCATGGTACACTATATTTTGCCTTAGTCTAGCGTATTATACTCCAGTATAGCTTTGCGTAGCATAGCATATCCTTATATAACCCAGCCTAGTATATCATAGCATAGGATGGCCTAGATTTGCATATTATACCCTAGAGTAGCCTAGTATACCCTAGCCTAGCCTAGCCTAGTATAGACTTGCATATATAGCCTAGCATAGTATATATTCGAATAATCTAGCTTAGTATAGTATACCTGAGCCTATCACAGTGTATCCTAGCCTAGCCGGCCTTTTTTGTTTAGAGGACACAAAGCAAAAAAGGTTGCTGACGTCACCAGCCAGAAAGGTCGACTGACCACCGTGACTCAATAATAATATTCTGCGTAGCTGGTTTCTCACATCCACATTTCAGAACGTTACCAGAGTTTGGAATTGAAATGGCAACAACTCTGCTATTTTCAATTTAGGTATGCAAATGTGTGAATGTCTCCAGTCTTGTCCTAATTTTAAAAGCAATGGTAGGTCAAATACCAATCCTATAATGGTACTACTGAATGTCATGTAATTTTTAACGCATAGATGAATAAGTTTTAAACAGTGAAGTAAGAAAGAAAAGTGAAATAGATATAATTATTAATATACTAATAGTCATTTAATTCCTTAATATGACAAAAATAAGTAAAAACTTTTAAGTAGCTAACCAAGTAGAACGAAAATTATATTAAAATAAAAAATAATAACTTTCGAATTCATAAGGAGGGCTGCAAATTTTGAGCACCTTTCATTTATGTAATTTGAACGTTGAAAAGATTGGTATAGATATACCATACTAGATTAGAGCATAGTATATTATAGAATATTATTGCATATCATAGTATAGGATAGCACAGCAGTGTATAATATAGCACTACATTTGTTAACATAACATAGTATAACATAGCATAGTATATTATAGCATAGTATAGCGTAGCATAGGACAGAATATATAGCCTTGCAAAGTCTTCTAGCCTAACCTAAAATAGCATAGTATAGCCATATTCTTTAGCAGAGCATTGTCGAGAATTGCCTAGCCTAGAATAACCTAGTATAGCATAGAGTAGCCTAGCCCAAACTTGCCTAGTATGGCATAGCATATCATAGCCCAAAATAGCGTAGCCTAGCCAAACATATCCTGTTTTAGCTTAGTATAGCCAAGCCTAGCCAAACATGGGATAGCATAGACTAAGATAAAATAGCCTAGCTTGCCGAGCCTAACCCAGCTAGCTTAGTCTAAGCTAGCTAGCCTAGTATAACCTAGCATAGTATAGCCTACTTTATTTTGCCCTAGCTTAGTATAGTCTGGCCTAGCCTAGCTTAGTAGACCCTAGTCTAACCTAGCATATTATAGTATAGCCTAGCTTAGCCTAGTCTAGTATAGTCTTGACTAGCGTAGCACTGCCTAGTGTAACCTAGCTTACCTAGCTTGACTAGCCTAGCCTAACCAGGTATGACTTAGTATTGGATGCCAGAGCCTAGTCTAGGGTCGCCTACAGCAGCCTAGCCTAGTATAGTCAAGCTAGAATAGGCTACTATAACTCAGCCAATATATCCTTGCATACGATAGCCTAGCCTAGCATACTATAGGCTTGCTTGGTATAGCCTATCTTAGCATAACCACACCTAACATAATATAGCCCCGCGTATCATACTATAGCCTAACTTAGTATATCCTAGACTAGTATAGCGTACAATACCCTAGACTAGAATAACCTTACATAGCTTAGACTATCCTAACCTTTGTTAGCTAGCCTATTGTTGTCTAGCATATTATTACCTACCATATTCTAACATAACCTAGCATAGCCCTCCTCAGCCTATTATTCTTTAGCCTACTCTAGCATAGTATAGCCATGTCTAGCCTAGTATAGCTTAGCATATCTTAGCTTAGCCTAGTATAACCTAACCTAGCATTAACTATCCTAGACAAGTATAGGTTATAGTATCCTATTATACCATAGTCAAGCATAACTTAGTATTGTCTAGCCTAACATACTATTTGCTATCCTACTATAGCATTTTATAGCCTAAATTAGCATATATATCTTACACTTGTACATTATATCTTAGCATATCTTACCATAGTATAGCTTAGCCTACAAAAGTCTAGCATATTATAGCATATTCTGGGTTTGACACGCAGAGTATAGCATATTATAGCCTAGTCTAGTCTAGTCTAGCAGAGTAACGGTCGGATAGTTATGATGCTATTGCCCAAACATAATAATTTCTGGGCTAACATTGGGAAGTCCTTTGCAATTATGTCATTCGAAAGAGAATGTAAAACAGCATAACCTTTTCAGATTTCACTAGAATCGACCGAATAGTTATGATGTTATTGCCAAAACAAAATAATCCACGGGTGACCTTTGGAGGACTTTTGCAATTATATCATTCAAAAGAGAATGTAAAACAACATAAGGGTTTCAGGTTTGGTTAGAATTAACCGAATAGTTAAGATGTTATTACCAAAAGAAAATAATTCCCCGGTTAATCTTGGGAGGAATTTGGCAATTATAGCATTCAAAAAAGAATGTAAAACATGAACCGACCGACCGGCGACATAGTGAGATGTAGAGTCGCTCACGAATAGTCTCGTACGTAACTTAAAATTTCTCTAAAAACAACAATAATTTATTAAGAGCATAATCTTTAGCGTAATCCAGTTTCCACCAACTCTCACTCACTACATCTTACTTAGCTCATGGGAGAGATACGAGGAAGAAAATGATGAGTATTCATTAAGTTATTAAAAAAAATGGAAAATGATGTTACCCAACAATGGCCAATTTATTAAACAGTAAATATAATTAGAAAACAGACAGGTTTGAAAAGAATCTATTAGAAAAACAAGACCAATAAAGAAGTGAAAGATGAAAAGGATCTCAATGGCGACCTCAATTTTCTTCTTGAGAGGATCAAAGACCAGGTGACTAATAGTAACAAAAATAACATACTTATTATTGGAATATGTAAAAAAAAATTACTATAATGAAGTTTATTAACTGGGTAAAGAATGATAATAACTAAACTTCAATTTTATAGTTGCTTAGAATGTGGCCAGATCCTTCAAAACTCCATAAAAAAATCATTTTATAGATAAATCTCAATCAACTTGTTATCTAAATAATGATTTTGAAAAGATTCAACCTATCGTTAAATATAGGCCATAAGAATGCAAATAGAGACAACTGAAAATTCGCAACAGGTAATAATTGGTTATCTTTGACGTAAAAACAAATATCTTATATGTTTTTTAGCAGTTTGTGATTCGAAGCATTCGCATTTTTCCCGAGAGGGATTAAAGAAGGAGACCACGTTGATAGGACGGTGATTCTGATGCTCTATCATCATAAGAGCTAGAAGCAATAATGGATGTAGGTAGGGAGATTTGTGACCAAACCCTTAAGATGCGATTCTAGCGTCCATTTCCGATTAAGAACGCTCGCATTGCGTTCTTTCTTCCTTCAAGGCTCTCTCCCACATAGTCATTAAGAGGATTATTCAAGAGGTTAAATGGAGCTCGCAAAAGGTTTTCTCACTCTAATTAAGGTTGATGATTGTTACTTTAGAAGCGGAGAAGGATAAACTCGTTTGAAGGACTGTGGTGCTTTTTAGAAAAGTGTAAATAGTGAACCGAGTTTGATGAAACAGCTCTAATTAGGAGGGAGATATGGAACTTAATTTATTAGCAAGTTATGTCTATTCACCTAAACATTGTACTCTTTTCTTCGATCTTACAGATTTCGCAATGGTGTGGGAGTTGTAGCAGGGACCAGAAATAGTGAAACTGGCATTTAGAAGATTACGTCCTTTCCCAACACCACCACATTTCACTTTCTCAATCATCACCACTTTCTTTACAGATATCGCCTGGTTATGGTTTTTAGTTTTTACTTTTAAGTAAATATTCTGTGTTTGAGGAATATTATAGTACCCTTATTTTGGTACATGTTAAATAGTGTTACAGTTTTTGCAGCCAAACGAGTCGTTTTGACAAAATTTGTTTTTTCTCATTCACAACTTCTCTGCGGTATTGGATGAAGGCTCAGAATAAATGAATAGGCAGTTGTTTATATTGTGTTCTGAGATTATTTTAAAAGATAGAAAAGGATAAAAAATATTTTTTATACACCATAAAGCTCTCTGAACATACAAATATGGGTTTTAATGATCGATAGTTTATCATATTAAACTGAACTTTTGCTAGGTTAATAATTCCATAGCTTCAGAGACGTCAGTAGTATTGAAGGATTGAAATCCGAGTCTACACACACGCACACGCTCATGAGCACATTCAAACACGTACACACATGACCTTGAACCCCGAGTCTACCCCCCCTCCCTACCACTTATTGATTTGTCCTCTCATGATAAATCTCAGATTTTAACTTTCTTCTAAGATATCGTCTAATATCTTTAAGTCATATTATATTTCGTCCCTCCCAGTTGATCTTTCAAAGCTTGCTTTGCGGTCTTCACCTGCATAATTGAAACCAGCGAAATGGCCTTGTTTCCTAGATAAATAGCATCACTCTTTAGATAGGGCGCCGAATTTCGGAATTGGCAGGAGAATAGGGATCCTCTCTGAGCTCTTAACCCTTTAAACCCACGTGGGCCATTCAACATCTTTTAATTATTTTTTAATGTCTCCTCCTAATGTGTAGTTTTATCATCAAATGACCAAGAAAGAATGGAAATTTTCCTCCTTCAACCGTTCTTATATAAATATAAATTGATCTCAAGTCTTTAGAGCTTAGATTCAGATAGTGTGGATTATCAAAAGTTATACTGAATGAACGATCATTGAAAGGAATGTGAATAATTCTCATCATCCTCGACTTTGTCCCGCCTACTAACTGATAGTCTAAAAGGTTAAAGTAAATGTAACATGATCTCAGATGAGATATAGGAGAAGGGAAATCTATATTAAACGTTATACAATGATTTAATTTGGAGATATCATCTCTGATAGATCTTTTCTCTATACTGGAAAATTCTTCTGGCAGAAGATATAATAGATTTTCTTCCCTTTTCACATTGAACAATGAACGTTAAGTAATCATTTCCACTTATTCAGTAGACATTTTCCGTTGCGTTTTGTCAGATTGAAACGGTAAATCTTGAGATGATAATTTATGTCACATTTTCAAATTCATTTTCTCTATGAGTGCTTTTTCATTTTTATAATACCCGGCGTCTATCCATCTCTCATCATAAGCATAGTCAATTCCTTTTATTTTTATTTTCTTTCCTCTGGTCAATATAGTATCTGATGCATAATTATTTACTTACTCGTACGTCGTTTTCCGATAAACTGTGAATGCATGTGTAGGCTTAGTAATATAGATATTCCAAGTAAATTGAAACTCACAAAGCCCTGCTTCATATTGACTGTGGTCTGTTATAATGGATTTATAGTCAGACATGGTATTTTGAGAGTAAACATCCAGGGAGGATGAAGAAGGAAGGGTGACATTAAAACTCTCTGACTTCATCTTCACAAATGATAAAAAACCTTCCACATATCCTACCTTTATATAATTTCGCGAATGAATGTGTTCAAGATTGGTGGGTGATATCACATGCCTTGATGTATGAGTTAGGTGACTAGGTACCCTCGCCATTTTACTAAATATAACTTGTTATTTCCATGCCCTTTCGAATTAACTATCCTCTCCACTACATATTTCTTACGGGTGTCAAACTATACTTTCTCTAGTTCGTCTTCATAAACCACACCTTAAATATGTTCTACATTTAAATCTTCATTATAATACAGATGTATTACATTTGAAATTCTATATATCATGTCCTTTTTTTTAAATTACTGGAAACACCTGAGATTTGAACATAATCACCGATCTTATATAGAAACCTTTTTTAGTCGCGTGCGAGTCTAGACGCGAGCGACTCTATATCTACTATTACGGTCGGTCGGTCCCCGTTTTGCTATTTCTTTTTTCTTGTAATGACATCATTACTATTCGACCAATTATAGCGAAATTTGAAAACCTTATGTTGTTTAGCATTCTCATTTGAATGATATAGTTGCAAAAGTCCGTCCAAGGTTAGCCCGGGAATTTTTTTGGGGTCATAACATCATAACTATTCGGCAAACACTCTGCTAGACTAGACTAGGCTATAATATGCTATACTCTGCTAGGCAAGCATAGAATAGGCTATACTATACTAGGCTATTACAGGCTAGACTATAATAACCTATGCTAAGATATAATCTACAAGAGTAAGATATACTATGCTAATTTATGCTATAAATGCTATGCTATTATAGCATATAATATGTTAGGCTAGTCGATAATAAGCTATGCTTGACTAGGGTATAAGAAGATAGTATAGGCTACACTTTTCCATGATAGTTAATGATAGGCTATGCTAGGCAATATCAGGCTAGACAGGGCTATACTATGCTATGCTAGGGTAGACTAAAGTATAATAAGCTAGAGAGGGCTATGCTCTGCACTGCTAGGTTATGTTAGGCTACGCTAGGTAATACTTTGTTATGCTACGATAGGCTAGCTAACTAATGCTATAATAGGCTAAGCTATGCAAGGTTATTCTAGTTTAGGATATAGTATGCTATACTAGTCTAGGATATACTAGGTTATGCTATAATATGATACGCTTGGCTATATTATGTTAGATGTAGTTGTGCTAGGATGGGCTATACCAAGCTAGCCTATAGTATCCAAGGATGGCTAAGCTATCGTCTGCAAGGATATATTAGCTAGGCTGTAGTAACCTATTTTACATTGGCTATACTATGCTAGGCTATATAGGCGACCCTAAGCTATGCTCTGGCATGCAATGCTAAGCCATACCTGGTTAGGCTAGGCTAAGTTTTAGTAACCTAGGCTACACTAGGCCTTGCTAGGCTAGGGAAGGCTATGCTAGGCTAGGCTAAGCTAGGCTATACTATAATATGCTGGGTTAGACAAGGGTCTGCTACGCTAGGCTGGGTAATACTAGGATACGATAGGTTAGGCTATACTAAGATAAGGCAGGATAAAATAGGAAATACTATTCTAGGTTATACTAGGCTAGCTGGATTATACTACGCTAGGCTAGGTTAGGCCCGGCACAGCCAGGCTATTCTATGTTAGGATAGGTTTAATGAAATTTGAAATCCTTATGTTGTTTTACATTCTCTTTTGAATGATAGAATTGCCAATATCTTATCAAGGTTATTCCAGGAATTATTGAATGTTTTGAAGGTCGTAAAGTCATAAAGTCATAAATCAGAATAAGTGAGAGCACGCGACTTTTTTGGCAGCAGACCTTGTTTACTTCCAGCGCTCTGATTCGGTATAGCAACATCATGTATAACTTTAAACGGTGTGTTCCCAATTATTCGATGTCTAGAATTATTATAAGCCCTTGCAAATTCATCTAACACGTCAATGTATTTCCATGTATTATTAAAGATAAAAAAATGGAAAGTCTTTCTTTTATCGTTCTTGGTACACTCTCTACAAGACTAGCTTTGTTTAGTGAGTGAAGATGATAAGCACCGATATTATTAGGTTGAGGAATAAGTTCTTGCGTTTTTTTTAATGTTGTGTTGATTTAAGTTTTGTTGACGTTATTTGTGCACATATTAAGAAACAATAATAAATAATGAAAGCAAAATTTGCAAAGGTTAGGCTACGTCTCTTAACAGCGTAGACTATTAGGCTTTTGCTTATGGCTACGTATTGAAGTTGAGTAATAAGTCATTGCGGTTTATTTAAAAGTTGTGTTAATTTAATTTTTGTTCTGTTCCCTCAAAATAGAATGTCAAGTTGAAAGAAAGGCGCATTTTCGACACTTGTTGTTATTCATTTTCAATCGAGACAGGAACAATGCAAACGCAGCCAAAGCTTGGCACGATATTTGTGCTGTGTACGAGAAAAATGCTTTATCAGAAAGGACAGCTCAATGGTGGTTTTTACGTTTCAAAAACGGTCATTTCAATCCTAATGACGAAGAATGTTCTGGTCCCATCATTAAGTTGGATGAAGATCGATTGAACGACCTTCCTCATGAAAATCCTCGTCAATCGACTAGAGAATTGGCTGTACAATTACCGTGTGATCAGAAACATGTAGTGAATCACCTTCATTCGATGGGAAAAGTTCAAAAACTCGGTGCATGGGTTCTGCACGCTGTGAGCGAAAGCAACAAACTTCAACGCTCCACGATTGCCGCAGGTTTGCTTGCTCGTCACAAGGCTACTCGTGGATATAAGGACAGATTTCTTCACTGTATCATCACTGGCGACGAAAAGTAGTGTGTTTATGGCAACATGAACCATCGAAAACAATGGTTTAGCCCCAATAAAAAAAACACTTCCGCGATTAAAGCAAGGACTTCATCTACTAAAGATGATGCTGTGTGTGTGGTGGGATTGTGAAGGCATTATTCTTTATAAGCTTCTTGCAAACAACGAGATTGTCAATGCAGAACTCTACCTTCAACAACACGACAATGCTCGTCCTCACATTGCCAATATGACAAAAGACGCCATCCAAACACTTAATTGGGAAATCCTGCCGCATCCTCCATATTCGCCAGACTTAGCTCCATAGAATTTCCATCTGTTCCGATCGCTCTCCAACAATTTGCGCGGTGTTTCGTTCAATACTGATGTGGAATTAAGAACCTGGTTACACGAATTCTTCCAGTCAAAATCCAGAGATTTTTATTGCAGAGGCATCGAAAAACTAGTTGAATATTGGGAAGAAGTCGTAAATAACAACGGAGAATATGTACATTATTGATTAAATTGCCTATTATTATCAATTAAAAATAGGTTTTCTAAAATTGTTAATGGTAATGAATAAATTTGATAAAACCGCAAGACCTTATTCCTCAACCCATTATATTCGCTCAAAAAGCCTTTTACATATATTTTTTCCTTTAAACTCTCCTCCATCATCAGAACATATATAACATGGAATCCATCAGGTTTCTTCCATGAGATTTCGTATAGCATTTGACACTACTTGATCTTTCTTTTCATTTAAAGGAATTAGGCAGAGATATCCAAAATATACGTCAACAAGTCATACTTCATATTCTTTCTAACAGAAAGAACTTCGTTCCACAGAAACTCCGTCGGCGTGTGGCCTACGGCCTATTTGCTATTCTAAACCGTTTTTTTTAATCCCTTTTATAGTCTCTTTATTTTAACACCCTGAAACATTTTTTTAAAGTTGTTTCACCTTTTATTATATTGTCTTTATCCCTTGAAGATTTATATATAGTTGAGAATTTTCCGAACACTTTTTTCAACATAGGCACCCTGAAACCCTTTTTTTTAAGTTATTTCACCCGGTTTAATATATAGAAAAACCTTCGTCAGATCTCTTTTTTCATCTAAATTTGTTTCATATACGAAATGATAGTAAAAACGCGCCAAAGCCCTAATTTTATTACATTTTTAACCTTCACGATTTGTATGTTTTTTCATTTCAAATCATTCGATAATTATATTTATTTTTTCGGAACTCTTAGAAAGAACTTTGATGAAAGCTCGAAACATACAAAAACCAGCGGTGCGAATACAAGTTTCAAATAAATCTAAACTCAAAAACATGAAAGGTTACTTGTCCACTAAGCAAAAAAAATACATTTCCAAAAATTTCCAAAATTCACCAAGTTAAATTATAGAGTTAAGGATTACAAAGAGTATGTAGCGTAAACCATAATTAAAACTTTCAACTTTGCACATCATAGTTAGATCTAGCTACCAGATCTCGTTTGAACCTTGTTCTTTTTCATGTTTTGTCTTGAATCTTTTTCGCACGGGTTTGTGTAGTTTATAGCTATCCAAACCTGAGAGAAATCTTTCCGCAGCAGACTTTTTAGCAATTTATTTTTCAGATTGGAATATCCAATTTACCTTACCAAATGATGTTAGCAGACTTGGGCATGTATATAAGTGTAACAAAACAATCGGCGTTTTATTTTTAAATGAATATCTGATTCGTTTACACTCACTCTTATATGTATAACTATTAAATTAAAAACAACTTATCTTAAAATCCAATTTTATTTTACATCTTGGTTAAAATACCTAATTTCAATTAGAAGTTCATGGATGTCCACAACCTTATTACTTTGTGCACATTTACTGATTATCTGAATCAAATTAGCTGGCATAATCCAGTCAGGAAAACAGTATTCGACATGGAACGGATAAAAATGATCAATGTGTATGTTAAATTCAACTTTGAATTTTTGAAAATTAATATCAGAAGTTTTATTTTATATGATCTAAAATTTGAATAAACATATTTGTTAAGATCCCTGAGCACATATTATTTCACAAGTTCAATAGTGCTCCTTCTCTTGTTAGGAAAACAATAGAACTCATCAAACGACACATTTTTATATACTCAGCTTCTGTGATATTAGGTTAGGTTTTTGGTATTTATCAAGACCATCATTGAATGCAAGATAAAAAACATCAACCGCATCCTGTAAACAGTTCATAGGGCGAAAACTAGATGAAAATCGTCTTCAAGTTTTAAAGAAGTATTGACTTCATATTTATTGTACAGGCAGTTTTTAAATCGTGTAGAAATAAACTTGTAGTGGTCGTACTACGCAGTAGGTAGGTTTTTAGTAATCGAACTACGCAATAGGTAGGCTTCTGGTACCAAAATTCCTGTATTCAATAGGCTTAAAAAATACCTCCGCAAAGTGGACGCGAATTGGTCCTATTAAATCAAAGCATGCCTTACTAATATATATATATATATATATATATATATATATATATATATATATATCTTTATATATATATATATATATATATATATATATATATATATATATATATATATATATATATACATAAATATATATATATAATGTAAAGATTGTATGAGAAATATGATGGGATTTTGAAATGTATATATCTATTTTTATATTAGCTAGCAAGCGTGAGACTCAAGACAGAGCAAAGAAAAATGGTTGAACACCTGCTTTGATAAAACTGCCCAAGTTGTGTCTCGAGATATAATTTCAAAGACGGATGTTTAATGTGAAGACAGGGTTAACACAGCTGTTGACCGTAAGAGGTGATGCAGCGACAATCATATCAAATTAAACAAATAAGAATTTAATGATGTAAATGTACACACGGTGCTTAGGCTTCCTAGCTCCACCCAGGGGGTCGAGAAATGCATTCGCAATGTAGGTATGTCATCCCACGGTCATTTCCAGCCACGCCCTCTGAATGAGGAGCTCATATATAAAACCGACAAGAGACCCAGATTATATTCATTAATTAAGACATTCAATCATAACGAATTCATTCGTGTTGATGCCCTCGTTTTAATCCACTGAGTCTCACCTCACCCTTAACTCGTACTTGCGTTGATAATATATAGACTACTAGTATGCTGCCCAGTACGCTCCGTGTCGCGCCGCTTGCACCGTAATATTCCGGTATCAACATAAAGTGTTCATTTTCGTATGTCCATTTTGCCTTAAAATCTTCGGTAAGCCCAGCCAAGTAGAAGACCAACTTTAAATCATTTATCTTTGGAGTAAGATAAATTATTCGCCGTAGTGCCACCCTTCACCTATAAACTCGAACTCATTGTGCCCTTATAAGGTGGTGGTTACGCAAAGCTTTCATTCACATATACTTGATTCACCGTAATCCGGATTCATTTTGTTCTACAGGTCCCAAATCATATTCGGTACGTATCCTAACGACGAATGGAGTGAAGTATATACTTCGGGCTAAAGAATATAATAACCTACGATACTATGAAACGTCTAGTTCGACCGATGATGATAGAGAGAATGCCGATAGCTGTAATATCCCTGTACCATTTATGGGTCTCAGAGATGAGGTACACGGTGGAGTGAACGAAGTGAGGGGGAAAATGGTTTTAGGAAAGACTTCTTAACGAGCTGAACTTCCAGGGAGTTATCGAACCATACCTTTCGGTTTCAAAGAAATCTTACATGACATTTAAAACCCCCTAGTTATTATGCATTAAATGCTTGTCAGCTATTAGGAACTCTTTATTTATATACTTTTTTTATCATTTATAATATTACTCATTAATATGAAATAAAATAAAGATGAAATAATACACGTTATATTACTAACGTTTTAGTATCTCTACAAAATAACTCAGTGATCTTAGATGACATTTTTAAAAAAGTTACTCTACGTTGAATTCCTGTCATCTATTTTGAAACTCTTTATGTATTCAATTTTTCATCGTTTATAATATTATCTCATTAATATGAACAAAATAGATTAAATTAATAGGCATTATACTACCAATATTTTAATTGTCTACTAAAATAACTCATCTCATTTTCTTGATCTTGTGAGAATGAGAATTCTTTCATCCTTGTTTCTTAAATCTTGGTTTTCATCATATGATTGAGCTGATGGGAATACAATAGGAAAAAGCGAAATAACAGGGGTGTTGTGTCAGATATAGCGATGTTCGATACTTTGTCACCATCAGCCATCACATTAGAATGTAATATGCAGAAAAACCTACCCCCCATGTACTATGACGATCGGATAGACCTACTTGAAAGAAAAACTGATCCATATGCTCGTTCTTTAATTTTTCACCGATGATTAAATCTTTTAAATCCATAAACTGAAGATGTTCAAGTACTTCTTTTCCGTTATTGTAGTTAAAAGCTGGTTGGACTTACCCTTTATATAGAAATTCAATCCGATCAATTGGCTGTTCATTAATAAGTCGACGAAGATGATCGAAGAAATCAACCGTAAATGAATAGTCTTGGCTAAATTTATAATCCGATCCACACACATCTTCGGTCGCAAAATATTTACTAAGTCTGGGTGTGATACGGTGCGGTTGGAGGGTCATCTTAGAACGTGTGACACACAGAGAGATTTAGTGAACAAGATTTAAAAGATGGCAACTAGGACGGACCAATTACGGGATTGTAAAGAGTTAGGTGGCAACTTCAGTTTTATACTAATACGAGAAAATACATGAAAATTCAAACCGCGTCAAAGAAACCCTACTAATTTGCTCCAAAAATGGTCACTCAACTATCAACGGGGGGGATAGTTTGGTTACAAAATTTTGGCGCAAAAACAATATTTGTGTGTGTGTGTGGGTAGACTGATTCCCTCGAAATATATCACTAACCTAGGTGAGAGGGTTAGGGGAACGGGGCTAGCAACATTTTGGCGACAAATCAGTAAGGGAGGAGGGGAAAGACTCGGGTTGCAAGGTTATGTGTGTGTGTGTACGTGTTTGAATGTGCTCGAGTGCGTGCGTGTGTGTAGACTCGGACTCCACCCTTCAATATTACTACTGACGTCCACTGTTTGAAAAATAGTCAAATACTCGTCAAAATATTGTTTTGTCTAAAGAGCCATCGTATTGTAAATCTTATTAATTCATTCAATTTTTTATTTCTAATATTATTAGGAGTATAAAAAATTGAATGAATTAAAATAAATCCTTTTTCTTATGTTATTTTTATCTTTTTCTTTTTAATATGTCCTTTCGTAATTAAGAAAGGATTTCGCTTAGCTGTAATTCTATAATACTCAGGCTTAAAATATATAGATTAATGCACGTTTTAGGCTAACTTTAAGGCTAGTAACGAAGCTTTTAATCTAGTACTGTACACTATATTTTTACTATTTTCTTTGTATTCGATAATTATGTGATGGAAAAAAATAAAGTACTCAAGGATTTCTTCTCTTTGGTCGCCAGAACAGTTCTTACCCAAGTAAACAAAAAATTGATCCTATTATTAGGTGAGAAATTTGTCCTAACCTTTCATCATCTTCATCATCACTAACTCTATAATTTAAGAAGTTGATATTTTTGAGTATTTGAATAATAATTTCATCTTAGTTTGGTTATGACTTATGTTATTTTATCAAAGTTATTTCTAATAATTCTTTTATAATATCAAAAAACAAAATGGTGAAGTTCAGAAATAAATATAAGTATCGAAATTTTGTGAAATTTTTAAAACCCCTAAAATTACAAATGGTGAAGTTCAGAAAATGTATTTTTACCTATCTTCTTTTAGAACTATATTTTAGCAACGTGATATTTTAAAAGGGGAAAACTTTAGGTTAAAGTTCCTTTTTAGAATTATTAGAATTATAACCATTTCTGCTTTTCTTTAGATTTTAAATTTTAATCTTAGTAGCGAAGCGCAAGCTCTCCCCGTAGGGAGGAGTGGCAAAGCCATTGCTTGGTTCTTTTTATGAAACAAAATCAGCCAATTTTAATCTAAATTAACACAAACATAATTTATATTAGTAAATTTTAGGAAAATACCTTCCAATTTTCTAGTAAGGTGGTTTAGAGTCTCTTCTTTTGATCAGTAAAGGAAAAATCTATTGTGATGTTGCTTGCTGAACCCAAATAAATAATCTAGTCTTAAAGAGAGAGCTAACTATGATTGTTAAATTGAAGTACGGGATTTTTCCTTGTAAACAATGAGAAGTGGCTTTTTTCCATTAGCCAATGTCTTTCTGAAAGCTTTAGCATATAAGTATCAAGAATTTTGTAAAGCCTCCTACAGATAGGTAAACAGGCTAATATGTCATTGTCAACATTCTCGTCTTCCAATTTTTATTAAGAGCAAAATGTTGATTATGCAAATTTTTTATAATTTTCTAAAATTAAGGTGTTTTAGGGGCTCTGGTCATAAATATTCATCTTGAGGTCAAATTCTAAGGTACGCATACCAATATTCTCACACCTCAATTTTCTTTCCTTCATAACTTATTAGGAGCAGAAATTAAGGAGATAGTTAAGTTTTGTGGTCTCATTTTTTTTGTTAAGGTTGTAATAACTGTTAATTTCGATGAGATAATACTGAAACTTTCCTAAAAATACTAATTTAACAATATAAAAGTTTATAAGAAGAATACAAATACAAATTTTTTTTATAAATTAAAAACAGCCTCCTAATCCTGTTTAAGCAAATATACTGAAAGAATATCAAGGTGCCGATTTACCAAGGCAAAATATGTAGCTAAATTGCTTTTAAATAACGTTTCTACTGATATTATAAGAGCTGTAACAATAAAAGTTATAATTTATTAAGGCAAAAGTAATTACAATAAGATGTCGTCTTGGCGGCAAAAGAGTAATTATAAGATATCCATCAAAGGCGGTTTGAATAACGAAGTACCAATTAACAACAGCTAACCACTTTTATTACAAGGATTATTGGTAAATTATTTAGCCTAACAGCATTTTACATGGTAATTTATATCACTAGTGTTTGGAGAGCGCATTGTAGATGAAACTTTATTATATATCACCCTAAAAGGGGTAAATGTTCGTAAATTTGTGTGGTTTCTCTGTACGATCTCTTTTCTTGGGAGTTCAAAGAATTGCGTTATCGCAAGTACCTAAGATTTAAGACCTTGACTAGTTTCTAGCTAGAAGGAAACTAGTTTGGTTTAAAGTTCACAAACGTTCAATTAAAGATATTACAATGTGCTATGTTTACGTTTGTACATAAACTGAAATCCGAGACGAAAAAAACCTGATAACAAAAGCTGAAGCTAAAAACTTAAAAGGTGTGCGGTTTTATTGTTGCCAATTTTTGTTCTTTCGATCGGTTCTTTAACACAGGAATGTCCTCCTAAAACGAAACCTCTTAGTAAAACGAAGGGTATATTGTTTGTAGGCGTTATTTTTTTTCTTTGTTAAGACAAAAAAATTTACCGATTTTTGAAATTGAATTCAGAGCTAGTTCGAAAACTTCACTCTGGAGACAAATCTGTAAAACTCAATTTATATGAAATAATTATAGTCGATAAAGTTCTTATACGGTTTTAAACTTTGATTAGGTAGGTATTTCTTTGAACTGTCAAAATATTTTCGTAAAATCTAGTTTCATTAATTTTCTTAATATCGGATCTGTTTTTTTCTCAATTTGATCCTGTCCTCTAGTTCCTTGAGATATTGAGATCATATTCTCTTGTTCGTTGCCTTCGTTTCTAGACCGTCCCTTCCCATGGAATTAAGATTAATATTCTTTGCTGCTTCCTATCTTTTCTATGAAGGACTTTTCCACTAGCACCTCATTTTCCCTCTGAAAGAACCTGCTGTTGTTCCATCACATTAATCAATTAGCGTGTACCTACATATATTAAACCGAGTTCTTTTAGGGGGTTTAAAAAATACATACCTTCGTAGCTGAACTATCGATTTTACCATTGCAGTTATTATGCCTAGAAATAAATTAGATCTATTCTAGAAATTAGATAGCAAATGTTTAAATATGGCGAAGTATTGCAGTGCTAAGAATTACCCAAACTCTGTTTCCAGATACAGAAGAGCTTCCTAGGTCTGTTTGGTTATAATTGGTCCGTGATTATGAAACATCGGTATTATTCAGCAAGAAATATTAACTTAACTCGTTCACTGAGATAGGTGTCAAAAAGCTAGGTATAAAGTCTTCTTGTATCAAATGGTGTCAACTTCGGCTTTCATGTCATGATACATAATTATAGTATCTTACAAAACAGACTAAATTAATTAATTCTAAAAAAAATATATGGAACATATGGTCAATTTCATGGGCAGCTTGGCAAATTACCAAGTTTTTCTTAGCCTAGAGGATTAGCCACTGGATTTTTATGGTTAGCTAGTCGGGCTCAATATCTGGTAGGGAAGACAAAAAATTGCAAGCCGTCGTAAGGAACTCCGGCCAATCACAGAATGGCACCAAGTCATGGAAAAACAAACTGTCAGTTCAGTCCGAGTAATCATCAAACACAGATAATTACGGAAAATTTATCGCTTTTACTTCTTCCCTTCGCACACACGACACATCCATCTTCTATCTACTCAAGGCGAAGAAAGAATTTCAAATCCGCACTCCCCTGGCATAGAATGGATTGCTCTTCCTTTTGTTGATTTAAAAGTTGATCAGGACAAAGAGGAGTAAAATAATCAGAGCTTCTCCCGATCAATATTTAGTGCAAGAGTTCAACTCGTTAATTTAGGTTAGAGGCTTAGATTGTGTTATAGTAAAATAGAGGTTTGAAGAAAGTGAAAGACTATGCTGGTTTGACGATGCTTGAATTAGTTTAAATGTACGTTTTGGCGTTTGAATGAGATATACCAACAGTATTCTCGTAAACAAGTTTGAAATGAAACATCTTCAATTACCTCGCAGCAGGGTTGCATTAGTAAGAGCTTACCGTGAATTGGTCTTATCACTAGCACAAAAGATTAAACTTTAGTGGTCATAGTAAAAATGAAGACGTATACTGATGCAAAGAGGAAAGGCTGGAGTTCAAAGGGAGAAGAGTTCCCAAAACACCTCCAAAATGGGGGCTTCTAGGTGCACCTGAATGTTAATGCTCCTGCCAAGCTGTGATATAAATGATTCGTTTGGGAATAAAAGAATGAACATTGAGGGTCTGTAAACAGGTGCACATAGTCACAGACTAGATGAAAAGAGAAAAGGAACTAAAATTAAAGAGCACACTTTTGACACAATAGTGTTAATTGTAGGAAAATTATATCGGCTTTAAATATTATACTTTGTAGATTCTACTATGAATGGACGAAATAACATCTTTGCATTAGAATGCAATATATTCCTGATCGAGCATGAGACTTTTTTTGTTTTTTCTGATGTTTCATCAAAGGTTATTTGACATCCTCAGATAAACTGAAATTAATAGGTATCCAATCCTTTCATATAAGCAAGATAGAAAGGGGTAGTGAGAGGGAAGGAATGAGCCATTAAATATAAAAGAAAGTACATAACTTTTAAATTATTAAATTGTGTTATGTATATTTTGTGCATAAATTCGTTTGTTTCTATGTTCAAGTCTGGTTTATTAAGCTTTATTAGAATTGATTCTTAGAGTTTGAAGTTTTGTTCGTTTTGGGATCTGTAAAGTACTGCCATATTTTCATGGTATTTTTATGATTTTATTTAATGGATACTTTCAAGATGGTTTTGAATTATGGTAGGTTTAAAGTGGTATTGATCGCTGCGATCGAGGTTTGAGGGTGTTTGTGGTATAATCCATATACGAAGATGTACAATCTTCCCTATTACATTTAAATTGTATACGACGTGAGTACTTTTCTTGTTGTAAATTTTAATATCTATCTGTGTACCGGAAACGACATATTAAATTTGAAATTTACTTGGATGTTTGTGGGAATTTGTCTTTCTGCAAAGATGTGAATAGTTTGTCAATTAAAATACGATCCTACATAATGGTACTGTTTATAGACAGTTCAAAGTGATCTCACAAATGAGTTATTATACAATGTAAACAAATATCAGTCTTTGCCTTTTGCACACTTCGTACAGAGAAACAAAGGACTACGATAATATTAGAGCTTCTTGATAAAATCAACTATGCGGAGTTTAAATGGCTTGTTTTGGGGGACAAGATCCTTGCATTTCTTGCTTGCTTCAAGATGGATTCATAAAATATTCATATTTCCTTTGCGTATGGGATAGCAGAGCTGATGATCATCATTACCGAAAAGTTCATTTGCCCCTACGACATGAATTAGGACTAGGAAAGGTAAATAATGTCAGGTCAGGGAGCTTGTTGTGGAGCCTATCAAAGTTTTATTACCACAAATTTTTTTTAAACTTAGATTGGTAAAACAGTTTGTGAAGTCCTTGGATTTTGGAAGAGGATCTTTTGGTTCGCATGTACGAGTTAACGCAATGTTGAATTCTTCGAAACTCGGATAAGCGATGACCAAAGTCAAAGGAGAAGCATCGAGTATAATTCGTGGTATAGTTCATGGATTCTAAGAAAATCAATAAGATCCACACCTCAAGCAGCTGGTAGCTAAGCTTATTGAGAGCTTCAAAGACTTAAGTTGTCGTATGTCCGTGACAGTGTAATTTATGCTTTCACATCTAGTTTTTTTTCGTTAAACTTGGGTGATGTCAGTGAGGGGCATGGTGAGAGATTCCATCAGAACATTGCAACAATGGAAAGAAGATACCAAGGAAGATTGGATGCTGCCAGGATAGAAGACTATAATGGTCATAAGTCAGAAAAGACAAAAGAGTTCACATTAGAAATAACGAACTTTAAAGTATTCTAATGTAAATATTTTTCATTAATATTTTTGCTCTTATTTTCTTTACAGTACCTAAATACGTTGTATTACATGAATATACACATGTTACTGCCTTAAACTCCTTAGAAAATTCGATTAGATGGAACTCGACATATCACCATAGGATAAGACTTTATTTAAAGACTAAATGTAACTGATAAAAATTGCAAAAAATACTGATAATATGCTAAAACCAGGCAATGGCTTCGCCACTCTTCCTTACGGGGGGGAGCTTGCGCTTCACTACTAAGATTAAAATTTAAAATCTAAAAAATGCAGCCATGGTTAAATTTTTATATATTTTCTGAACTTCGCCAACTATAATAATTTAAAAAAAGAACTCTAAACTAAATTTCTCCCCTTTCAAAATATCAAGTTGCTAAAATATAGTTATATAAGAGAATATATAAAAATACATTTTCTGAACTTCTTTGGGTTTTAAAAAATTCACAAAATTTCGATACTTATATTTATTTCTAACTTCGATAAAAAAACTAAAGTCATAACCAAATTAAGATGAAATTACTATTTAAATAGTCAAAAAAATCCCCTTCTTAAATTATAGAGTTATTGATGATGAAAAGGTAATATTTGAACCAGAGCTAATTGTTATAAACAAAACCATTGTTGACGAAAGGTCAAAATAAGACTAAAATGCCTTTTAAAAGAAATCATAAAATTAAATTAAATAGAAAAGTTATTTTTCAAAAATTGGAGGGAATCTAAAATTTTGAATAGTCTCAAATAAAATAGATTTTAAGAAAATTACATTAATGAAAAAAAGGGTATGAAAAGTAGATAATGTAATCACAAATGAATGGAGACTACTTGGATTATTAAAGATCATTGGGCACACAACTCTCTCAATGCTGTGCCCAATTAAGATCAAAAGAGGTAACCATCCGGGTAACTTGTAGGTAGGAACGAGTTACATTACCTTTATTAAGGAAAATAGGCTCCGAACCAAACTAAAGAAAATTTATTGGACTTCTGAATCCATTATATGTTGAGGTGTGATTAGTTATAAATTAATATAAATAAAAAAATCAAGACTTCTCTCTTTAAAGAATTTTCCCGTATATAATCGGCAACCAAATCCTTCACCCTAAACCGTTTAACCGAGTATATATGGGTAAATCAAATAATTTGTGTAACTTAGACATTTTTCCCGATATATTACGTTTGCTAACTCTTAACATAGGCACGTGGGTTACTATAAAAAGGGAGGAGGGGTTTCACCATAAATACTACAGCAGTAAGACCAGCAAAGCCCCTTAGATTCACTTTAGGCCAGGCCGAGAAACTAATAGCTACAGCAACCAAACTGTATCAGTGACTACCAGATTAACTCTTAAAGATTACATACCCCCAAAGATGATGTTAACTCTAAGGTGAGTGAGAGAAGGTTGATACACTCCTTTCTATAAGAGTTTAAATTAACATCATACTTTTTTGCTCTATCTGTAGAACTACGGTACACACTTGTACGGTATGGTACACATTTATACCAATGAGTCTCTCAGCGTTCTTGTATGGTTCAAAACAAAGACTCAATCATAAATTAAGGTAGGTAGGCCAGAATTTTTCCTTCAGCAGGAGTTAACCTGGTAGTATCAAAGGGAATATAGTGACAGAGAAGTCAAAAAAGAATATGAAAAGCGCATTTTCACACATGCTTTACAGGCCACTGGTATCTTTTTATTTATTTATTCTTCTTTGTTGTCCTAAAGCCTGCCTGATCTTTCATGGGACGGTTTTGGTTGAGGTATCAAGTAGCGGATGATACCGCAGTTGTCTCAGTAAAAATACCCTTAAAATTCTAATGTATTCACTAAATTCCAAGTTTATTTTCGCTTGTACTAGCTTCTTTATAAATTAAAGGCCAAAAATACCCTTTAAATATTCGAATGAAAGGGAAACATTTAGTCCAGCTTGCAAATTACATCGTTTATAAGGATGTACTAAGATAATTTCTGTTAGTCCAACTAACATTCGCTCTAGGCCACTGTTGAAGTATCTTGGGGAGATTACTTTTGCAATAATTCTGAATCTATTAGAAAATTAGCATATTTATTCTAACTAAAGGGAATGAAACCTCTTCCAGGTGTATCTAAATCCATTCTCACCACAATCAAAACATTGTCCTTGGAGCAGAAATCATTAATACATATGCATGAAGATATTTAGCGTTAATCTCACACTTGTGAGCCTCGAGGAAAAGTAATGATAAGTGAAGCAGAAGCCAATTTAAAACTCATTTTATTGGGTTCGGACCAGTAATTACTGGAGAAAGCAATGTAGAGAAATTTAATTAACATGCTATTCGTATAAAAGTGAGAAAGTGGAATTTACTTTGTGAACATGCCATTTCACTCTTGACTAGATTTTCTCCGGTCACTTCAACAGTGCCGACTCTCGTTAGAAACTGCGGGCGCGTTCATTGGTCAATTACCATCGCGAAGTCTGTGTATAAACATATGTTGGCTGTTTATGGGTATAAATTGTAGTATCTGCTCAAATTACCATAAATTTCAACGTTAGTTTTATATATACAAATTTTTGTGCCAATAGACATTCAAACCTATGTCAATATTTCATTATTACAAAAATACTCGTTAATTCAAAAGAAGAGACTAGAGAATGGAATGAACACAAATGTAGCAAAACGGGCTAATTATCAATTCACTCCAGTAAAATGAACCTTATAGAGCATCTACAAGCAATATGTCGGAGCCAAGTTAAAAAAAAATAGTAAAAAATCATGAAAACTAAATGTTTTGCAAAGCATACAATCAGATTTCTCAAATCCTCAGGTATCAAATCTTTTAACTTATCCCTAGTAATTGCTGCTACTAAATCCACTTATGTTACGTCAATATAACTTTTCCTAAATTTAGTTCATGACATTTTTGTATTTACGCTCGCGTTTTGATTCTTGCATTAACAAAGCCACCATTACTGTTTATCAAACCTTCCCTTTTTTGCCTGTGGCCAAGACTGCGGTCGAGTCGAAACACTGCTTCCTAATGGTGTGGATTTAATTTACATCGGGAGGAGCTAGTTGTAGGAAGGAGTGAAGTACATGGATGTTCTCACACTTTGCGGCAACTATCATTTAAATAAAAATAAATATGAAGCAAAAATCAACGAGAATATTTTCCACATAAAACGGGCAAGGAAAGAGCACTAAAGAAAGTAGAAAAGTAAGAAGAAACGAAAAAAATGTGTCATTTATTTCGCCGCAGACCTTCTGGGCTTTGAGGACTGAAGGGCACAAAATTTGTCAGATCACCGCTGTGGCCTGCTCGCCATTGCAGTATTGCGCACACTTTCGTCAGGGTTGAGAGTGAGAAATAATTTAATTGACATTTTGTATTCGAACCTACACCATTAAAATTATACAAAAGTGATGTTCCATTTCAAGACTGAATTGCTTTTTTTCTTCTAAGGAGGAATCTGTAATAGTGGGTGTTAAGTGGAGGGGGGGGGGGGGATTTGATAAAGTTCACATTCTATAAGCAAAGCTTAAAACCCATTTAGCAATTCAAGGTGGCATAATTGCATCTAATTTGATTAATCACCGTAATGAGGGCTGACTTTGTCTTTTACAGGAGAAGAGATTAAAATCATGATGGAAACATAACAAGGTCTGCTTACCAAAAGGTTGCGTGCCTTCACTTATTCTGAATAGCCAAGCCTAGCATAGCGTAGTATTGTCTAGCTTAGCCTAGCTTAGTATAGTCTAGAATAGCTTACCTTAAACTTGCCTAGTATAGTATAACATATCATAGTCAAGCATAGCATGGTATAAACTACCCTGTTTTAGACTAGTAGGGCCAAGCCTAGCCAAACCTAGGGTAGCCTAGCCTAAAATAGAATAGCCTAGCTGTGCTGGGCCTAACCTAGCCTAGCTTAGTATAATATAGCTAGCCTAGTATAAACTAGCATAGTATAGCCTACTTTAACCTACCTAAGCTTAGTATAGTCTAACTTCTCGTATCCTATTATAGCCTAGCCTAGCTTAGTAGTCCCTAGTCTAACCTAGCATATTATAGTATGGCCTAACTTAGCCTAGCCTAGTAAAGCCTTGTCTAGCCTAGGATTGCCTAGAGTAGCCTAGGTTACTATAACCTAGCCTAGCCTAACCAGGTATGGCTTACCATTGCATGCCAACGCCTAGCCTAGCTTGGCCTAGGGTAGCCTAGCCTAGTATAGCCAAGGTAGAATAGGCTACTACAACCTAGACAATATATCTTTCTAGGTAATAGCCTAACCTAGCCCAAGATACTCTCGGCTAGCTTGGTATAGCCTATCCAGGCATAACTGCACTTAACATACTATTTTCAAGCGTATCATATTATAGCATTGCCTAGTATATCCTAGATTAGTTTAGCATACCATACCTTAGAGAAGAATAATCTTGCATAGCTTAGCCTATTATAGCTTTGGTTACCTAACTTATCGTAGCCTAACACAGTATTACCTAGCATCGCCTAACATAGCCAAGCATAGCAGAGCATAGCTTTCCGTAGCCAATTATAATTTAACCTACCTCAGTATAGCATAGTATAGCCCTGTCTAGCCTAGTATTGCCTAGCTCAGCCCAGCATAGTATAACATATCCTACCATTAACTATCCTAGAAAACTAGAGCCTATACTATACTATTTTCCCTCAGTCCTATTATGCTATCATACCATATAGCATTTTATAGCTTAAATTAGCATAGTATATCTTACTCTTATACATTATATCCTAGCATAGCTGATCATAGTATAACCTAGCGTAGTATAGACTATTTTAGGCATGCCTAACAGAGTATAGCATATTATAGCCTAGTCTACTCTAGCAAGTATCGGCGGAATAGTTATGATGTAATGGCTAAGACAAAATAATTCCTCGGCTGACCTTGGGAGGACTTTGGCAATTATTTCAATCGAAAGAGAATGTAAAACAACCTAAGGGTTTCAAATTTTGCTAGAATCGGACAAATTCTCATGATGTTATTGCCAAAACAAAATAATTTCCGGACTAACCTTGGAAGGACTTTGGCAATTATATCATTCGAAAAAGAGGATTAAATAACATAAGGGTTTCAAATCTCGTTAGAATCGGCCAAATAGTTATTATGCTATTGCCAAAACAAACTAATTTCTGGGCTAACTTGGGAGGAATTTGGCAATTGTAGCATTCGAAAAAGAATGTAAAACAACATAAGCTTTTCAGATTTCGCCTAATAGGCCAAATAATTATGATGTTATTGCCAAAAGAAAATAATTTCCCTGCTAAACTTGGGAGGACTGGGAATGATATTATTCGAAAGAGAATATAAAAAAAGTATAGGGCTTTCAAATTTCGTTAGAATCAGCCGAATAGTTATTATGTTATTACCAAAACAATATAATTCCCGTGCTAACTTGGGAGGACTTTGGCAATTATAGCCTTCGAAAGAGAATGTCAAATTACCCAAGGTTTTTCACATTTCGTTAGAATCAGCCGAATAGTTATGATGTTATTGCAAAAACAAAAAAAAACAAAACAAACACCGACCGTCTGACACAAAATCATGAAGGGCAACATAAAAATCATGAAAGGCAACATCAAAATCATGAATGACGACATAAAAAGCATGATTATCAAAATCAAAATAATGAATCGCAACATCAAAATCATGCTGAGATCTTGCAGATTCTGCAGTTGTAGTATCCGAAAGTAGATTTGCCGACAGACCTGCGATATGAATATTTCCCACTGGAGGTGAAGATGAGCCTGCGCTCGAGGTATCTGCAAGTGGAGATGAAGACGAGTTTGTAGTTGAGGTATCCGCAGGTGGTATTTAAGACGAGCATGTGATTGAGGTGTGAACAGGTTCAAGTGAAGAGCATATCGTTGACGTGTCCACATTTAGAGGTGAAGACAAGCCTACAGTTGAGTTATCCGCAGGTGTAGGTGAAGACGAGTCTGCGTTTGAGGTATGTGCATGTGGAGGTGTAAACGAACTTGTGGTTTAGGTATCCGCAGGTGGGAATAGAGACAAGCCTACGGTTTAAGTATCTTCAGATGGTATTGTAGACGAGAATGTGGTTGAGCTATCCGCAGGGAGCCTGCGGTTGAGGTATCCACAAGTGGAGATGAAGTCGAGCTTAAGGTTAAATTATCTGCAAGTGGAAGTGAAGACAACCATGCGGCTGAGGTATCCGCACGTGGTAGTGGAGATAAGCATGTGGTTGAAATATCCGCAGGTCGAAGTGAAGACAGCCTATGGTTAAAGTGTCCATAGGTAGAGGTGAAGATAAGCCTGCAATCAAAATATCCCTGGGTTGATAAGTAATTTCTAAGTGAAAGATCTTGGTGATGAGACGAGTGATGTGCCACGTCTTAGTTTCCAGTGTCATAAAACATGATGCGGCATCTCGTTTCTGATGGAACTCTTCTCTAAGCCCCATCTTCTACATTAGATTAGAACAGTCATCTTTAATCCGATCCAAATCGCTGGTCTGTGTTTATTCTTTAAACCCACTAGTTACTCGTTCTGCCAACGTGTTTAGGCCCCTATGAAATAGCCGTTCCATCAGCTTTTGCCTTTGACATATTCAGGGCAAACGGAGAGCTGATCTCAGAAGCCTCGTTTGCTATTTTCCCCTGCAGAGGAAGTTTCCGAAAACTTAGAATTAAATTATAAAGAGTTAATGGGCATATAAAATGAAGCTCCTCTGATAAATAAGTCAGGAGTCGTTGATTGGGAAAATTATCTACCTCGATAACGAGGATCAAGAGTTCATCCTGCCAAACTATTTTCGTCCGTACTACTGCTTTTAAAGTATTTTTCTAAGGCTTATTAGGCGCTAGACGAAGCCTGTGTACCAAGAAGCAATGGATAGATTGAAAATCCAGTTAATTCATGTAAATTCACGGGCTATATGTAAAGCATTTAAATATATAGACGCTGATCGAAATTTTGCCGCGTTTTCAGAATATATGTGTGGAGAACTGAAAACATTGCCTTGCAAAGCCTAAATGAGCAGATGAATCAATGCATCCTTTTATCTGCAACAAATCCATGTGAGTAGCTTGCGTCATCTTGTAAGTGAATAGTAGAATATACATTTTTCATTATTTTTAGTCGCGTGTGACTCTATATCTCATTATGTCGGTCCGTCGGTCCCTGTTTTGCTTCTTTTTTTTTATAATAACATTGTAACTATTCGGCTGATTGTAACAAAATTTGAACCCCTTATGTTGATTTAAATTCCCTTTCGAATGTTATAATTTTCAAAGTCTTCCTAAGGTTATTCGGGGAATTATTTGGCAATAAATTCATAACTATTCGGCTGATTCTAACGAATGATAAAATTGCCAAGGTCTTTCCAAGGTTAGTCATGGGTCGTAAGGTCATAAATCATAATAAGTGAGAGAACGCGACTTTGTTTAGCAGACTTTTTCACCCTCCAAACTGTAGTGACACCGGTATAGTCAATCCATGTTATATAGAATGGTGGAACACCAAATCCCGCTCCATGGGTAGAGAAGCGAATATATGATCGCTTACATCAGATTTGAAAGCTTAGGGCAATAAGACACTTGCTCATGATAGTCATAATTAGAATCTAGCACCTCTTTCTTGCTATAATCAGAAGACGGAAGTACTCGGATGTCCCTGCGTATAATGAAGGTTTATCAACAGCAGCCCATTGAAGCTATGCTTGGCTGGCAGGATTATTGGTTATTTTGTGCTTTTTGGGAATTCAGGATAGGAAACGCGCCTATTAAATTTTACCATTCCTTTCTGCATAAACATAGACAGTTGTTTAATCCCATTTTTGATGAACGTTCGCCAACTGTTTTCATGTTTTCGAATATTTCTCTTATACCGTTTTAATCGAGAAATTGATAGCTTCTCACTGCTCTTCTGGATTGATATTGTGGCTAACATGTTCTGTTAGGAAATATGTAGGAGTCACCTTCCCTCTTTTCAGAATCATATATCTGAAAGTCAAAATAGTAATTTTCAGCAGTTTAGTGACCTATCCCTATTTATTTTAAGGACCCACTTGTTCTCCACTGCTATTGAAATTCCTGGATGGAAGGGTGGTAATATGGTTGACTAAGGCCATATTTCACTATCGAGAACCCATTGATTGGCATCGCGTTAATGGATCGTGTGATAGAACGGTTTGAGGCCGCTTAATTTCAACCGTTATCACATGTTGTTTAGAAACATGATGCTACCCACGTGCATCTTCGCCTTGAAGCCGGGCGCGATTATCGCGCCACCTGAGTCAATATTTAACCAAGGAGGTTTATTCCTCCCCCGTTCACCCAATGCGCCGATCACGCCAGATTTAGTTAGGCTTATGGGCAGATAAGGTATTGTTCTCAGGCGCGGCTGTGCATTCCCTCGAAGCCCCCACTCCATTGTCCCCTACGCCAAGGGGATGTCTCAACTATTTATACGGAAACTTTACCACTAAGAGGAGATTCGAGATCCAGATTTTCGTCGCGAGACATCACTACGATCCAGTCTCACCTTGTGCACCAAGGGCCCTATACCTCGAGATCCACCATCATTGTCCAGAAGAGGACAATATCCCTTGAGTGCCAAGGTTCGAGCCTTCAAGTCACCAAGTCCACAAGGCTTCCCCTGTTGTTCAGAAAGAGAACAACATTAGAACAGCCATTGTTCTTTAAGCCCGTTGACAAGAAACGGTTCTCACCCTTCCCCCCTGTTGTTCAGAAAGAGAACAACATTAGAACAGCCATTGTTCTTTGAGCCCTTAGACAAGAGACGGTTATCACCCACCCCTGTTGTTAAGAAGAGAACAACGTAGAACAGCCTTTGTTCTTCAAGCCCGTTCGCCAAGAAACGGTTCTCATTCCCAAGACGCCACGTCAGGATCATTTAATTCCCCCCCTCCCTTCGGCTGGAACTCGCCAGCGGATCGAAGATTCCTTTACGTCGCCTTCCTGTGCACAACACGTGTAATTACGTAAGCTGAACGTTACCTTTGAGTATTTAACCCTTTTGTCAACCCTATTCTGTGCTTTAAATGGTTTAGCGAACCATCCCATCATTTTATTTTTTATTTGTTTTACCTTTTTAAATCTCTTCCAAATCTTAATCCTCGGATTAGCTAGATTTCCCACGACCCTTTCCATTCTCTGTTTATGTAAATATTTTCCGTTTTGTGTGTTGTTGATAGTTTTTATTAATAAAACTCTATTTTATTAATGATAGCCATATTATTATCCTTGAGCTCAGTTCCACTTCTTAAGCATATTGAAGATAAATAATATTGGTCAACCCAGACACCACGCACTCTAAATATAAATGAATAATTTCCTCAACGAATAGTCATATATGGTATATCGTCGAGAAGCCATTCTACGACAGATCGTATAAGTTTGAATTTGATTCAACATGTATCCATGCGTTCTCCTGCGATAAGTTTTTAATTTTGTCTACTTTGTCCTGAATGTAGGACTCATATGTTCTATCAGAGCAAAGCTTTCGAAGAACGATTTTGCCATTGGTCAACATATTAAGTTATTTTAATACTTTAATTAAGTGCGGATAGTAATACATTAATCAATCTGGTTGCAAGTAAATTAGAGGTTAGTTCCAATTTGGGGATGGCTATAGATTTTTCAACACTCTTGGACATTGCCATGACATGAAACAAATGTTTTCCAAATTTAGAATACACATCTGAACCATAATCCCTCATGCTACTATCACAAAAACACTGAAGTTAAATAAATTCAGATAGCAAAATTTTATGGGGCAAGATAAACTCCAAACATTGTTTCGAGTGTGTGACATTTATGTCCTATATTGTTTCAGAGTCAGAGTCCAGAAATTCATCCAACCTCTATTTTTTTTTCTTCCACAAACCTTGCATAAATAACCTTGAATTAATATTAATTGGAAAGAAATAGCCAACAGGGTCATGGTTTTTAAAACCTCCCTTCTACTTTTAGGTGCAATAGTGATTTATCAAGTGAGGAAATAATAATTCATCATTTATAGTATTGCAACCTAAACCATGTTTCCTTAATGGTTCTATGGCTAAATTACCTTGTTCTTTGAAAAGAGCTACATAAGTTCGAATCCGAATACCCTTATCTCAAATTAAACTAGCTTCTTTTAATATACCTCTTACCTCTTTTTAGAAAGCGATTTTTCTTCTTTATAAAAAAGTACAGGTAATGTTATCTACAAAAAAAAGTCCTATATAAAGAATATCCGAGTATTTATCCCTCTTTTCCCTTTGTTCACATTACCTCAATCACTGAAGCATTCAAGAGAAATTGGTAGTTAGAAAGTCAAAGAAACAACTCGATAACTGAATTCTACCAATGAACTAGCTGATTGTAAAGGTATGCATTTTCAATATTCGCAAATAAACGCAACAGGGTAATGCCTAAATCTAATAAGCATATAGTACACTTTGTTAATAAATGATGGACCAGGATTTAAACAGTCATTTGAACTCATGCTACGAGTAGAACAATCGAATACTACGCGTTGATGAGTTGTTGGTCAATTTTTCCGTACCCCGCGATGTGCTAAATAGTAAATTTTACAACCAAACTTGGGTTTGCAATCGTTTTTCTCATGATTCTATCGTAAACAATTGGTATATAATTTCAACCTCTTAACTTGATTTAGTTTATTGGAAGGAGAAATATATTTATGGCTTGGATAAACCCTATGGTCATTATGCTACAGAGCGCGAGGGAGTAGAGTTGGGGTATTTCATAGTAATTTTATTCCATTTGTTAGCTCGCCAAGATAGATTTTCGTGCGTAACCTTAAATTTAGAGATTTTTTTATCTTTGAAAATCTAATTTTGCACCTCTTTCTTGCCAATATCTCTGCAGTATCAATCGAATCTCTTCTCCCAAGGCTTCTAAGAGGAGATTCAACTGCGAATAATCGGATCTAATTTGCGACATATTTAAATGAGTTCGTAGCGGAGAGTGCGATATTCGCATCAATATTGTTATGATGAAAAAACATGCAGCATTAATATCTAGTAGCAAGAGCTTTGAGACTCTTCAGATGACACTTCTACGAGGCCCTAAAATCTGAGAGAGATTTATAATTATTTTTTGTCATCTAATTCAGTAATAGAATATGTAAAGTATACGGTCGATAATTGGCGCTGTTGGCAACTCTGAATTACGCACGTGGGTGTTGTCTGACGTCGGTTCTCTTTCCTTTCTACAGTAGTAGACTCTGTTTTACATTGTCTATGAAGCAAACAATACCATGGCTAAATTCATTTTTTTTAAATTTTGTGAACAGTCAAGTTCTGCTGGTTGATATTCACGTCGGGTACTCCAATGCGAAGATCTTCGAGTAATTGAGTATCAATCAATCTGAGGACTGTGAAGAGGATCAGGAATAAAGGTGGATAAGTGAGGCTCCGATTAAGAGGGTATAGCGGCTCTTAAACCTCACTCTAAGCGTTCTGATACGACAAAACCCCCCTAATTTCTAGCGGCAAGGAAATGAGTTCCATACCCAGGGACAACAGAGTATCAGAGTCTCTCATAAGGCAATTAGTTAATTCAGACATCAGCTAGTATTTATGAAAGATGAGAAATGGCAAGCTTCTGTTCCAAAAGATGAAGGAGAAACAGAAGGAACGTGCTGCCACGAGCAAGTGGTGAAGCTCGCAAAACAACCGCTGGCTTGGTCTTTCAACGATGTACCGAGACTCATGGAAACCAAGTTCTCGGTCCAGATCATGGTGTTTGTGGGGGGTTCAATAGTAAGGCCCATTTTATTCCTCTGTTTATCTTTCCGATTGGCCTGAGAATCAATAGAGAAGGCTACAACAGGTGCCTGGAGAAGTTGGTTTTGCCCTGAACGCAGGAGGTGGCCGCTGAATCACCGTAAGTTTGGCCGAAGAACTCTGTCTCATACCACACCCATTATTTGATGTAAGGCAATTTTTTCGACCTTATCACTCCAAACATCTCGACTCCCAACTCCCGAGACTGCAAGCCCTTGGACTATTACATGTAGGGTGTGGTTAAAAGAGAGAGCGAGCCATAAGTATCCCCGCACCACCAAGGTAGAGCTTCGATAGAGTTCCATCACAGTTTGTTTCAGCCAGTTAAACAGCAGAACCATCGAGAAAACCTACTTCTGACACTGCATGGGGGTTGTGGTTGAGGTCGACGACGAGTTCGGTGAATAGTACAATCTTTCATGTCATACCATGCAACTTTGTAAATATATGTGTATTAATGAACTAATTTGTGTTATTTTCTTTCATATTGAAGTTAGGCGACAATTTAACACCCGCACCCTGTATGGGTTTGAAGGATTAGCCGTTTATCACCATCTGCACGTTTAAGCAATTCGTAACCCTCGTTATAATGATCTCCAGAAATGGTAAACCCATCAATATAAACAAAATTTTGCGAGTTGGAAATATCCAAGACATGAATGGTATTATAACAGAGATCATGAATGTTTGTCCACTGGAGAATATCTCTAGGAAATGTTGTTAGCTTAATTTTGCTAGGTTGGCTAGAAACTTTTGATGGTTTAATCTCATTTATCTATTTAAAAACACGTTTCCCTCACATTTATTTCCTTCCTAATTTCCATGTTTCGCATGTAACCTTCCCTGATTTCCTTTTGCAATTCATTTTCGTCTCTTTTCTTTAAAATTAATTCATGTAATCTAAGGATTCTATTGAAATGAATCATTAATTTCTATATTTGGTTATGGAGATTGTTTGAATTAAGAGCGTTGTCATTAAAAAAAAACTAAATAAATTTAATAAGGTTGGTACCCAAACGCTTATCTCCTCCCCTTCGGATTTTGAAAGGCCCTTCCGATGGAGTACTGTTTTCTATGGAGCCCCTCATATCCACATAACGCTGACATAGAACCGATGCCTTCCCTCACTTCCTGTGTTCACGAAGGGTTAGGCCATCGTTGGTTAATGTAAATATAGACACATGACCATGAACAGAGCGATTCAGAATACCACTGACTTTCGCCCCAATGTTTTCGCATAATTAAGTATTCCTTTATGGAAACTGCTGAAGAAGCTCCCCACATATCCATACACCCCTGGTGTGGAACGAGTGACCCTCCCCAATGTCACAGCAATGGCCCTGCATCTTTCCACCCCCCATTAGGACTGAATCATGATGCCCCCTTGCTTAACAGCGATTATCATTCTGATCTTTATGCTAATTTCCTTATACGACCGACAGATCACGTCAATGCTTGTAAATGGATAGATGACGTAATTAATTAAATAAGTAACAAGTAAAACTCTCGACCTTCTGATTATTTTTAGTTGTCTTTCAGCCTTTCTTCTGGAATTTTTTCCTAATCATTTCCATTTGAGAAATAGCATTCCTTTTAACATATCCGCCACCTGAGTTTGAACTCTCATCCTCTTATTTCTATTGTCAATGTTACGTTATACGTTTCTTTGGGATATCCACAGTTTCTTACTATTGATTTAGCTATACTTTCCTGCCATTATCTGACTTAAATTCGTTATTTTACAGAATTCATTCTCCGTATCGTGAGTGGGTGTCGTCGGCGGTCCTGAGTGAATGTATTTTTGACCTCACTCTGAAACGTGACCATCAGCACAAATCGTTCTCATCTATTATGCAATATTTTAATTCTTGATAAGATAATTTCCAGTTCAAGTGGAGAATCTTGGTTTTTAATTCTCTTTTTCTTGGAAAATAATGGATTAGGGAATCTTAAGAAAACCTTCTTGCCCTTTCTAGAAGATTTAACATTTAAGTTCAATGACATCTCACTATGTTGGTCGGTCCCCGTTTTTTTTGGTATTAACATCATAACTATTCGGCCGATTCTAACGAAATTAAAAAAACCTATGTTATTTTACATGCTCTTTCAAGTGCTATAATTACCAAAGTCCTCCCAAAGTTAGCCCGGGAATTATTTTATTTTGGCAATAAAATCATAACTATTTGAAACCCTTATGTTGTTCTACATTCTCTTTCGAATGCTATAATTTCCCAAGTCTTCCCAAGGTTAGTCCGGGAATTATTTTGTTTTCGAAATTACATTGTAACTATTCGGCCGATACTCTGCTAGAGTAGAATAGGCTATAATATGCTATACTCTGCTAGGCAAGCCTAGAATAGACTATACTATGCTAGTCTATTATAAGCTAGGGTATACTATGCTAAGATATAATGTATAAGGGTAAAATATACTATGCTATTTTAGGCTATAAAATGCTATACTAGGATAGCATATATTATGTTAGGCTAGACAATACTAAGCTATGCCTGATTAGGGTATAATAGGATAGTGTAGGTAATACTTCTCTAGGATAGTTAATGCTAGGCTAGGTTATACTATGCTATGATAAGCTATAATAGGCTAGACAAGGCTATACTATGATATGCTAGGGTGGCTAAAGTATAATGGGCTAGGGAGGGCTATGTTCTGCTATGCTAGGCTATGCAAATCTATGATAGGCTATGATAGGCTAGATAACCAATGCTATAATAGGCTAAGCTATGCAAGGTTATTCTAGTCTAGGGTATGGTATGCTATACTAGTCCAGAATATACTAGGCTAGGCTATAATATGACACGCGGGGCCATATTATGTTAAGCTAGACTAGGTTAAGCCCGGCACAGCTAGGCTATAATATGAGACGCGGCGCTATATTCTGTTAAGCTAGACTAGGTTAAGCCCGGCACAGCTAGGCTATTATATTTATGATAGGCTATCCTATGTTTAGCTAGGTTTGGTAGGTTATACTTTGCTATGCTTGGCTATGATATGCTATACCCAGGCAAGTTTAGACTAGGCTATACTAGTCTATGCTCTGCTAGACAATAGAACGCTCTGCTAGGCTAGGCTATTCTCTACTATGTGGCTATACTATGCTATTTTAGGCTAGTCAAGTTTATGCTATGCTATACTATTCTGTGCTATGCTATGTTATACTGTGCTCTGTTATGTTATACTATGCTGTGCTTTATTATGCAATGCTGTGCTATGCTCTAATATCATATGAAATAATATTCAATAATATACTATGCTTTAATCTGCTATGGTGTCTTATGCTATTCTATGGAATACTGTGCTATTAGTGTGTCAATCTTTACAACGTTCTTATTACATCAATGAGGTTTGCTCAAGCTTTGTAGCCCTACTTATGAATTGTAGTTATTTTTTTTAATACAATTTTAGTTCTACTTAGTTAGCTACTAAAAATATTTGACCTATTTTTTGTGATATTGAGTAATTAAATCACTATTACTATATTAATAATTACATCCATTTAACTTTTTTTTTCTTATTTGACTATTTGAAACATATTCATCAGTGTGCTGAAGATTACGCGGCCTTCAGTACTACCATCCTACTAGTGGGATTTGACCTAACATTACTTTTAAAATTAGGATAAGACTTGCGACACTCACACATTTGAACACCTAAATTTTAAATAGCCGAGTTGTTGCCATATCAATTCCAAACTTTGGCTAACGTTCTGAATTGCAAATGTGAAAAACTACCCATCAGGCAATCTTGCAAAGGATATTTACCCTAAAGTGCTTGAAAATTGGGAACGAAGGAACAGTTCTTTTCAGGCCCGTTGTAAATTCAAGAGTCACAATCTTAAACAGATCCAAAAGAACTGGGAGCAGGCCACTAACATATCCCTTGGTAGAGGAGAGATGCAGACCTAAGACACTTTCATTAAAAAACTAAACAACCTGTTGATATCCTCAAGCGCAACTGTAATATTGTTTTTTTGCTGTGAATTTGGCTTCCCTGGTTGCAAAAACGAAACTCATGTGAATTTGTATCGAATATGGAGATGAAAATCTCTGTGAAGGAAATTGCTTTCATTAAAGATCAGAGAGAAATGATTACATCGTTTGGACCACATCAAGTTTTCTTTCTAGAGATTAACTTGAGTAAAATAGACAAGTCAATAAGTAAAAGCAACAAGAAGGTGAAGGAAGAAGAGTTGCTTAGTGTAAGTAGGCCAATGTTTCCTTGCCATGAAGTGAAATAATTTTATCTCCTCAAGAAAATGAAGAAAAAATAGCTGATGCTCTAGATGGAAAGGATTGAATTTATGAAATGACACTAAAAATACCGACCTCATCTTCAAATTCCATTAAAAAGCAACCAGGGAATCTTTATGGGGAGGGGGGGGGGGCAATAAAATCATAGCTATTCGGTCGATTCTAACCAAATTTGAAACCCTTAAGGTGTTTACATTCGCTTTCGAATGCCAAGGTTAGTTACTCCAGGAATTATTGAAACTTTAGAAGGTGGTAAGGTCATAAATCAGAAAAAGTGAGGGCTCGAGACTTTTTGGTCAGCAGACCTTGATTGTATTGATTCTAACTTACATTCCTTATTTCTCAATAACTGGTCAATTCCTATGGGTTTGCAATCCTGTGTAGGTTATAATTACTAGAATACCTATCCGGCGTTGCCCGGAATAAATGGCCTGTCGTTTGAAAATTTTATATTATTATTATTATTATTTTTGTGGTGAAGGCAGATTCAGGAGAGTTGCGAACACTCCCTCTCATACATTATCATATAATATACTTACAATGAGTAAATGTTTCGCCGCGTTCGCCCGGCAGTTTACGCGCTCGGGTGAATAAGCGTTACTTGTGAGTGAGCAACTTTTTGTTCGCAGGAACAGATATTTTTCCCATCTCTCTTTATCGCTGATGATGACCCCAGTTGAGCCCGAAATGTCTGGTCAATAAAAGTTTATAGCCATTTTCTTGATCTCTATATTACTACTGCGAATCAGATTCACAAGGAAGAGTTAAATCGCGATATGAATATATATATCTCTCTCTCTCACTCTCTCTCTCTCTCTCTCTCTCTCTCTCTCTCTCTCTCTCTCTCTATATATATATATATATATATATATATATATATATATATATATATGGTAATAATGAGGCCCAACTGAGCTTGCTTAATATCTTTTATCTTCTATGCATTCTCACTTGTACAAAAGTCCTTATTTGCAGATAAGCCTTTACTTTTCTCACTTCATCTCTTGCCCGCTACATTATTAACTGCGTACCAATAACAATGAAGCTCATAGACCTCATTCCATTTCTTTGTTTAATGATTTTATCCTCAAATCTTGTAGGATTGTTACGCAAATTACCTGGAAGCTTATGCGCAACTACATACAATGTGGAGAAGGAGGGGAAGCCTTGATATTTTGTAAAACCCGCTAGAAAACCATGCAGATTACGCAATAAAGAACCAGATTTGAAAAAGATAGCAATATCTTATTTATCCAATACCTCCGAGATCACATCTCGTCTTCTCCCCCATCTCAGTTTGGGCAAATTAACGTGTCGGAGTTCTCGCTTTTTGAGGAACAGTCTTAGGATTTAAAGACCTTGGCACATCGTCGATTCTTGTAAAAGGTAAAAAATATATTGGTGCTCTCAAAGAACCTATGTCACACATACGCTTCGTTGACGATGATACATGCACTAAAACGTATCCGGCCAAGGACGTCATAACACACATAGCCAATCACAACAGCGGAGTCTTTTCCGTCCCCTCTCTTCGCAAAAAACACCATATTACTGTCCATCCACGATCCCGCAAGATTGGTTCAAATTTCTTCATTTTCCTGACGCGACGAGATTGGCTTTAACATGGACCGCGAATGATTGCTTACTCGCTGATTAACATCAAACATATTAATACAGATCTGTCTACGTAGTCGCATCCAACGGAAAGAGAGCCGTGTTTCTCGCTGACGTGCACACGATTGTCATTCTAATTTTGCCTGAATGGCAAATTAAGTTTTAGTATGAGAATGAAAGACTCATTTTCTCAAATCTGACTGGAATCTTAGTCGTTTATTACCTCAATTTTTAAAAGAAAGCAGTCTCCTCTTTTCTTTAAGGTAAAACATGAAAAGGTGAGAGTGATACCAAACGACGCTCTTTTTACCATTTGGAGATAAGAGAGAGAATATTTGACCTTAACACAAATATTCCTAGTCTTTTAAGCAAAATAAGAAACTTTTCCACTGTTATTACTCATTTAAAGAAGTCAGCAAAAATGGAGAAAAAAAATGAACAGGAACAAAATCAACTGACAGTGAGTTGAATAATAAATTTTAATAAGGTGAGATTATATTTAATTTTTGTACAATGGCACATAAAACTATTGTTACGGAAGTGCGAAATCTAATTGATAGAATATATTTACATAATTAAAACAGTGGCCGAAGGAGATCTCTGTTATTTATGATGGTAGTGAGTGAGTTATTTTTTCTAGTTTTTACTTTAAAGCAAATACTAACGAGTCTATCTCCCGCAGAGGATTTGTGAGATATTTTAAGATAACGGTAAAGATAATTAAATGTGAAGATATATAGTTGGAATCTCAAATTGGGACCTTGGATTGAAGATGACACTTAATCATCGAATGTGACTTGCAGCGTGGCTGCATCTTCTACACCTCACACCAGCTTAGGAACAGTTTGATTGAGAGGGATATGAGAGGTATAAGTTTAGCTTGTTGCTCGTAGTAAACAAAAATTCCGCCAGCACTTTATGAAGTTACTCGATGATGACAAGGAGTCAAGCTCCTGCTGAAGCCTACTTTATAGCGTGTCAATTAAAGGAGCTTAAGGGAGCAAAACAATGCAGAGGATTTGATTCCTCCCCTTTATTTAAGATATGGATTTTTCCATACCTTAAGCAGAAATTCACATACGCAAACACACACACACACAAACATATATATATATATATATATATATATATATATATATATATATATATAGTCATAGCAAAAAGTTATTAGACTACATAATATATCTTTTCATACAGAAAATTAATAGGACTTATAAAACGTTACATTATATTTTATTATATTTGTATCATAGTTTGAAGGTCAAATAAAATATAGCACAAATCCATTTTATTAATAAATACAATCAAACAATGCGCGCACTCAATATTTTTAAAGATGTGAAAGTAAAATGTAAGAGATTTATTCCAAGCCCGAGATCTCTGATCCCTTGTAAAATGTCTTAATATAAGAAGCGGTTGAACCGCGAGTTGGATGACGACAAAGTCTTGGATAAATAAGGGATAAATGGCTTCATCCCCGCTAGAATGATCTCCGTTATTCGTTTATCAAGACAGAAGCATAATCACAAGAGAGGCTGTAGTTCATTCAAGGAAAGAGGGAGAAGTTCCGCAAACTCTTCTAGCCAGCTCAGTTTAGGTGCCCAGAATTTACACTTGGAAGTGGCTGTTGGGGAGAGAGATGCTGTGCGATAGATATATTTATGATAGTGTGATCAAATGAGCCAATTCGGCGAAGATGTATTGGAAGTGAAAAATAAATCTAGAATATTAGTCGAGTGGTCATAATGGCCAGGTTATAAATACGCTGGGTCATAATTTGTTCCAGAGTATTTAGAATTGAGAATATAAGGACATTGACGCCTCCTTTCTCTGTGAAGGGGAAATTAAACCTTCCATTATGTTGAACGTTGAAATATTCAAAGTATATGAGATCGGTTTATAGTTGGGAGGATATCATATTATCATGGAAAAAGTTAGATAGTCAAAGAAGGATACCAATTTTGTAGAATATAAAGATCGAGAGGTGAAACAGAGGTTAAAGTTACTTGACAGGAGACGGATCTTGAGCGATAAAACATCACAGTTTAAGGATTCGATATCTTTGATGGTTTCAAAAGGTGTTTCAATGTGGGAATAATCACAGCCACCACCTTTGAACCGGAAACGATAATAGAGATTGTAATTAGATGTAAAATAAGGAATAGTGAGAATACCCTTTGATATCTGAGTATTAGAGAAAGAGAATACTAGGAAAAGAATTACAAAGGTGATGTAAAATGAGCAAAGGTTACAGGAGATTGCAAGAATGTTGGTAAAATATATAAAGAAAAAACGTACTTTACAATTTAAGTTTCATCCAAAATTAATTAGAGACCAAACTATTACCGAAACCGATGTTTAAATTAATTTGCCCCCACCCCCTTACCTTCTATCAGTTGATTCACACAGTTCATCACCCAGGTCCCATATTTTTCCCCGTTCCAGGCTGGTTTATATAAATGTTTGGGGCCATTCATTTCCATTGTACATGTAAAGATGGTAGGAAATTTCTAAACTAGTCATTTATTAAATTAAATCAACTAAAGTGTAGTTTTTTTCTTCGGATTAATTTTACGTTATTGTAAATATATACAGGTGCGGTAGACAATATGTTGCAGAGGCTAACTCTGAATTCTGCGCATTCGTGCTATTAGACGTCGGTTCTTTCTTCTTCATCTCATAGTAAACTCAGTTATGCATCGTATGTGGAGGAAGCAATCAATCAGAAGAAAGAAAAGAGAATCAGAAAAGAGGTGGATGAATTAAACTGTGTTTTTATGGGTATGCCGAATCGAGAATGTCACTCTAACCGGATATAAATTGCCACATAGATGCAGGCCATCATTGAAAACGATCTCAACAAGTCTATGAGGTCGATAACCATGGAAAAGGGTCTGTCAGAGTCTCTCATCAGTCATTACTTGTGGCAGAAGGTCACTGCATCATGCCATTCAAGTTGGAAGGATCCACTATTGGCAGTCAGACGATTTCCTTGACCAGGTAGAAGTCAGGTTATCGGAGAGCCAGAAATCAAATTTCTCATTGTATGACATTGTTTGATTTTAAATCCATGATATCCAGATTATTTTTTTTAGTAGTTAATACTGGCGATTTGATATTATATATATATATATATATATATATATATATATATATATATATATATATATTTGCGCAAGTTACCTGTACCAGTACCCAGACGAACGGAGTCGCTGTCCCTTTTTGGAATTCAGTTTGGGCATTACTCCTCTATATGTAATGCCCAGAATTTTTAGTTTATGATCATAACAGAATAATTTAGTTTCACAATTCGTACTTACTATCCTTCGTAATCTTTCTATCTTTATATTATTATTGGTGGTAAAATTCTTATATCGAATTCTTCTAAATTTTTCAGAAAGTTTGCCCGGTTGATTTAAAAAAAAAAACATTTACTCTTTCAGATGACAAAGCAGGTTATAAGGTCATTTTGAGTTTCTTTACTCCTTTTGATTATTTTTTATTTTTTCTCCCTGACTTTCTTGTCAATTACAAATTACTCAATACTCTAATATCCTTTGTTATTTCGATGCCCGTATTCGTTTGGATACCTTTACAATAACAAGATATGTGAGACCATGTCGTTACATATTTGACTCTAATAAATCTTTTATATAATAATGGTGAGATAGATAAATTTTTCCAAAAGAAACCATCCAGAGAAAATTGGAATGCTGAAATTAGATTTCGAAATGTTCTTATCAGATATTCAGCAGATTTCAAGACCATCTGTTTTTTGGGCATTCACTACATCAACGTCCTCAATTTTCTATGGGTGAAAAAAGAAAGACCTACACCTACGTGGCATAATTGAAACAAATGAATCCTCACACTGAAAGTATCAGAGACGTGCAAAACAACACTAAAAATGCACTTTCAGAATACTCTTGCGAGAAGAAAGGCTGAAATGGAGAAATAAAATATTGATGTGAGTTAAGCAAGAGCTGAGTAGAATTTTGAATCGGTTATTATTAAGGATCGTGCCACAAAATGCACCTAACTCGAAGTAGCCCTTTTCGCTGTATATTCATGGACGTATAAAAACTCATTTGCAGCTAAGATTTGAGCAAACCCAGTGCTTAAATTCTAATACCTGACAAAACTTAGTGGCATATTCATTTGTTTCAACTCGGATTAGTTTGGCGGCTGCCACGGTAGTAATAACATTTAAATGGGTTATTAGTGTAAAATAACCATTATAGGCGTCGCTTTTTGACCATGAATTTCTCTTTATAATGCATTTATATTTTGACCTTAACTAGAATGATAAACCTCCGCATTTTCTTACTTTTTTTACTACTCTGAATTTCTTTCGACTAGAATCAAAGAGACCAGTCTTTGCTCTGCTTGATCATTTGTGAAATTTCTCCCTCTTATATATATATATATATATATATATATATATATTAGGGTGGCCCAACAAACGGGGGGGGAAAGTTCAAAGTGAACACTGATCCTTTCTCCACGCCACTACTTCTTCAGGTGTTACATTCCTCTCCTTGTGTGCGAAATTTCATCACAATACAATTATATTTAGAAGTCGCCCCACTTTTTATCTTATATTTTCAGGTTATATCATTTAGTACTCGTTCGAACCGCGATTGTTGATTTCCTGTCATATGCCCATCTTTCAAGTAAGCGGGATGTGCTATCGTTCTACCTGTTCCATCACGTCGTGGAAAAGAAGAACGTCTCGAAAGGACTGAACTTGGCATGTGGCAAGGTCCTCGCCGCATGCCAGAGGTCCAGGGTCCGGATACAGCTGGTAGATGATTGTAATGTGGAAACTTCGAGAAATCCATGACGAATACCAAACACTCAAGCAACACATAATTCGTGGGCGAGAGTCAGACCGTGTCAAGAAGATGTTCCTGAATGACCTTCGGGATCTCTTCGATGTTGCACCAAGCGATGCCCTCCAGACCATAACCAACGAAGAAGACAAAGAGTTCCTCAAGATGCAGCATGAGGACATCTTCTCGTGCGGCATTGCAGGGATTGATGCGAAGAAAACTGGAGTCAAGGCCAGCAGGCGTGGGAAGAGAAATGACAAAGAAACTGCTCTCAAGCGGAGATACGACAAACGAGAGGCCAATTTTCAAGAGACCGCTGCTACTTTTAGTTCTAGCTCCACATCTTTAAAGGAGTCACAGGCTGAAGACGACTACCGCCCTTCAACTTCAACCTGTACATCTGGTCCTCGCGCAAAGAGGCCCAAGAAAATCTTCTTATCTCCTGAAGTCGTTGGCGCCTTGTATAGAGTTAATCTCCTAGATCGTGTTGCGATGTTCGCCACTAACGTTGTTGCACAGGCAATGGATTACGATATTTCTGATCTGACGTCGTTCTGAAGTACGATACGGCGGTTGCGTCGTCACACACGCCAAATCCATTACAAAAAAGCGCGGAAGAACTTTCAAGCGGCTGGTCCCCTTCTCCTTCATTGGGATGGGAAAATGCTGCAGGAGATGGGACGGAAGAGGGTAGAGAGGTTTGCGATTCTGGCAACAGGTCAAGGATTCGAAAAGTTGCTGGGGATTCCAAGTGCTGCCGGAAGTACTGGAGAAGCTCAGGACACAGCGTGTCTGGAAATGCTTGAGTCTTGGAAGATTTGCGACGAAGTAGTCTGATTGGTTTTCGATACAACTGCAAGCAACACTGGCCTCCACAATGGCGCACGCGTCTGGATCGAGGAAAGTTTTGGGAGGGAGTTGGCGATGTTGGCGTGCCCCCATCATGTGTTGGAGATTGTTCTCTCTGAAGTCTTTCTAGTCGTCTTTTAGGACTTTGGAGGTCTGGAAGTCACCCTTTTCAAGCTTTCTCAGAAAGAGTGGCCTACTATTAACCAACATGAGTACACGGTCGCTAGAGATACCTTATTCGAAGGACATCTGGAGCAGCTCTGCTCCGAGATGAAAAATAACCTGGCATCTGCCCTGGATGATCCAACTAAGTGTCTGAGCAATGACTACTTCGAGTACCTGCAGCTCTCAGCCCTGTTCCTCGGAGGGGGGCACAACGACTCAACCATCGTTTCGTGCCCCTGGTGCTATCCACCACGCGAGGTGGATTTCAAAGGGCATCTACTGCCTCAAGATGTTCTTGTTCCGACACCAGTTCAAGACAACAAAACAAGGGAAGCGAAATGTAGCTGGAGTTGCGCTGTTTATTGCTCTGGTGTATGTCCGCTTTTGGTACGAGGATCCTCTGTCATCCCACGCCCCATACAATGATATCTTGATGCTGACTGAAATCTAGAAGTACACCAACCAGAGGAAGGTCTCCGCAACCGCGAGCAATGCCCTCCAACGGCATTTCTAGTATTTGTTGGATGACTCGGTCGGCCTTTCCCTGTTGGACGACAGAGTTCCAGACAAGATGAAGGCCAACTAAGTGAATCGGATGAGGACGGAAAATCCGATCCAAGATTCCCCACGCCAGGCAAAAATTGAAGCCACGCGGGACATCCGCCTTGATGCCTTCTTCACCAAAAGGTCGCATCGTGTTTTTGATGTCCTGAAGATTGGCGTAGCCCAGAAAGCAAAGAAGGACTTTCTGCAGATGGATCCTTTGGCTTAGAAAGGCGACATGATGTGCGAGGCCTCTCAGGCCAGAGCCAAGAGCCTGAGAGTGGTGAATGACGCAGCTGAACAGGAAGTGGCCCTGGCCTAGGCGTTCAATGCAACGCTGATGAAAATCAGAAACAATTCATCTTCTGTCTCTTTCACGAACACCGAATGGCCATATCTACACCCTCAAAGACCAACCGGACGAAACAAAAGTCTAAAGTGGGGTGAACCCAAAATAATGAGATCGAGAGACGAAATTTTACGTGTATTTCCTTTTCGTGAACTGTAATAAAATTATCCCTGTAGAGGGAAAGAAATATAATTTTCAGCTTTTAAGATCACCCTAATTATATATATATATATATATATATATATATATATATATATATATATATATATATATATATATATATATAGGGGGCGGCAGAAAGGTTGCCCCGGTTTCAAAGGTTAAAAAAACAAACACATGAAGATACAAGAAAAAACTTTTTATTTTTATGAAGTCCATTAAATACCATTTATTTTTTGTTTCATTTAGCAACCCACCATGGCCTGGAGTGTAGAGCATCGTGCATTTGTTGTTGAAGGATTTGTGAGAAGCGGTGAATCCGTCGTAACGATACAAGGTTCATTCTGAAAACAGTTTGGGCTTAGTCTTCATGATCCCGTACCCGATGGAAAAACAATTCATCGGTCGCTCTCCAAATGTGGGTTTCTAAAGTGTCTTTTGGGATTAACTGGGGATTGAAGAAGAAGTTTTATAATATATATTCAAAATAATTACTAGTTCAAAAGCCCTACTTTAATTTGAATGTATTTTTACCATTATGTCTCTATTCAGCGCACACCTTCTACTTCTAGATGCATTATTTTATGTTATTTAAATTCCTTCATATTGATAAATGAAATACAAGAGCAGAAAACTGCTATCATACTCATCGAATGAATGTTATATTTTGGTATGGTAACTTCTTTCCCTTTTATTCTACGAACACCAGTGATATCTTTTATTAACAACTAGCATAGGTACCTGGTGTTTCCCGGGATAAAAAGTCTTGTCGCAAATAAATACAGATGTATGTTGTTTGAAATTCTTTTAGTGTGGCATATTATTGTGATGATTATGATTATTATTTGTTGGGTGAAGAGAGATTCAGGACAGTTGCGCACTCTCCCTATCATATAATAAAAGAATCACATATAATATCATACCATATCATATGATATATATTATCATATATCATACAATATCATGTAATATACTTACAATGAGTACTCATTTCACCGTGAGCGCCGGCAGTTTACGGGTCCTCGTAATTGACCGTTAGTTATGAGCGAACAACTTCGTGGGAGCAAAAACAAAACCTCTTACATTTAAGATATATCTGGGAAGCTTATACTCTCGTCTAAATATCTGAGTTTCGATTGATGAGTACTGGGAGAAAATTCATCACGTTTTGCTTTTCGAAAGAATAATTAGGAATGTTATGAAAGCTATGAAAATTCGTAGGAAAGGGATCAGGTAAAATTGTTGAGTGATTCATATATTCACACCAAATTTCTTTATGTTTAATGTGAAAAGACAGGCAGTGACCGCAAGAAGAATAGAAAACCGGCGATTCAAGAGAGCTTAGATTTCTTACAATTCTCCCCCAAGAAGGTCCGACGTGTAGCCTTTTAGACCTGGTACCTTGATAAGCTGAAATTCCTCAGTCCATTCCTCCCTGCCACTCTCAAACTAGATTAATATAATCTGGGTTTTATTCCTATTCATTTTTATTTTGAACATTTGCGTTTTTCTTCACAAGCATCTTCTCAGTGGGCGGCGAATGTTACAGGCTAGTCATCGACCGACATTCATTCATTCATCTCTGGTAGAAGAAAAGAAGGGTAGTAATCACCAATCATAAATAAAGAAATGAAATATGTCAAACGTTAAGGACAAAATAGGAAGAGGGGATATGTATAAAGAGATAGTCTAATGACTCATATCTGTCACATGGTATTTTAAGGTTTTATTTATCAATTCCTTTCTTAAACATATTTAATGATGTGCTTATACCAACCTCCTAGGCAAGCCATTCCAAGGTTGTGTTATTTTATAAGAATATTTGTGCTATTAAAGTGATAAATCCTTTTGTCTATTAAATTGCAGCTTATTTCTAGTTGCCCGTCGGTCATTTATTTCAAATATTGAGTCATAATAAATATTAGTAAACTCGTTTGGGTATCATATTTTCAAAGCTTCAAAGTATTGGCTGCGTAGAGGCCGTTCTTTCGTTGAAAGTAAATTTAGTTCCCTCATTATGTTTTCGTAAGATCTATTTCTAAGTTCAGGAATTAATTTTGATACTCGACCCAGAACGCGTTCCAGTACTGTAATGTCCATTTTGCATGCACCAAATGAAAACATACAATTGATCTTTTTAGGGAAAAGTTATGATCGTTCTATTTTTAAAAAATGTGTTGCAATGGATCTTAAGTACATATTCATATTTGGTAAAAGACCGTGCAAAGTATTTCCTAAATTCAATACAATGAGTGGTAATGTTTTAACTTTCCTAGCTTATATGCACTCACTAGTATTTTAATGGGGTAGCTAACCAAAGGATCTATGCGCTTAGGAGAGAAAGAGAAGAAATTAAGGATCAGCTACGTTGATAAATAAAGCTAAAAGAGAGATTTAATTGAAGAGTCAAAGGACGAAAAAAACGAACCACGGTAAAAAGTAAATCATTTTATTGTACAAAGAAAGAGAAAGAGAGAGAAACTTCGTGGAATTCGAAGATAAAAAGGACATTTCAATTAAGAGAGAAAGAAAGAAAGAAAGGTAGTAAAAGATAAACCACTGCGGAAAGTGAAGACAAAAAAGGCCTTTCGGTGAAGAGTGAAAGAGAAAGATGAATTGTGATGGAGAATGAAGCCAAATTATGACAAAAGATACGTTTCTTCGAAGAAAAAAAGAAAGAAAGTCGTGATGAACTACTTCGGCAAACGAAGAAAAAAGAGGCCGTTTTGTTACGAGAGAAAGAAAGGAAAGGACATGAAATCTACGGTGGAAAATGAAAGAGAGGAGAAGACTTCTAGTACATAAAAGGTTGAGGAGAAAAATACATTTTAATTTAGATAAAATAGAGGAAGAAATCGAGTGAATAATGGAGAAAATGTAAACCAAAGAAACAATTCAGTTAAGAGAAAACGATAGGAAGAGAGCTAAAACACGGGAAAAAATGAAGACAAAAGAACCATCTCAGTGACAAGAGTAAAAAGGGCAGAGAGATGAATTACGGTAGGAGATGAATGTTAAAGAGAGATTTGAGTTAAGAGAGCAAAAGGGAGAGAGGCAGATTAATTACGGTAAAAAATAAAGAAAATGTTATTTTATTGAAAAGAAGAAGAGAAGATGAAATACATTGGAAAATGAAGATATAAGAGCAATTTCTGTGAATCGAGGAGAGGAAAAGACAAATGAATTGCGTTATAAATTAGAAAAAAAGAACCATTATAGTGAATATGAAAACATAGATGAAAATACTATGGCAAATATTCTTAACTATGAGTTGGTCTTTGATTTGATATTGTATAAATCCCGGCTGGAAAACGGGGAAGGCTTAAAAATACCTTTTTTGAATGTTTGCTGGAGGATAAAATATCAAATTCTTATAAAGTAAATTTGTATAGGAATATTTAGGATATTTGGAAGGCAAAAAAATTAAACCATATAAATCTGTCAATTAATCTATCTAAAAAAAATTACTGGGCAGATATTTAAAATTTTTCTTTGGGAAAATGCATTCTTTTTAAACTGAATTTTTAATTTACATTTTTATATTCTTTTAAGTATTGGGAAAACAATTTCTCATTGTTTAGCAGCGTAAAAAATATTTAAAATATACACGCCTGTTTTACTTTTAGTTACGGCTAAACTAAATGTGAAATCTAATATTTAATTCAAAATCTCTAGATAATCATTTTAATTTAATAACATATTGATGCTTTATGATCTAAAACTCCATTTTATTACGAAGGAAAATAAGAGAATTTAAGTTTATGTGACAAATTTCACAAAGTAAAATCTTAATTTTCTGGGGTTGTCACCCTGGAATTATGTATTTACATTCTTTATAATTTTAAGAATGAGAGTAACTCGGTTATGTATTGAAAGCTTTAATTTACACTAGATTCAATGCCATAAATATAACTACTCCATTGTTTTCTACAAACTGCAATAAACAAAATAAAATTTCACTTACCCTAAAGTGACATAAAGAATTAAGGAAATAGATTTTTGTACTGAGAATCTTGCCTATGAAAAATGAGAGAACGTATCTAATCAAATATTTCTAAGACAATCAAACCTAACCTTTATTTTCGTCAGGTGCATTGCAACATATATAGCCATACAATTGAATTGAATGGCAATAAATAGCTCCTCTTAGATCACATAACTACTCTAAGAAAATGGTTACTATCTCTTTAAGAGTTCTGATTGGTAATTAAAATACTTCCTTATAAAAGAGTTTGACAGAGTTTATTCGAGCAGTATTGTTTGTTTGTATACTAGATATAAAAAATTTAAAGAAGGATTCGAAGAATTTTAGTGGATCGATGTATTTTCGACCCTCAAAAGTTAATAAAATTTTGAACGCATCCATAAGAAAATGCGGATTATAAATCCTTTTTTTTATATTGCAATTGATATACATCTCCCCCTTCAGTGGCTGTCCAGTACAGACTTGCCATCGAAACCGGGGAGAATAGATCCCACTGCCGGCCCCTCTGGCTACGGTAGCCTGAAACTAAATTGAAACTATCTAGGTCTCTTCCGTTCTAAACACTTCCATCTTTTCCTTCGCCAATTTTTATACAAGCTCCTTTTTTCTTGCCCAGTCGCTAAATTTTTCAGGTAAGGGGCGACCAGTATTCGACCACTCTTCACTGGTCGGGATGTGAAAGGGGGAAAATTCTTCTTCTTAGTTCCAATGTGTGAACTTATTTTAACATGACTATTTTCTTCACACCTTTTCCCATTTCTATTGATCCAATATTTTATTTAATTATCTCCCCCAAGGGGGTGTTAGTTGTACTAAGGAAGCATTTTGTAGTTAAAATCTTGGGGTTTATGTGCCCTCCCAACATCCAAATCACAGTGCATTTACCCTAGCTTCATTCCCCACAGCAATATTTGCGGCTATATATCTTTCCTATATTTTTACTTCTATCTTTACCACTTTTGTATTTTACATAATATTCCTTATAAACTTTCTATAAGGCACATCATAATTAGATTCGCTTTGAATTGTCAGTAATAACTGAACTAATCATATGAATTATCTGTATACATTGAGGTATGTCAGCCAATATCCTTAATTATCAATCAAAGCTCGTTTGTTAAAGGGGACGTCAAAGCGCGTAGATTCAATTGTTTTCTCAAGTTTATTCAAGGCCCCAATTTAGACAGCAACTCCTTGGCAATGGAAAGCTTTTGAAAGTCATGAATGATTCTTGTTTACTCCAAGAGCACTGCAATGACAGTTGCAGTATGCACTTTCCACACTTCTGTCTCAAGCTGTAACCTGCCCACACGAGTAAAAGGAAATTCACACAAAGTAATTCAGAAGAAGGAGTGAGATTTAAAGGGGTGGATTAGAGAAAAAAGCCATAATAAGTTTTAGAATCGCAAAAAAATGGATAAGCAAACCGCACCATGTTTGGATACCTGGAACAAAAGGGAATAATTTAGCTTTTTAAACTTCTAAGAATAAGTTGGAACAAAAGGTGAAGATTGAGACATGCCTACTTAAACTCTTTGTGATAGTTTATTTTCCCATTAGTTTCACTTAAATTTGGACTGGAGAACAGCGTGTGTTTAAGTAACCATCTACAAGACTCTTAGATACATAAAAGTAAAGCAAATTCTTTGTTTACTGCAGGGTAAGAAGCGTTTCCAAAACATAGAGGACTCAATCTGAAGGTGAACTATTAATTACCATTCTAACCCCGTATAGGTAAAATTTGGAAATTTCTTTCTTTTTTGTATAACCAAACTCCATAAAGTAAAATCCAACTCCAACGGAACTGTTTGATTTCCCCTGAAATAGTTTTTATCACAATTGCACTCATTTAAGAGTTATTTAGAAGCGTCCTAAGTCGTTTAGAACTTAAATACACTATTACTTATGATTTTGACTTTGACAAAACAGAAAGGTTCTGACACTTGTTATATATTTAGGTAATCCAGCTGTTAGAAAGTGTGATTCTCTATCTTATTTGCTGAAAAACTAGAAGAGATTGGTAGAGAAAGATAAGGAGAGGGAATGGAAAAAAAGGAGAGATAAAGAAAGTTTCCTAGACTTCAGTTTTTGAAAAGTGATTAAAACAAATTGGACTAGAAGACAGTAATTGCCTGTAAATAACCAAATATTTTTTCTTTTATCTTTCACTTTTTTTAATACTAAATAAATATAAAGATATATTTCATTTTTTACATTTAATGTGACATTCCTGGTGTCCAATTCCAGCGTGCGAAGTGATTTAAAAATCAAAATTATAGACATATTTTTTGCATCTGCGAAAATATTTTCAGTATATACATATTAAAGAAAATACAAAACGATTTTTATGTGCTGTTAAATGTACAATTAAAGGATAGATTTAGATACCAAAATTTCTCCTGGCCTTCTACTTGACAATTATTTTTGTTAATTATTATGGGAATGAAATGTGATCGTTTGTTTTATGTTTTTAGAAAATGCATTTTTAATTTCTCTTTTAGCAAAACATATTTTAGGAAATAACTCGAAATTACTTGAACAAATGCCAATGATTTTTAACTTATTCGAAATAACAGTTATGCTTTTCATTTTCTACTTGCCTTAGGCCGAACAGAAATATGAGGTTAACATAGAAATGGTTTGTCTCTTTGACATTCTATCGGGACACTAAATCTACCATGAATATATTAAACACATATATCGGTAGAAAATATTAACGGTGGTCCATAAAAAATGGTATCCATTTTAAAATTTTAATATATCCTTAACTATTACCGCTAAGAACTGGGAACAGGTATCAAAATAAAGGTTATAATGCAAAATTGAATATGAGTTACATCTTGATCTAGAGCAGTTTGTGGTCGAATACTACACTTAGAAATAGCTTTTGCAATAGCCTATAATTAAACACTTTATAGACCAGAGCAGACTTTTTCTTCTAATGCTAACTAACCACATAAGAACACCAATGAAACCAAAAGTAGACCGGGTAGAGAACCAGTTCTTTTGTTTCCCTTATTTAAGGTAGCACTTGAAACAAGATGGCTTCGTGATATTAGTTAGAATCAAATTGACACGGACAATAAAAATTGGTAGTTTATTCACAGATTCTGCAATAAAGAAATTCTTTATCTGGCCAAAACTTCGACATATCTAAATGGCTCTGTTTTAGATTTTGCGAGTAAACAAGATGATTTTGTGTGATTTAAGTGTTTTAACCATATTATTTTTTTAGTTACCCAAATATTTTCTACTGCATTATTCGATCGAATTCTCAACAGTTTTTTACTTTTATAATCTTTTTCTTCTCTCATTGAGACGACTAAAGCTGTAATGCTCACTCTTTTGTACATTTTGTAAAGCAGATCGTTCTTGATTATTCATTCTTTTGACTGAAATGCGTTATTACTGCCAATTTGCCAAATTTTTTAAAAAAATGTGACAAATATTATTTTTACACATGCAACCAAGTGACTTAGAATATGTATCAAAAACATTTACTTCTGCTTTAGTAAAGATTCGTTCTTACTTATCGCTTTCTTTGAAACCTTTCTTAAATCTTTAAAAGGAAAGGGCGTCTAATGTAAAATTATTCTAAACAACATATTCTTTAGTAATAAAGCTTTGCAAATTCAATTGTAAGGCTAACATCCTATATATTCGCCCAAAACATTCGCATTGCCATAACTAATATTCCTTCTGCCTTCTTAGATTATAGTATCTACTTTTTCAACACAAGTATCTTTTAAATGTGGTGATATATTACACCAGATAGAAGAAAGTACCTTTGAATTTTAAAATAAACTAATTATTTCCAACAGAATAATAATTTAGTCTTGAAGTTGGACAAAATATCGCTAGAATTATGAACAATTTCTCAAGAGCATTCTTACCAAAGTCCTTTAAAAGCCACTATGTTTATAAACTACAGAATTGTCACAAACTAAATGATTTGCTACGAGAAGCGTAAACTCTATATAATACGTTGATTGGTATAAACCTAGAGCTAGTACCATCTTTTTCTAGTTTTCAGTAATGTTAAGAGAAAAGGAGTTCGACAAAAATATTAACAAGTTTTTAGCTTTTACCTAATTTTTAATGAAAAGACAAAAATGTTCGTCTTTCTCGCTGTATACAGTTTTAAGTCCGATAATTACTTAGGCAGAAGGTTGATGTAAAAAACATAGATGGTGTTTGTACCGAATCTGTGCCCTGGGAAGATATTTCGAACTTGGGCGTTCTTAGGAACGACAGGGGACGCAACATTACTACACAAATTTATATTTTCATCTCCAAACAAGAAACTCTCGACATAGGTTAATTTAAAATTTTCGTGGTGGATCAAAGTAAGAAAGATTAGTTACTTTCATCATAGATGAAACTACATTTTACACTGCATAAAAGACTAGAAGCTAAAGATAGCAAAAGCGAATCAAATTATTAATTTGAAAGATTACTTTGTACAGGTAAAAACCAAGGTGGACATCTCCGGTAGAAGGCATGAAAGGAGAGATGTGTAAATAAAGTAATGAATTAGAAAAAGTGAAAATATGTGGAAGATTTATAGCCATGTATCTTCCTGCAGTTATTAGGGTCAGGATTGGAGGCAATTCAGGCGTTATGAATGGCAGGATACGCAATCATGAGAATGTTAGATACAGAATTGTTCTCTATGCTACCACAGAAACATTTTTGGGGGCCTTGTACCAAAATATATATTACCATTTTGACTAATGATAAATAAGTGCTTGATAAAGTTAAAACAAATGATGTAACATATGGAAAATTGTTTGGACATGTGAAAAAGATCACTAAATATACTTACCGATGCACGGTCTGTCCCCCCACCCCCCTTAAGTGATTTTAAGAAAAAATTAAGATCTAGAGTTTAATAATTCGAAATTTCATTACCACCATTAAACGTTGCGATAAATTTGTAACCACTGAATTTGGAGGGGAAGGAGGGGAGGATATTCTCCGCCTAAAAATGATGCCTAATATTTCCTCCAATTTACATTGTTATTATAATGATCATTATTACCACGTTCAAATAAATGCTATATTCCAAAGTTTAGACCATTTATGCTGACAATCGTAGATACAAGCTAAAAATAGTTACATTTTTTACTTTAATTAGCGACATCCTTGTTCTTTGTGTAGTTCGAAGCGCTTGAATTTACATTCTCTTTTGTCACTTCGTTTACAAATAAGTAGTTAAAAAAATGTTAACAAATTATCAACCATAAAAGCTAAACTAATTGTGTCTTACATTGAGTATTGCCAATTCATCCCAATGTTAGTGGTTGAGGTATGTTGAAAAAAACAACAATTTATTTCAAAAACTTAAGTGGCCATCATGAAATCTCGTTCTCCTCTTATCGACCAAGTTACTTAAAATAGAGGCGCAAAGTTAGTTGATTTTTTATTTGCATAAAAGTTGAAAAGTCAAATAATCGATGCAAAATCAGACTAACATAAACACTAGATAGATCTGCGATGGCACTTCCCTATTAGGAAACGATATCTTCTAGGGAAGGAGTGTATGCTAGAAAATGTAGTGACACCTCTTGCATTGAGCATGCTGGTCATATATCGCATAATACACATATTAAAGAAAATGCATTTTAATTTTTTGCATTTGTGGCCAAAATTCCTCCTTATAAATATTTAAATTCCTTTAATTTAGTTGCTTTATTTCACATGATATTTTATATAAAATTTGAGATATATCTCAGACAAAGTAAATTGAATTTCTTTAATCAATTCGTATCATTATCTTGGCGCAAAATAATTCCATTAGCGACATAATTCCACCTAAACGATCGCCCATTTTCCATCCATTAATTAAAAAGTAATCGCATTGCGACACCATCAAACCATTAATTGTTTACCATCGTTTATAATGACTCTAGCAGGCGTTTGTAGCCCCTGGTTAGACCTCGTGTTGAGAGTAATTATGCGTCATGGTATAAAAGTGTCATTTTGCACTCTCCATCCTTCGAGTTACTTGCGAAAGAGGCTCTAATACAATGATGCACCCAAGCCTTTTGTTCCAAATTAGAATGCGATCTTCGTCTGGCCATTCTTCATAGAGCTGCCTCACTGCTACGACTGCCTGCGAGATCCAGCCACGGAGCTGGTGGCCTAAGGCTCGTCCGGTCCTGGCATTACCCACAAATGAGATTAGGTGGAGAGTTTTCGCAGGTGCGCAGCACCGGACTGCATTTTTTGTCATGTCTAGCGCATATGCATATATAAGTACAAAATATTGCGTGGTATCATATCTTATATACAAAAAAAGATATTTCGGACATAAAAACAATATGAAAAATGAGCGATAGGGGAAGACAAAAGTGAACGATAAAAAGGAAACCTGTTTTGTAAGTCTTGGGTGGAGATTTAGCCAGAGGGAATGACACCTGAAAATGTATATGGTATAAAACTACTTTTCTCTTAGGGTACCAAAAAATTACACTTGTCCGCATTTTCCTATTGCATTGCGTGAAAATTATGTAGAATATTTAATCAAATGGATAAATCATTTATTAATTCGTGCTTTTGATCAAGGAGAGAGAAACAATTGAAACAACTGTACTATGGAAAAGATATGGATTAATACCATGGGGTGGATTTGTTCAATTGTATCATTATTTTAATACAAGCCCAAAGGTTTTACGAACAATTCATTATCCACTTACACTTAAAAATATATGATGTGATATTAAGGAGAATTAAATTGCCAATGTCATATGCATAAGTCTATAAATAATTATGGTTAAAATAGTACCAAATATTTTAAATGGATGAGTTCTAGCCATTTTTCTTTTGTAAGTTTTACTAAAATGATTTTACTGATTGTGGTTATTAAAATAAAGTCTTCTACTTTTATTATTCTTATTAATTAAGGATAGAATAAAAAAATCATTCTTTATAGGCAGGCAAATGGCAATTGTGTAAAAGCATCTCGTGTTTATGTGAACTACAACTTTTCAACTACGCTTAAGGGCCTGGAGCAATGAGTAGAACAAGCTATAATGCCAAGGATTATTGCTATATTCTTTAATAGTTATATAATATTGCAAGTTTTAGTAAGCTGAGCACAAATTATTCATACCTATGGCTTAGGGAATATAACAGCAGTCTTAATATTATTTAAGATATATCTTTTAATAGTAGCAATTTATCTATAATAAAGTGATTCAAAATAATAATTAATGCCTAGTCTCTTTATTTGTACTGAGACTAGAGTTTCTAAACTTAAAAATAAGATAAATATTTTCAGGGAATAATACTGCGTACGGTGTTGGGGCTTACTTAAATTAAAGAACCAGCTGAAGTGACAAATACGTGACTGCTTGCAGAATGTAAATTCATTGCACAATCAAATTAGCAACAATAATTTAAAATCATAAACTTCAACTACGGAAGAACAAACATTCTTGAATTCACTCAAAGGCTAAGAGCATAAATGAGGGAGTAAAAGTACTACGGGATATATATATATATATATATATATATATATATATATATATATGCAAAAAAAGCCCATAGGGAAAAATAATACGAGGATTCCAAGTACTTTCGAACTTTATTTCTTTGATAAAGAACTCGAAATAAAGTTCGAAAGTACTTGGAATCCTTTTATTATTATTTCCTGTGGGCTTTATTGCATTTATTGCTAACTTACGCGATACTTTGTGAGTTTTCCATATATATATATATATATATATATATATATATATATATATGTATATATATATATATATATATATATATATATATATATATATATATATATATATATATATATATATACTTGTACTAAACCAATATAATGATGCAAGGGAGCAACAAGCTAATAGAGAAATCTAACTCTTACTGCATCCCACCTTAAGTCTAGAATCTTAGATGAAATTTATAACTTCCAGATAGTAATCAATTATTAAATAAGACAACCCCCCAAAATGAGATACGCTTGTATTAGTAAAAAATACACACGGTGAGTATATTTATTTTTTCAGGTCTTCAGTGATTATAAAATAAAGTCGTGTTTGAGCAATTACTTTTCAGGTATGTAAGCAACAATTCAAAATTAAGAGCTCAGAATGGCGTTGTAGAGTAAATGGCTTGATCGATAATTGATGAGAAATTTCTTGAAGGCGATGAATACTCATTTACAGGTTCACTCGTCAGCATTGTACTAAAGGCATCATGTTTTGCTGATGCTTAATCATTATTATATATGACATTTAAATTTTTTGCGTACGTCAAATAATTCGTAATTGTGGATTTTGAAATTAATTACCCTTATTTTATTGGTAGGAATTTATAGTTATTGGTTGAATGAGGCAAATGTGTATAATTAATTTGATGGCTGATAATTTATCGACCTATTTAGAAAATATTTTTAGTTAGAATAAGTTCCTGTTAACATGTTGACCATTTTGTCTATAAAATGGATTTATATTCAGGGAAACAAATTAAAAAAATTTGCCAGTTGGTAACTTTCTTCATCTGCATGAAAACTAAAAGGTATTGAATACTCCCAAAAGAAAGGTCGAAAATGAGGATTTTAATTCAAAATGCAAATTATATGCACGTACTTTAATCCTAAATCAAGTATTTGTGATGAATAAGAACAAACTCATATCCAGTCATATTGGGTCTATTTATAGGGTTTGCAGAGTTAATCATTAGTACTTTAAACTTCTTTATTAATTCGGTAGTTAATTTTGTTTTAGCACTATTAGCTACCATGTGCAGCATGGAAGACATAGCTGACATCTAAAGAATTGCATACCATTCCAGCCCCATCGCTCGCAACTACGTACTCTCCCGCCCCCATTGCGTGAAGGATGCCTAAGGTATATATTTTACACATTTCTTTCATCTATAGTCGACACTTCCTTGATAGATCCCTTCATACAATTTTCATTCGTTAGTAAGGGTTATTTTAAAGCGTCCGTGCTTGTATACCTTTAATGCTAAATCCTTACTTTTAAAATTATCGCTTTCAGTGTTGCTAAGCGAGGTTTTATTTGAATAAGATGGGTTGCATTGTCTTCGAGCGACGGTTCATCCATCTTCAGACAATGATCACTTTGTGCATTGAACTTGTCTGTTGACGAAACAAATATGATATCATTGAAGAATTGGTAAAGTGAGAAAAATCAACAAATTATCATGTGAGCGTTCTAAAGAACTTAACTCTAGAGAACCTTAGACTCAACCAATTGATTTCGTGTATTCTCTATCACACAATTTTAAAAATAAAATATGGAGGATGGAATCTTGGACACTAAGCACAAATTAATGAAACTGAGAATAATTGTAATAATTACAAACAAACCATGTTTAAATTAACTTGCAAGAACCAAGAAGGAAATGCATGAATAATCATTCAAACACACAGGATAAGATATACTGTAATATAAGAAATAGACGATCTGAAGTGGAAATGGGTTAGACACATTGCCCAATAAGTGACCAAATATGGTGGCACATAATATACAAGTACACGCATAGTCATAGATATGACCACATGATGACCTTGTATATAAGGGAATGAAGAAATGTCTACATTTGTGTCTAACTCCAGTGCTGGTCTAGGATAGTTGAAAACTGATGGGAGAAAACTTTTGCTCAGTGGTAGAATGATATAGAATAGTGTTTATATACAAATGAATAGAATAGCAAATAAGACACAAAACGATTAACATATTTTTTTTTCATTCCAGCAAATGTTTCGACAACATTGAATTGTGAAAATATTTCTGAGATATTGAAAATAAATAATTATCATAATTATTCTCTTTAGCGTCATAAAATTCTTCGGTAGTTTTATTATTCAATTTAAACAGCAAAATAATACAAGAGTCGAACACATCTCACCAACTGATCCTTACCACTCTGGATTTTCCAGTAGCGCCAGCCCCTTACTCACATCCCCACATAGAAAGAAATGGTCTGAGACAGATATCAAGTTTACCCATTCCATTTGAGTCAAAGGCAATTGTGAAAGATCATCAAAAAATCATCTTTATAAGGCGAATCAATTAAGCAATAACATACTCTCGCTTTCGAGGCATGTAAAATTTTTAATGGTGGCGATACTTTGGAGAAACTCGCGAAGCTGAGCGCATCTGAAGCGTTCTTTTGTTTTCCTATCCCTGTCCATTAGATTTGGTTGGTTTGTGCGTGAAATATTATCAACTTCATTCATGTCCTGCCGTTACATTTGCCTTTTTAAGGTAGTTTGTCTAGCTGTCAGTTTCGTTATTCCATGGTTGCAAATTACAACTATGTAAACGTCAAGGAAAATTCTGCAGTTGCGTTAGGCATAAGCGACATCTTACCTGTTTACCGAATATTAAATACTGAGATAATCTCCAGCATGATTTTGGTAGGATGGGATCAAATTTTCATCTCTATAACTTACTCTCTCCTTTTAATTTCATATTGTACCTAATAAAATCATTTAATTGTTTACTGATTTATATTGGTTGAATGGTTCGCTCTAACTTCTCATCTATGAGAATTATAAACATAAAATGGAATCAGAGAATTTGATTAATATAAGCCTCAAACATGTGTTAGTAATTGTTCAGAAAAACACATAATTTATTCTTTAAAGTGGACTTGATCACTAAGATATCCAAAATAACATCAAGTTGACACTTCAAATTTTCAAGGTTTACATTTAAGCTTCCAAATTGCTTTCCAAGAAAATTTAAAATAGACAGACCATTAACCCGAGATACTTGATTAATGAGATTAAATTTTATTTTTTCCAGTTTCTTTCAGATTATCAATTAACCGCTCTTTCCTCGTCCTGGTTTCTCATATAAATAAAACTTTTCTCTCTAAAGCGAGAACTTACTAATTAAAAGTTTCTATTTAGATATATTTTTTGCTCCAGAGAGGCTAGTGTGTGGGGAGGGGGGAGAATAAATCAATGGATATAATGGTTTAGGAAGCCTTTTACTTAAATGATAATTATAGGAAAGGGTTAAAACACTGGATTGTAGTTCGATGCAGTGCTATGTTGTGGACAAGGCAAAATCTTACAATATAAGATATAGATGGATAAAGTGTGTTTCTCGCAAGTGTGCCCGATTGGTATCGCCCTTTAGTCTTTCGAGAATATGTTTCCAGTGATAATGGTGATTACAATAGCGATACTGAAATTTTGATTTAAGATCATTACGCCATCATCAAGTATAATGATAACTTGGTAGATAGCGTCCTGGGATATGTTTGCTTTGGTATATCACTTATGTTTAAGGTATTCCGTGGTATAGTAGAAATAAATTTATTGAGGTGAACCAATTTACATCAAGTCATTAACCGTAAATCAATCTTGGATTACCATGGGCATGTCAGGGTAAAGTTTATTCAACATCTTCGATAGTTAAAGTTTCAAGGCATTTTTAGTATATTTAATTGAGTTTAATTGAGTAATTAATAAGTTATTAACTTTTCAGTAATTACCATGATCTAAGCCTGAATTAAAATCGGGTTGGTGTAATTGGTTCGTTGTGTTGTGGCAGTTTCCTGTGAGAAATTCAACGATTCATGTTGCTACTCTTTATAGGAACTTTATAATATTGCCCATACTTATATGGAAAACATTGGTAAAAATGAGCCGGAAAATATGCCCTTTAATACCTTTTAATGCCCTGTTTTGTTTTATGTCATACATATTTATCTTTGCTATAAAAATTACATACATTTATCATGCGGCTAGTATAACCATGCGTATTTACCTTCACATAGCATCTTTGGGACAAACTTCATTAACTTCAAGTGGATGAAGATCGTCCACTGTATTAAATAAACAATTCTAACCACTGTAAATATAAACTATATGAATTGGGTAATTGAACCTTCACTTTCGACGTCGCAGTCAAGTGATCTTTTATACCCACCCGTGTTGGCACGCTATATAAGATATAGGTGTATAAACTGTGTCTTCCAGTAGTGCCCCATGGAGTATAATGGAGTCTACTCATTAATATACAAACAAACTATCATCATGTCGTTCATTACACTGTACATTACAATATATATTTAAATTTGACTTTTTCAAAATATTGCCAAATTTTTATAAAGATGGAAATGTAAATTTTCGGAATTATTATTCCAGCACAAATAAGCTAGATTATCTATGGTTTATAGCCACCCCGCAAACCAACCTCAATAATCTAATAGGTTTGTCTTTTCTTTGTGGTTATTTGGTAAGTCTGATTGAATAGGCACCAAACCTGAAATATTTGATCTATCCTCATATACATTTTTCACTATCCTGCTTACAATACCTTTTTTGTAATAAACCATTAAATGAATTTAATTTTCTATCCACGATCATAAAAAACAAGATAATTACGTAAGTTATGTTCTGAGATAACGCGATCATTAACAAGAATATTGATCTCAGATGATATTATTCTAGCTCACGCGAAAACCTCTAGTTAAAGATTGAAATAGACCAGAAGAGCATAAATTCAATATTATAACCTTCTATATTATTAATAATTTACTATTCTTTTGATAATCGAAAGGATTATTATGTAGTTCGAAATCGTGTGTTTGTATAAATATCCATCTCCAAATTAGCAGTCTAAGAATTTTCGTGTCATTACACTTGAAAACAAAAGATATGAAATTTGTAGTATTGCTGATCATTTTTGGCGGCATTTTTCTTTAAATCATTTGGATTTACTACGAATAAAGTCATCAATTACTTTTCACTTGTAATTTTACTTCCATATGATTAAACTACAAGCCCCTGATACGAGTATGAGTAATAATAAATCCCGCTCAGATAATCAAGATTCCTTGCGACTAAAGACAATAATTGACCAGTGACAGATTTAAATTGGGTCTATTGAAGAATTCCTCAGTGGTATTTTTTAGTCCATTTTAAAATCCCTTAACAAATTATACTTATTATATTACAATCATAACTTTCTGACAGTTCAATCCTGCAAACGCTATTATTTTTAAGTCATTACTATTGTTGCCTTTAAAATAAAGCGTGATTTAAATCAATTGTAAAATAAACTTTGGATTGATGCTAATTTAAATTAATTGCTACCTATTTTCAAAGACACAAATTTAATTTCAATTTGAGTAAAAGCATTATTAAATTAGTAAATTTGAAAGAACGTTTATTAAATGATTTATCAAATAACTTCTCGTAGGAATTGAAGGCAACCTCCTTAGTATTTCTTTTACTCCCAAAACATTTAAATTCATATTTTAACATTTTTCTGTAAATTTATAAATTGTTCTCAAGAAATTGGACCAAATTACTCAAGCACTTATGTTTCAAAGTAATTTCACCTCTCTTCCACCCTTAAATAAGGAAATGTGTAGTTTGTTGAATTCTCTCTCTCTAAAACAGATGATCATCACCTTTACTCCTCATGCTATGGTTTAATAAGTTGCTGCTGCATGAGGGAGAAGCACTCTTCTATAGGGATTTATTCCGAAATTAATCTCTCTTTATAACTTGATTTTCTTAAATGTTCTGTCATACCTTTTATTCTCGCCTTGTAATTTAATTTCACATCTTTATATTACACAAACATTTCTTATTTAGTAGGAAATATAATAATAATTTTTTAAGAACCCAGCCATTATTTATTATATTAGCAAAAGAACTACAATGTACTTATAATTCATATCTTGTGATTTTATTTCTGAAATTATTCTCAAGAAAAGCATCCAGCTACCTGAAATGATTGCCCATTAAACTCCTGAACCAGACGATTTATTAATACTAAAACAATATGAAAGTGGAAATTTGAAATATAAATAATGTACTTTAATCTTACTAAATATTCTTGATTCAATCCTTTATCTACACTTTTACTGACATAAAGAATGTAATTTATTCCTCAATTCAAATAATGTGAATTATAATTATATTCATATTTGTCACAAATTTGGGAAATTTTTTATAAGTATGAGAATGTCAGTGTTACCAATCCAGTAATTGAACTGCATTTTATTTCAAATATTTATTTAAATTCTTTATTTTTGATCCAAGTTAAAACACACCTATAACCCCACAGTCCAAAATATACCCATGAAGTTATTTAGATCCTGTGCTGACGAAGTTCAATATATTATTTCGAAAGTTATCAAATAGTCTCCGATTGCTAAGACAAGATAAGAATAACATATTTTATATATACAATGCATAAAATAGTGGCATTATCCTGCTATCTGTGTGTTATTCCTAACTATAAGGTTTTAAAAGTTCCTTAATTATGTGAATTATACTCTCTATCTCTTTGTCAATTATGTTTTTCCATAAGTTCAAATACCACTCATTTTGGACTCATCTGAATTTCACTCTTGCCATAAGCGACACCTTATGGTGACAACTTATGACAGGTCTTTTTTATCTGCAGGTGGTAGAAAAGAAATTCGAGCAATTGTTGAATAGGTGGCTCGTGACGGAATATTCGGTTCACTCCAATTCACAATTGTTATGAAAAAATGAGAGATAAGTGTGTTCAAAATTTTCTGTATATAAACTTTTCTGATTTGTTAACAATATTAAGAAACCGATAAGGATTCGGCCTGCTAGATTTTCAAAGTTCATTAAGGTCGACGTGATCACAATTTCTCCAGAAATCAAATCAAATTAACCTTTTACATTGTTTTCTAATTTACTTTTGAATATTATAATTTACTTTCATGGAAACTGAAAACAGATCAAACGGTGAAGCGAAATATTTAATCGCTGGAAGTAAATGTTGTTTTATCCAGTTTTTTTCTCTATCTTCACTTTATCTGTTCTACTTTTTAGATGAAATGATTTTAGTGAGAAGAAAAGGAGTATTGTGTCTTGTAGTTAATGAAGAAGAGAGATATACCACTTCATCAAATTTTATCTACAAGGGGATGTCAGTCTTTGCATTGGCAATGTTGCTTTGATTTACGTCTAGGAAATTACCCCCGCTTCAGCTCACATTGTCTTTGGGAGGATATGCGTTTTTCTACCACATATTTTTACTATTTCTAGCTTCAGTACTTGCTTTACAGATTTCTACTTACAACCCTTCTGCTTGATACATCGTCGTTGGTAGTGCGTTCTTAATTTGAGGAGAAAAAAATCAAAGAAATTGAATAAGGGGAGCCAACATGATGCGTCGTTCTGTTAGTAGCTGAAGTAAGAAAACACAATATGAAATATCGCGCCTGCAGTTCTGTGCTTGGTTAGACTTTTTATTGAGTACTTGCATATCTGTTAGATTAGTTTAGTTTTTATGTAATTTAGAATTAATGGAACGCAGAGGATAAAGAGCCTGGAACAGGAATTGTTCACGACCAACCTGATGGCTGTTGAAACCTAATTATTGCTTTATCCGGCCTTTGGTGATAATATCATGTCCGAAAGCTGACCGTATTCTGGACGAGCGTTTCAAGGACGAACGGACGTCCATTCAAAGCAAGATGAGTTCATTAGGACGGTCGAATAGCCAAATGCCACTCAATGCCCCTAGAGTATTAGAGGGACCATCGGTGATGTAGAGGATAGCCTATGACTGTCCGAACGGGGGCGTTCAAGGCATTTTTCTGGCTTGTGCATCATGAGATGCCTTCTGCAATCAGAAGGCAAACTGTGCCGCAGTTTGTAGAGCGCTCAAATATAAACTAGAGATGGCATTAACATCCTCTATATCTAATATTTAGTTATAAATGATAGGTTTATGATTGTGTTTCTTTGGCAGAGCAGTAGTAAATATTTTGTAATCCGAGGATTTAGGGACTTTGCTTTATTGATCTCTCGCGGTTGCACCTTGTTCATTATCTTGTTCTTGATATTATTTTCTGTTTTAGGGGAAAATGAAAAGCATTTTTATTTGCCATATTTTTTTGAGAAGGCAATATGTTTATCTACTATGCTTCTGTAAAGGTAAAGGAATAGAATAGTTTAGAATAGTAAACACCTAAAGATGTTGGAAAGCTCTAAAGGGGCTTATCTGAATAGTGCCAGGGCTAGCATTATAAAAGTTATTGAGATTATTATTTAAAGAACTGGAAATACTGCACATGAAATGTGCAGTTAATATCTAAGTAATTTATAGGGATACATTAACATTTCGACTTAAATTTATGATATAGAGGGTGAAAATCAATGAAATCCTGCTTATATAAAATTTCCCAAACTATATTTAATATTTATTTTGAATTAGATGTATGAATATTACACTAAATTTATTCAAAATTAAACTTGAACAAAGACTTTCTCAACCTCATTTGAATCAGGTGCAAAAAAGAGACAAATATTCGCCGACCATTTTTAGGTGCAAAGGTTTGTAAATTTGTTATCTGCTAAAATTGGAGAGTGAAAACTTTCATTTATGATAAAACTGGTTAGATGATGGAAAATAATAATTTAATAATTATATATTTAACGTTTCCATGGCTTTATAATATTCTGATATTTTAGACAGGTACTTGTCCATTCATATAATGAGATTTTTTTTGTAGTTTTCATTGTCATTCAATTCCCTAGATACAAAGAAATAAATTTAAATAGTTTAATAAATGGTGCCATTGTACTTTACTTGAATATTTTATTAAATTGTTCAATCAATATTTAAAAGGGCTGTGGAGAACCGAAAAATTACAGGAGTAATTTATTGGATATTGCTTACCTAGATTATTTATTAAGATAAGACCTTTCTCTTGTTATTCTATGTACTTTTCTCTTTGTAAACACTATTGCACATGTTTAAGATTACTTATATTTATCACTCAAAAGTGTAGGCCAGATGGGCAAAATATTATAAGCCATCCATATTTTCCAAACTTATCTCAAATCGTGCATTTTGTGGTAAGATCTATGGAATTTCTTGGGAGTAATGTGCACGTTTGTGATATTAGCTGTGAAAGTACTTGCGTTATCTGACCAAAAACCAATCTATTGACCACCCTACGTTTTCATCTATGACGTAGCATCATAATTTCCAACATATTTTTTTAAGAACAGAAAAGAAATTAGAAGCTAATTTTACTGGACAAAAACTCACAAGGTATCGCTACTTTATCATATTTCTCAACTCAGCTTTCATGATATATTTGAAGCCTTAGCGCATATTTTCTGAGCCGTACTACAAACCCAATTTATGTACGCATGCATATTCGACGTTATCATTTTTCTTCGAATGTAAAGAGCTCAAATATAATAGAAGAAATGTATCACGAAAATACGAGTATAAGCATTTGTCTATCATCAACGAAAGACGTTGTAAATTTAAATCATGGGAAACCATATCTTTTTACGATATTGTGTTTATGCCCTTTTTCCAAGTTAAATGTCATAATCAGTATCAGTTCAAGATCGAACGATGTTCGCTTTATATACACTTTAACAGAGATTTTCGTACAGGAAAACCACCACATAATATCGGAAAACGATAATCATTAAAGGTTATTTGCTATTCATTGTTAGTAGATTGGCTCATGAATAAAGTGTTCGAATAGACTTGTGCACGCTCTTTTCGGGACGAAATGAATACGTTGACTTTTTTTTTAGAAGAAGACTCACCTTTCTTTCATTCTTACAGCCCATATGATTGCAGATGAATCGGTAAAAGAAATTGCAAGCACTTCATTAACACGACCAGAGGATTGAAACAAGCCAGAATAGAGATCTCTTCCCCAGACAACATCTCAAAGCAAGAAAATGAATTTTGCAAATATTGAACGTAAAATTTTATTTTTAAATACCATTTTACTTTCATTTGATTGCTGACTCTTCTCGAAAGCATCTATTAACATTGGGGAATGAATTTCTGTTAGTAAAAGAATAGATAAATTTAATCTCTGTTGGAAACCGCGATCAGATGACAAAAGCGAGATCGTTTTCGCAATGTGGTTCTTAATTTGATATCTTGCACTATAAACAAAGACTTTGATATCAGATAGGGCAGCGAAGGATCGTGGGCATTATGCGCTATGGTGATCATAAGGCGGTCATATCGTGCGCTCCATTTTATTGCCTCGTTATCCTAACATGAAACACATCTTCCACTCATCGTCGCATACTTATGGCACGCATTTTCATGGATGAATCCTCTACATAACATTACAAAACCCGAAATAACATCTTGTATGCACCGTATCCTACATGAATATTTTGTTATGTTTTTGCACATATACGTATAGCTTGATGATATAGATTCTATACATACATAAAATATATATATATATATATATATATATATATATATATATATATATATATATATATATATATATATATATATATATATATATATATATATATATATATATATATATATATATATATATATATATATATGTATATATATATATATATATATATATATATATATATATATATATATATATATATATATATATAGAGAGAGAGAGAGAGAGAGAGAGAGAGAGAGAGAGAGAGAGAGAGAGAGAGAGAGAGAAAAAGAGAAAGAGAGAGACAGAGAGAGAGGGGGGGGGGAAGAGACCTCGCTAAAAACAGGATTTCAGTATTAATAGGGATTCACTAGCAGGTAAATTCTGATATCCTACCCTTTCTCAGGGTGGGATAATTCATACCTGAGGTAAGCAGAGAAGAAGTGGTGACTAGGATCATCCTAAGGCCAATTTAAATCCCTGTTTCGAAGTGGTTATGGACTCTTTTGTTTAACGTGTTAAGACTAATTAATTTGGAAATTTGGATTCTCGGTAAGCAACCATTGGATTGCAAATTTACGTTTGATTTTAAAAAAATTACCTACCCTAAATTTGTAGGAGAATGCATTAGGCTGTAGGATGAGTTTGACAACTTGTGACCTGGTGAGTAGTCGCTAGAGGGACGTTGAACAAAAAATCCATATAGCTTCTTTTGAATAAATGCTGTCTTAACACCGATTAAAACTAAACAACTACCAATCCAAATATTAAATATTATTAATAATAATACTTCTATTCGAAAACTATATCTTTTTAAGAAGAAAAACGAATGGAAAGAAAAAGAAGACAATAAATCTAAGTAAAAGCTAGTGTGTTAGACATCAATGAAAAGGAAGAAATTAAGAAGGGTCCTACATAGGTAAATACTGAATAATGATAAGTAATTTAGTATAAAATAGATACATCGCTATAGAAATTCATGTCACTTTCACTTGATGAGATAAGTTTGGGATATTATTTAAGGAACGTTTAAAAATCTCTAATTTACGAAGGAGTGACTCTATAAGTGTGGTAAATCTCCATATAATTGATCAAAGTTAGCAGCATTTACACAAGAGATAAAAAAGCCTTAGCTACTCAAATATAACCCTCCACTCATAATCACAAGAGATGAAGAGAAATACAATGAAATTCCATCTCCCTTTCGTCTCAGTTGGAGTCACGTAAAGGCGACAAATGCCTGATATGTGTTTGTGGTCTGCGCTTCCTTGACTTCGAGACTTCTTCGGTGACCACATCAATACATTAAAGCACTTATGTACTCAAACCACTCTTTTATGGGAGAGTAATTTTCCTGATGATAGATGATGAAACATACCCCAAGAAATTTGAAGAACAATTCTGTTGAAGATGTATTTAAGGCAACAATTACTTATAAAAGATAATAATGATATTTGAAATGTCTCATTACTTGTCCTTGAATAAAAGCCAAATCGACTGAAATTGCACTTTCTTTTGCTGCCGTGTAATTTAGTTAATTGATCGTCACTTTTTAGTATTTAAAGTTTTAATCAAACTCAAATAGGAAGACTTCAAGGAATGTTAAATTATAGTTCCTCCCTAATTTATCATATGACATATACTTCCTTGAGTTTGAATTGGATAGCAGGAGAATCTCTGGTAAAATGTTTGTAAAAAGCAGTATGTAAAGAGATGGAATCTTGTGGAAATGAAGTTGTATGAAATAAACTCGAAGAATGGAGACTTCATGGATACTTAAGAATTGTAAAATTCCTGAAAATTCAACCAAATTTAAGATGAAAGCAGATCACTCGGCGAGTCTAAGTCAATAACATATAGCCCTTGTTAAACATGTATGCAAATCTGCGTCTAGCATATAATCAAATGACACACTAGCAGACAACTGACAGAGGAAGTCAGATATACTGATCGTTAACATTGGAAAGTCTCGTGGTTTTCTTAGAATAGGCTTAATCGGTGTCATTCTAGTTTGATTCTTAATTACATTTGTACCCTATTAGGGCAAAATTATTGTTAATGTCACTAAACAAGTCTGCATATTCTAATAGCTTAAACTTTACGAGAGACTCAATGATTATGACCCACATCGCACTGAATGCAAATTCGCAATTATAGAGGAATTCAAAAATTGCGGGAATTAAAATAAATAAAATGAAAGCTACTTTCAATGAAATATGAAGTTTCCAGGGTTATTTTAGTCGAAATGAAATAAAATTTCATAGAATTTAATGACCGACTCTGAAGAAATTTTCAAAGAGTAAATATATTAAGGATGCCCCCAAGACATTCTGGTTCTCTCGATTTACGTGTTAGCTTCTCTTTCAAATGGTTGGAAGCTCAGAAAGATAATGATTTTATTATTCCCTGAAAATTGCAATTCTAAAATTAAGAGAATGTTCCCTGAAATTGACTTGAAAAAGGAGTTGTGATATGAAACCACAGACCATTACTTCGTTTGTTGAAATTAAATTTTCTCAATAGTACAGATATAATTAGGATAAATTAGCCATTTGTTCATTGTTCAATCTACTACTTTAATGAAGATTTTTCCTAAAATTCTGATTCACTCATTCTAAATTATATTACGATGTTTGATAAAATTACCAGCACTACGTTTGTAGGTCAAAATCTAAATACATGAAATGAATTAGGAAGCCTTCATGAATATATTTCTTTTATTTATATATAATTTTATTTTGATTCCATTAGTTCTTAGTATTTCGCGAAAGAATTTTTAAAAAGTCAAAAACTGAGGCATGCTTCTTAGATAAAATGGGCTATAATATAGAGACAAAGAGGGGAAGAAAGTGAGATCTACGGCTATGATGTGGATAAAAAGTAGATATGAAGGTGGAATTTAGGCTCTCAGTGGAAAAGTCAGTGTTTTTCAAGATCCAAAATAATTCGATAAGTGAAATAAAAGGTGAGAGAAGTTGGGAGGCAGAACTTGATAATATTCATAAAGTTGACTATTAGTAGTGCCTTAAGAAGTTAAAAAGAGTTCGAAAAAGGTATGAAGCTATTGCACGCGACTGTTTTGAACTATACAATATCAATTTAATGTGTATGTGTAATTTTGGAAAAAAAAATTGTAGCCCGGGTATTTTTTTTAGCAAACCTCGTATGTTTGAGAATTTCGGTACAGGAAGGTAAAAACGTAGGAAATTCCTTTTAATTTATTAATTTTATCCGGCATCTAAACCTAGTGATGTTTCTTACATCTTCACTTCAATATTTCACCAATTATATTTAAAATCGTTTTAATGACGTTTGCACATCGATTTTTTGCCTTACTTTCTTTAAATGAATTTTTTTTATATGCAAAAATGCTAACTATGAATGTCTGAGAGTTTGTTGAACGACTTTGGTTCGGACTGTTCAGGTTGAGTTTCGGCTAAATATTCCTCGCCACAATTTCTGCACCTGCTTTCTTTCTTCGATACAGAACTATGTTATTCACATGGAGTTATTGCAGAAAATTGATGTGACAAAAGTCAATGATAGCAATTTCTACACCATTCCAAGGCATTCCGAGCATATTTTTTTGTGACAATATTACTGTTCATTGCCTATACACATTTCTATGAGATAACAATAAATGTTTAAAATTGATCTGGTAGTTGATTAGGTTTGTGTCTCTTCGAGATAATTAAAACTTTAATTGGGGTTCAAATATAAGTAAATACGAAGAATATACCTGGAAAAACGATTTATTTCTTTCCTTTTCAATAATATAGCACATGTGCAGATCTCAGGCAAAATATGTTTATAAAAACGACTTTTTAAGGTTTGTGGCTTTGCCATGCATATCAATATAGGTTCCTATAAGAACTTACAATTTTGCAGAATTAAGTGATGGTTCTGGAAAGTAGCGTTTCTCAAAGATCGTGTCTGCTCCAAATAATTTTGTTGGCAAATTCTTCTTTCATGTCTATTAACTTCACTTAACCATATTATTTCATTTACGAACTATTTTAATGACTTTGAATTTGGTTAAGTTATATGTCTTGAAGTATCATCAATGCATTAGAAAAAAAGCGGCCATCCTGAGTGCAAACTTTCGACGTTCGTGTAGTATTGGTGTGTACTATTTGCCGGCGAGGCGCAACTTAATTTTCAAGATAAAGCCAATGACGAAAAATATCCAATCATTTTTCTAAATCTATTTATTTAAATTAACAACGTTTTGAGCTTGTGCGCTCATCTTCTGGTTCCTAGGAATATATGACAATTCATTGGCAATTTAACAATAATGAGAAATGTAGCTTTAGATTACTTACATGAATTGATTGTAATAACTGTGGAAATTAGGGTGAATACTTATTTCACTCTATGCAATTTAAATAAATAATACTGCAAAGTTATGATATACAAAAGGTTTTTAGTTACTAGAGTGAAGAACACACCTTAACACTAAGCGGTGAAATATTTCAACTGACGAATATTTGAAAAATATTATTGAGTATGGTTTGGTAGGTTGTGGTTTTTATAGAACATGAAGAGGAACTGACGAATTATCTGAATTAAGAGTAGATATTAAAGATTTAATATATATTGATTCTGAGATCCTGAGTGTGGTCGGACATTTATTGATGGCTATGATTTTAAAGTTATTTTTTGTTATTGACGTTTTACAATTTATTATGTGGTCTCTTACAGGTGAATGTTCTTTTGTCGAAAGAACAGACCCTGTTCGATGACTAATTCCATATGCAAAGAATAACGAGCTCCCAATGATCGCACAGTGCTACCGATAGTTAAGCCGAGGAACAACCTGGACAAATAAATTTGTAGACCACACCACTGCGCAAACAATCAGCTGTTCGATCCTTGACAGGGCAAAATTTTTGTATTGATTTATCATTTAGAAATACGAGTCTACATTCAATTTGAGGAAAATATTGTTTAAAAAGTAATGAGAATTTTCGTCTGCACAATTTATTTATAGTTCCCATTTCTGGAAACTTAAAATAATGGACCTGCTTAGGGACTGTAGGTAGGAGTATATACATTTGGGGTGAATAAATATTGTTTAGAAATATTCGAATCATTTATTAATGTATAACGACGGATAGCTATTATTAGTAAAGTACGTTTTTCATTTTATGAATTCATGATGCATAGAGTCGTAAGTGGAGAAGAGATGTTAACCACGGTATAACAAGATTTTTATGGGAGAACTTTTGTATTTAAAATCACACGAACTGAAAAAGTTTATTCCCAACCCAGTGAACGTAGGCTTTCGGAAAACTGTTGTGACAATGGAATCTTGCGTCTTACGAATAGTAAGGTCGAAGAATGGTAAGGTTAAGTTTGTTTCCGTTTCCATTGTATGAGTGATATTTGGATGAATTGTATTTAGGTATTGGAAGAATGCTTCAGCTTGAGTTTGATTTTGAAATACTGCAAACGAGTCATCAACAAAACGTCTATAAAACAGAGGACGACAGTCAGATGGAGAATCTTTAAACATTTTACATTCCAGATGGGTCATTGGAATATTTTTCGTAATTGGCTTTATCTCGAAAAATATATATATATATATATATATATATATATATATATATATATATATATATACATATATATAGATATATGTATATATATATATATATATATATATATATATATATATATATATATATATATATATACAGATATATATATATATATATATATATATATATATATATATATATATATATATATATATATATATATATATATATATATATATATATACATATATATATATATATATATATATATATATATATATATATATATATATATATATATATATAGTACAAGAGAAAGAGAAATTTGAAGGAAATATTCAATGAGACAAGAAACAGGAGTTTTTTGAAGGCAAAAGAAAGGCACATTGGTAGAACAAAGGGATCAAGGAGAGCAAAGGACGCCACAATGAAGGCAATCCATACTGAAAAGACAGAAATAACGCCAGGAGAAAAAAAGTTTGAATCTTCCTTGCCGGGTCTCGAACACGGGTCAGCTGATTGCTGGTCCGATGCCTCATCGTTAAGCTACCAGGCAGAGTGACTCAATTCCACCCAAATCGTTACCTTATCAAACCCAGTATCTTCCTAAGCTTGGAGCCTCTACGGATTTTTATACCATATCTTCTTACCCGCTTACAATTTAAAGTCTCCCTGCCCTTTTTTCTCATTGCTCATTTCTGTCAAATCTCTCTTTCTTTTGTACTGTATTTTATATGGTCTGCAATCCAAGGTTTCTGCATCTTTATTTCTGTCTTCAAAAGGTTTTTTAAAGATGGAAATTAAAAATGGCGAAAGCCCTGTGATGGTTGTTACCACCCGCAGAGCTTGTATTTAATCTCTCTCTCTCTCTTTATATATATATATATATATATATATATATGATAAAAATTAGTGCAATATCGCAAGAAAAGATGAGGAATTAAACCACATTCTCCGAAGACAATTTAATTCAGAACAGTTTCGGTGTATCTCACACCCTTTTTCAACTGACACTGGGCAGAAAATATAAGAGAAATGCATATAAGCATAACACAAGATCCCCTCTTTTTTCCCCCAATCCCCTACTTGTGGCTAATCTTGGGGGGGTAGGCCTAAAATGCCAGCTCTTCAATATGTTTAGGCACAAGTTATGCTTATATGCATTTCTCTTATATTTTCTGCCCAGTGTCAGTTGAAAAACGGTGTGAGATACACCAAAACTGTTCTGAATTAAATTGTCTTCGGAGAATGTGGTTTAATTCCTCATATATATATATATATATATATATATATATATATATATATATATATATATGTGTGTGTGTGTGTGTGTGTGGCTGCGCCATAGGCAAATTGAGACACCGCATCTAATTTCAGCAAATTTAAAGCCCATAGGAGTGTGGTTAATTTCCAGACGGAGTCCCAATTATTTGTCCACGTTGTTAAAAAACATATATCTAGTCCCTACTGAGAAATAAAGGGCATTTTAAATAAGTGTGGATCACTGATAAACTATTAAAGTTGAATGAGAAGATAGAATTTTTTATCTTTCTTTTATTATTAAAAATATAAGATTTAACAATCAGGTCGCTTTTACAGCCCATCGTAAACTAACCGATTCTAATTCCTGCATTTATTTTTTATCATATCATGAATTCATATTAAAAATTCCGTTGTAATGTTTATGTTTAAGAGCATTTACAATTTGCGATCTATTTTTTTCTCTGGCTAAATAACAACACGCCCTGTTGTACCTTTTAGAATAAAATTATAATAGGGAATTTTTTGTTATCATTTTCTGTTGCATTGGATTTTTCAACTGATTCCAATTTGTTTTTCAACGTTGATTTCAAATTCCAAATTGTTTTTTCTTTATTCTCTATTTTCCATATTTCAAATTTCTGATTTTACAGAAATTAAGCCTATTTATGTGTTTTATTTCAGATCTTATAAGGGCTTCTTCAAGAGGCATAAATGATCCTAATTCTTAGAGGAAAGTCTCCGTGGCTGGACAATAAAAGGAAACAAAAGGTTTAACATTTGGATTCGTCAGGTTTTGGTGGGAGACAACGGACCCTATAAGTTATTGTGTCGGTCGGTCGAATGGCAAGCGTTTTACTTTTCAATGCGTTCTTTAGCACTAGCATCGTAACTATTTTGCCGGTTCTAACGAAATTTGAGACCCTTATGTTGTTTTACACTCTCTTTCAAATGATATAATTGCCGGGAATTATTGAAAGTTTAGAAGGTTGTATGGTCATATGGCCATAAGTTAGCATAATTGAGAGCCAACGTTTTAGGTCTGTTGACCTTGTTGACTGATTAAAATAAAGTTGTTGGCAACGGCCCAATATCTCATATACCAGTATTTCCTCCCCAATTCAAAATACTCCGCATTCTAAATAAGTTAAAGTTCAAGATTTTGATGGTTATTCCTCCTCTAAAGATGAAAGCAGAGTAAATCTGATTGGGAATTTATGGACATGGATTCCGAGGGCTCCTCATTTAATGCGAAACAGTCATCAGTCCCCTCAGCGTTTTACTCAAGCGTAACTGATTGATTAAGAACATGATTTAGCACTCTCTCTGAAAGCAGCCGATCTTTTAGCCGTCAGAGGCTAAATGAAAAATACCTTCTTGATAGCTCTGCAAAATCCTCCTATTTCAGAATACGCGACGAGATTTTTTTGAATTTTCCTCTTAGAAGACAAGTAAAGTGTTTAGTGCCGTGATATTCCATGTCTTCTAGCGCAGGAAGGTATTGCCTCGTTTCACCCTGAAAAATGGAAATTGCTTGTGGATAGTTCTAAGCGCAGAGTGAAGTGTGTTATATTGTATAAGGGAACTATTGGGTGCAGTATCAGGTGCTCACTCGGTGCATTTGAGAGGTACCCAGGGCGAGAAAAAGTGGTTATTTATTTATGCAAATTTATCAAGAACAAATATGGAAAATTTGTGTGGACCTCGAAGTGGTAAACTTCTTCCTTGTCCAACAGAAAGGTTTCAGAAAGTGCCCATGCTATCTCCGCACATGGACTAGTTGAACTCGATATAAACACTAGATCCAGAAAGAATAGCCCATTCGGGAATTCTAAAAGCAGGCATGGTAAACATTGTTTACGCCCCATAGTCAGTCGAAGAAAATCCTTTTTTCCCACTCTATCTCAAGCTCGGTTAGGTAAAGCAATTTTGTGAAGGTATTGAGTACTGACATGAAATGCTTTTAGCACATATTTTCTGCTTTTCATAGTTCGTATTTTGAGAAAATATATGCCGGCGTATTTGATAGATCTCAAATTCGTGCCTATGCACTCGATGTGGGATTTGTGAAAAAGTTAAATGAAGAGAATAAGACAGAATGTCAGTCAACCATTGCAGTTATACAAAACTTTCTTTGTAACAAAAACGACAAATATCTATGAGGAGTTAGTTATTATAATGCAATTAGATTTTGGTGATCTTACATTTAACATGAGTAAAATCGCCATTTTCTCTATAGTAACTTTACTATTTCCTTAGAACCTAAGAGTTGTAAGGAATCAACAGGGAGAGGACTTCCACCAAGAATTCATGAGGATGGAAGATGAGAAAGATATATGGTGGTAGACCTCTACTTGATTATCAATTGAGATGTTCCTAACAAATTTTACAAATTAAAGAGATACAAGCGCAAATTCTTTTCATAATAGGCAACAATTGAAGCTTTTCATTATATAAGTCTTTTTTAATCGTATCGGTGCACACAAATATTTTGATGTAATGATAAAGGCTTTAGGTTGCCCATTAGTATAGAGTCGCGTGTGACTATATATCTCACTATTTCGTGCGGTCGGTCGGTCCCTGTTTACTTTGTTTTGTTTTGGTTATAAAATTGTAATTATTCGGCCCCTTCTAACGATATATGTTGTCCTTATGTTGTTTTACATTATACTTTTAATGATAAAATTGCCAATGTCCTCCCAAAATTAGTCCGGGAAATACTTTGTTTTGTCAATAACGTCATAACTATTGGCCGATTCGAATGAAATTTGAAACTACTATGATGTTTTACATTCTCTTTCGAATAATATAATTGAAAAAGTCCTCACAAGGTTAGCAAGAGAATTATTTGGCAAAATCATTATAACTATTCGGCTGATTATAACGGAATTTGAAAGCCTTATGTTGTTTTACATTCTCCTTTGATTGATTTAATTGAAAAAGTCCTACCAAGGTTAGTTCGGTAATTATTGCACGTTTTTAAGGTCGTAAGGTCATGATTCAGAAGAAATGAGAGCACGAAACTTTGTCCAGTAGACCTTATGTTTCATATTTGATTTCTTTTAACTTTATTTTAAATTCTACTACACATTTTTTCAAGCCTAATATTAAGATAGTATGACAATAACCTGCCTAGATAGAACATGCCATTATACCAATGGTGTTAAAATTTCGCTCCCCAAAATTGCAGAATTGTAAAAGGTTTTATCTTACAGAGGAAAAATGACCAGATTTGACTTCAGCACACAAAAATTAGGTAAAAGCACGTGCCTATATAAATGCCCAAAATAGTTTTTCTCCGTTGAATTAGCATCTACACACCCTCAACGGAATCTTATGTAAAGCCAGGTCAACATTCCGCTGCCCAAAACAAAAAATCAAAAAGGTATTATAAATTATCTATCCCGTTCATTCATTTTCTCCTTCACATAAGTTATTAAACAGTATCCTTTACTCCAATCTTAAGCCATTTAAATAACTTTTAAATAAATAGAAAGAGATAATTAATGAAGTAGGTGTATACTTAATCCCATGTCGAGCACTTAGATGCCCCTTATTCTACATTGGGAAACTAGAAGAAGACTAGATAAAAGGTTATATGAGAAAAGAAAATTATATTAGGCGTGACTCTCTTACATCAAGTATTTTAATCTCACAGGTAATTTTATACATGCAAAAACTTTTTCCCAGGCCCCTTAAAATTTACCCGTGTAATGATTTTCAGGAAAGATTAGAGAATATAGAAATGCTTCGGTGAAACATTTCAAATTTAGCGACATTTTACTTCAATTTAATCTTAAAGTAAATAATTAATTACCTTAAAATCTATCTCACAAAGAATGATTTGTGATCTTATATTTCTGTTTGGAAGTATATCTGTTCTCAGTACACGATTGCAGATGGTGTGATAAACTCCATAACAAACTGGTATCGTGAATAAATAGCACGCTCCTATACAGTGGTTTTAATAGTAATAATAATAATAATATATATATATATATATATATATATATATATATATATATATATATATATATATATATATATATATATATGCATATATATATATATATATATATATATATATATATGTATATATATATATATATATATATATATATATATATATATATATACATATACATCGTTAAGGCTCAGGTTGATTAGAAGGATGGGTCCCAATCTAAGCACTCTGGACACGACCTCCAAGCAAGGCCTCCAGCTCTTCCACTAAAAGTGAACATTATCCCCGATTCCAGCCTATAAAAGGAACCAAGAATGACAGTAAAATTTATTAAAGCTTATATTCGCTTGATTAATAATGTAATATAATTCTCACATTAATTTAGAGCTAGGTTTTCCAGAAGAAGACTAAGTAAGGTCGAAAGACTTCTCGGATAAATAAAGAAAATTGAATTTAAGCGCTCGTATATATTACCGATAATCCAAACAAACCTCCCGACCACTTAAAAGCTTAAACAAGAATCGTACTAATGCATATATGGCTGTTAAATTTAAAATATAATATATATATTATATTTTCTATTAAAAAGTTTAAGTAATTCTACAATTAATATAATAAAACTGTCTTCCACTGTTTAACAGAACAAGGATTAATTGATATAGATCTTTGTTCTATTACTCTTAAATGGCATTAATTCAAGAATTTGCTCAAACACGATTAAGAACCTGTTATGTACATAGACAAAGATATGAGTAAAGCTTAAACATCGTGTTCAATTTGCGGTATTTAATGTATTTTGTTAAAGCAGTTTTTATTAAATTAGAATTTCTTTCATTTAATTTCTTTACATTTTATATTAGAAATGTTACAAATTATTTGTTTGAGAGTTTGAGATATATATATATATATATATATATATATATATATATATATATATATATAAATGCATAGGAATTAAGAAATAAAGAAATATGATACAAAGCAATATCGTTTGTTTGTAAAATTTAAAAAATCAAACATAGATTAAAAAATAAGGATGAGCACTCGATGGCATGGGTTGGAACCCCAACTATTTTACCCTTTGGTTAACGGATTCATTATTTTATTCCTTTTATTATCTCTCTTTTCTTTATTTCTAAATCGAAGTTTGATCCTTGCTTGGTCATACTTATAAAGAAAAGAAATCGCTTGTGTATTATCTTCCCTTATTTCTTATGGTTTATTGAGCATTACTATGTAAAATAAGTATTATAGGGATTTTCCATTTCATATATATATATATATATATATATATATATATATATATATATATATATATATATATATATATATATATATATATATTTGTTAAAGATAATATAATAACATGATTTTTTTTCGACAGTCAAGAAAATCCACACTGTGTATCTTGTATTGTCCTTCAAAATGTTATAATTACCAATAACACAAGAATAGTCAGAGACGAGTGTATCGATATGCACAATTGCTTGATTTATATCTAATTTTTGCTTGTTAAAATCACTCAAACCTGTACATGTGCACCAATGAAATTAATAAAGGTGAACCTCTTCTGATATCTAAGACGTATTCCTAGATTCTTTTAACAAAGTAACCATGGTCAAGCACATAGGTTAACTGTAATATATGAAAATTATAATAATTACACTGTCTAACAAAATTTAACTTTTTTCGACTACAAAGATTAGAATAACATTTTGTAATGTAGTTTTATGTATAGATTTAAAAAATGGAAGTAATTTTTTTTGAAATGACTCCAGTTTTTTGGAAGTTGCCAATTACTATTTTTGTCAAATTTTTATGATTTTAACGAAGTTCCTTCTTTTATTTCTTATTTTCAGGTTATTTTGCTAAATAAAATTTTAAATAAAAGCAACAATTTTAATTAAAATGCCAAGAAGCCATGCAAAAATAGGCCAGATAAATTCTGCTACATATGTGGTTCAGTAACATTTTTAAAAAATCAAAGAAAAATTTCTTCTCTAGTGGAAAAACTATATAATTTGTATTTTGGATGTAAAATTGGAAAACATGACAAACCATGGGTACCACATATCTATTGCACCACATGCTTTAATTCTTTATCAAGATTTCTAAAGGAAAAATAAAAAGCCCTCAATTTGGTGTTTCAATGGTATGGCGAGAGCCTGACGACCATGCCACTGACTGCTATTTCTGTTTGGTAGACATACAAATTAAGTATTGTTTATTGTCCACTGTAACTCTATTTTGAAGTATTATACTGTAAATATTATTTTTTTAAAATATAAAATTAATTAAGTTTATAACCACTTTATTGTAATTACATATATGGACATAACTTTAAGTTTTATGCATATAATTTCCATACTTTTAGCTAAAACAACGAAATGCGCTTTAGTTGAAGTATATCCCAACCTTTAGATCTGCTATTCGGCCTATACCTCACTCAAAAGACATTCCAGTACCTAACACATGCAGAAATTGTTTTGACTAACTCTTTCAAATCAGATATGGAATCATGTGAACCAGAACCTGAAATTTATGTTCCTGAAACTGTTGATACTACTCCAAAACCTTTCTCACAACTTGATCTAGATGATCTTGTAAGAGATCTAAACTTAATAATGCAACAAAGTGAATTACTAGCCTCGATACTGAAAAAAAGAGATTTAGTAGCAGAAGATGTTTGAATTACTAAGTTTCACATTCGATCAAACAATTTACAAGACAATTTATGCTACTGTAATAATATTCCACGTCTCTTTGAAGGATTAGATATACATTATGAACCCAGTCAATGGAGGCTTTTCATTGACGCTTCTTTATATAGTAGTAAAGCCGTGCTTCTGCATAATGGAAATAAACTACCATCAATACCAATAGCTTACTCTGTTGTTTTGAAAGAAACTTATGAGAATTTAGATTTTATTTTAAAAAGCATTGAATACAGTGAACATAAATTGTTGATTTGTGTTCACTGTCGTAGAATGACTCCCGACGATATACCATATATCACTATTCGTTGAGGGAACTTCCTTAATTATCTTTAGAGTGCGTTACTGTCTGGCGGCCGATATTATGTATCTTCGATATGCTTAAGAAGTGGAACTGAGCTCAAGGATAATAATATTGCTATCATTAATAAAATAGAGTTTTATTAATAATAACTACCAACAAACACAAGAAGGAAAATATTGACATAAACAGAATGGAAAGGGTCGTGGAGACTCGGGCTAATCCAAGGATTTAAGGGATTAAAAAAGGTAAAACAAATATAAAGTTAAAGAGATGGGATGGTTCGATAAACAATTTAAAGCACAGGATAGAATTGACAAAAGGGATCAATACTCAAAGGTGAAGTTTGGCTTACGTAACTTTGGCACTAGTGGTGCAGTGGAAGGTGGCGCAAAGGAGTTTCGGTCCGCTGGCGAGCTCCAGCCGAAGGGGGGGAATAAAAGGATCCTGACGAGGCGTCGTGGGAAGGAGAACCGTTTCTCGACGAACGGCTTGAAGAACAATGGCTGTTCTAGGTTGTTCTCTTCTGAACAAAGGGGGGGGGATGAGAACCGTCTCTTGTCTACGGGCTCAAGAACAATGGCTGTTCTAATGTTGTTCTCCTTGAACAACAGGGGGGGTGAGAACCGTTTCTTGGCGAAAGGCTCAAAACGAACAATGGCTGTTCTAATGCTGTTCTCTTCTGAACAAAGGGGGGGGGGATGAGAACCGTCTCTAGTCTACGGGCTCAAGAACAATGGCTGTTCTAATGTTGTTCTCCTTGAACAACAGGGGGGGTGAGAACCGTTTCTTGGCGAAGGGCTCAAAACGAACAATGGCTGTTCTAGGTTGTTCTCTTCTGAACAAAGGGGGGGGATGAGAACCGTCTCTTGTCTACGGGCTCAAGAACAATGGCTGTTCTAATGTTGTTCTCCTCTGAACAACAGGGGGATGGGGGGGTGAGAACCGTTTCTTGGCGAAGGGCTCAAAACGAACAATGGCTGTTCTAATGCTGTTCTCCTTGAACAACAGGGGGGGGATGAGAACCGTTTCTTGGCGAAGGGCTCAAAACGAACAATGGCTGTTCTAATGCTGTTCTCCTTTGAACAACAGGGGGGAAAGCCTTGGGGACTTGGCGTCGGAAAGGCTCCGTGGTGATGTTTCTCGACGAAAATCTGGATCTCCAATCTGATCTTAGTGGTAAAGTTTCCATATAAATAGCCAGGACATCTCCTTGGCGTGGGGGAAAATGGAGTGAAAGCTTGGAGGGAACGCACAGCCGGGCCGGAGAACAATGCCTTATCTGCTCATAAGCCCAACTCGATCTGGCGAGGTCGGCGTATGGGGGCGAACGGCGGGACGATAACCTCCTTGTTTAAACATTGACATCCGGTAGCTGTGATAAGACTCCAAGCCTCGAATCGAAGATGCACGTGGGCAGCATCGTGGTTTTAAATAATACGGGATAGGAGTTGAAATTAAACGCAGCTTCAAACTCGTTCTATTACACCCCTCCATTCCAGGGAAGTTGTCACTTCGAAAAAAAGAGAGCTCCGTTGTGGGGAACTCGTTTTCTTGTACCAACCGTACCTTCCTGCACCTAACTAGTATTACCTCAATACATATGAATATTTTGATCTTTAGATTACAGGGGAAAATAACCTTTAATACAACTTAATCAAAGAAAAAAAAAGGGCATGGAACAATGAAATGATATAAACTTAGTACATACGGGACAAAATAATTTATACGTAAATTAATAAGAACAAATATATATACATAAAAAAAATTAGACTTTGAGCGTTACAAAATTCAGACATATACATTAATTAATTATATTACAAAAGAATCTTAATTTAAGTCGTACAAGACGGTATATACCTACATGGAGATACTAATCCTATGAATACACTTACTCTACGCTATTCGATAACGCATTTCTACTGAGGGCGTCAGCGACCTGGTTATCGGAACCTTTTATCTAATTTATTTTAAACTGATACTCTTGCAAGAGTAAACTCCAGCGCATGATGCGGCCGTTTGAGTGTCTCACATTCCTAATATAGGCTAACGGACGGTGGTCGGTTCCTATTTGAAATTCTTTACATATCAAGTACAGCTTGAATTTGTCTATGACCCAGATAATTGATAGAGCTTTCTTTTCTCTAGTGGCATATCTCTTTTCGCGTGGTAATAGTTGACGACTAGCATATGCAACTGGATGACTCGTTCCGTCATCCACGTATTAAGGAGTACACCTCCAATGCCCTCGTTGCTCACGTCGGTCTTAACCCCAAAGGATTTTTCCGGGTTGGGCAACTTTAAAATGGGGGCAGAAATGAACTTACTTTTGAGCTGATTAAAATGGGAAACAGCGACATCCTTCCAACGTAAACGATCGGGGAAATTCTTTTTTTGAAGTGGGCATAGGGGGGCCGAAATTGCAGCAAAATTCGGAACAAATCGCTGATAGGGAGAAGCTGATCCTAGGAACGATCTTAATGGCTTCTTTGTAATCGGGAGGGGCATGTTGGCGATTGCCTTAATCTTGTTCTCATGGGGACCTAACTTGCTTTGTCCTATTTTGAAACCCAAATATTTGATGGTTTCGTGAGCAAAATGGCATTTGCTGGGGCCAATGCTGAAGCCATTTTTACGCAGTCGCTCAAAAAGAGCTAATAGGGCGGGTAAATGGTGATTCCATTTAATTAGTTCTTGTAGCTGACTCTTCGGACGTGGTATCAGCTGCGCGTCACTATCCAGGTCAGAGGGTTCTAAAGACTCGCCTGGTAGGGAAGGAGGAGGGTAATCGGCATCAGGTTGGATGCACACTGTCTGGATTACATTAAGGGACTCCGCGGGGCAATCCTCTTCAAGCGCCGATGTTTCGTCCAGTTCTACGAAGGTATCTCCATGGGCGCGTTGGGGGTTCTTTTTTTCTTGGGGTCCACGGACAGTCTCCGTGTCCTTGTCTTGGGCCTTATCACCTAAGGGTGTTAGTGATTCACACTCCTCTTTTGCCGTCCTAAAGTCCTGGTTAGGGGTCTCCGAGAAATCAGACGGTATCGGAGTTCTGATGGGGACGGGCTCCTGGGCTTCTTTCTTATCTCGGCCTTGAGGAAGGGCGGCCTGAAACACAGGGTCGAAACTTACTTGGGGGCTCTGTCCTATAAGTACAGAACAGAATTTTATGGGTGCTACAATGACTTCAGCCCAGCCATTATAATATTGACACTGCAGGTAACATCTAGCGACGGGGAATCGGTTCGCCCGCCCAAGGTGGTCATGTACCACCGCAAATTTTTCGTGGTTAGAGGCCACTGGGAGGAGTTCGTCGGACACGATGAAACACGTACATCCTGTGTCCCTGACGAGAGTCGATACTCGGCAGCTGTCCACGCTGCCCTCCTCATATTTCAAAGTTCCCGATGAACTTTTACCAAAAACAAAATTTACCTGGTGGCCTGACGGAGGGGGAGAAGTTTCTGCTTTGGTCTGCACCACCGGGGGAGCCGGGGTTGCATTAATCTGGTGAACTTGGTGGGCTGGTCCGCTTTTAAGCCTAGAATTTTGGGGGCAGTTCCAGCTCATGTGGTTTTCTACACCACTGGTGAAGCATATGGTTGGTCGCTTCGGGAAGAGAGATGGAGGAGAAGTCTTAACGGGAGGTTTGGAGTCCCGTTGTTGGTTTTGGGGAAAGAAGTTTTGGGGTTTTACGGGCCTCGGAAACTTTGTCAGCTTTCCTGGGAAGGAGCGCGAGTCCGTCCTCCTTTCTTCTCGTTGGATTTCTTTTTCTCGTTCTTCTCGTTGTATTTTTCCTTCTCGTTCTTCTCGTTGGATTACTCTTCCCCATTCCTCTCTTTCTCATTGTTTTTCTACCTTTTTTCTTTGAACTTCTGCTTTAATCCGAGTTAATTCAATCTGAAGCTCAGCTTGTCTTATCCGTTCCTCTCTTTCTCTTTCTTTTTCTTCTCGTTGGATTTCTCTTTCTCGTTCTTCTCTTTCTCGTTCCTCTTGTCGGATTACTCTTTCTTTTTCTTCCTCTTTTCTTTGCTCCTTTTGAATGTACTCAATTAGTTCTTTTCCGGAGAGTCCCAAGGATTCTCCTTGCCCTTTAAAGATTTCAAACTGAGTCATCTTTGCACTTGGGGGCGCACTAGTCAACTAACTAAAATTCCTCGCAACAAGAATTATGCCTCTATAGAATTAGCCTACCTAAATATGGGCACTGACCTATTCGTACTTGGTTTCTTACTCTAAATAACCACTGACTAAAATCACAAAAAAAGCACAAACAAATTATTATAACCGTTCCTTGAGCTACTCCAGCTTCTTAAGTTTAAAAAAAAGGGGATAGCAATCGTTAAAACAAAAGGGAACTACTATATTCTATTATTATAACGAATAACACTATGCTTTACTCGACTGAGACCAGTGTTTGCAAAGATATAGCGTTAAACCTTACACACCTGATACCAAATTAAATAGTATATATATATATATGTCGTAGAATGACTCCCGACGATATACCATATATCACTATTCGTTGAGGGAACTCCCTTAATTATCTTTAGAGTGCGTTACTGTCTGGCGGCCGATATTATGTATCTTCGATATGCTTAAGAAGTGGAACTGAGCTCAAGGATAATAATATTGCTATCATTAATAAAATAGAGTTTTATTAATAATAACTACCAACAAACACAAGAAGGAAAATATTGACATAAACAGAATGGAAAGGGTCGTGGAGACTCGGGCTAATCCAAGGATTTAAGGGATTAAAAAAGGTAAAACAAATATAGAGTTAAAGAGATGGGATGGTTCGATAAACAATTTAAAGCACAGGATAGAATTGACAAAAGGGATCAATACTCAAAGGTGAAGTTTGGCTTACGTAACTTTGGCACTAGTGGTGCAGTGGAAGGTGGCGCAAAGGAGTTTCGGTCCGCTGGCGAGCTCCAGCCGAAGGGGGGGAATAAAAGGATCCTGACGAGACGTCGTGGGAAGGAGAACCGTTTCTCGACGAACGGCCTGAAGAACAATGGCTGTTCTAGGTTGTTCTCTTCTGAACAAAGGGGGGGGGGATGAGAACCGTCTCTTGTCTACGGGCTCAAGAACAATGGCTGTTCTAATGTTGTTCTCCTTGAACAACAGGGGGGGTGAGAACCGTTTCTTGGCGAAGGGCTCAAAACGAACAATGGCTGTTCTAATGCTGTTCTCTTCTGAACAAAGGGGGGGGGGGATGAGAACCGTCTCTTGTCTACGGGCTCAAGAACAATGGCTGTTCTAATGTTGTTCTCCTTGAACAACAGGGGGGGTGAGAACCGTTTCTTGGCGAAGGGCTCAAAACGAACAATGGCTGTTCTAGGTTGTTCTCTTCTGAACAAAGGGGGGGGGGATGAGAACCGTCTCTTGTCTACGGGCTCAAGAACAATGGCTGTTCTAATGTTGTTCTCCTCTGAACAACAGGGGGGGGGGGGTGAGAACCGTTTCTTGGCGAAGGGCTCAAAACGAACAATGGCTGTTCTAATGCTGTTCTCCTTGAACAACAGGGGGGGATGAGAACCGTTTCTTGGCGAAGGGCTCAAAACGAACAATGGCTGTTCTAATGCTGTTCTCCTTTGAACAACAGGGGGGGAAGCCTTGGGGACTTGGCGTCGGAAAGGCTCGAACCTTTGGCACTCAAGGAATATTGTCCTCCTTCTGGACAAGTGATGGTAAATCTCGAGGTCGAGGTCCCTTGGCGCACAAAGGGAGAGAGGGTCGTGGTGATGTTTCGTGACGAAAATCTGGATCTCCAATCTGATCTTAGTGGTAAAGTTTCCATATAAATAGCCAGGACATCTCCTTGGCGTGGGGGAAAATGGAGTGAAAGCTTGGAGGGAACGCACAGCCGGGCCGGAGAACAATGCCTTATCTGCTCTTAACCCAACTCGATCTGGCGAGGTCGGCGTATGGGGGCGAACGGGGGGACGATAACCTCCTTGTTTAAACATTGACATCCGGTAGCTGTGATAAGACTCCAAGCCTCGAATCGAAGATGCACGTGGGCAGCATCGTGGTTTTAAATAATACGGGATAGGAGTTGAAATTAAACGCAGCTTCAACTCGTTCTATTACATTCACCTTAAGGTAGTAGCAATTTTAAATGGCTTGCATTCAGGCTACACAAAATATATGTGTTTTTGAGCCAGTGGGAGAATAGAGATCGGGTAGAGCATTACATACGCTTAGAATGGCTGCTAGGATGTAAGACAAAAGTAGGTTGTCATAATATCATACGTGAACCATTGGTTCCTAAGGAAAACATAATTTTGCCACTAATTCACATAAAATTAGGTTTAATGAAACAATTTGTGAGAGCCTGAAAGCATGACCAGCCATCCTTCTTATATTTAAAAACAAATTTCCTAAGAATAGTGATGCTAAAATTAATAAAGTAATCTTTGTTGGGCCTCAGATTCGAAAACATATGGTAGATAGTGAGTTTGAGGAAAAATTAAGCAAGCTAGAATTTGAGGGCTGGCATAGTTTAAAGGTGTATGTAATGGTCTCTTTGGAAGGCAGAAATCAGAAAATTATCACATTCTTGTTCAGAATTTGATTAGGTCTTATAATGCGTTGTGATGTAGTATGTCACTAAAGGTGCATTTTTTGAATTCCTATCATTCTTTCTTTCCAGAGAATCCAGCAGACGTCAGCTATGAGCATGATGAAAGATTCCACAAAGATATTGCTACTATAGCAAATCGTTATAATGTAAAATTAGCATACAGTAAAATGGAATCTGGCAAAGCTTGCTGACTTCTGCTGGTCCTTGCAGTAATATTTTTATTACCTTTTTTCCAAAAAACCCGTGCAGGGAAGCGATTCGATCCATGCACAATGAGGTAGCGAGCACTGCTTTGATCACAGTTAAAAGTATTCCGTTAGTACACATACTACGCTGAGAACATATATATATATATATATATATATATATATATATATATATATATATATATATATATATATATATATATTATTTGGTGAGCAGCAAAGGATGAATTACTCATACGTATGATTGACTTTTATTTTAACAGAAAACGTGCAAAACTCGTTCCAAGCTGGTTTGCTGTGTGTTGAGTAGGGTGATGACCTTTTTACTTTTTTTATCAAAAATTATTTCCTGTAGCACGAATGAATGAACTTTTGCCTATTAATGACAAAAATTACTTTTATTCCATTGAGATATTGATAAAGGTCACGCACAAACCACTTTGAAATGTAATATAGGCCATTTTAGCCTTTTATATGTGTTAAAAATATTAATATTAAATATATAAGTCATCAAACAGACTTTTGCAATAATTTATATACCATAGAATTGTATAGACATTTCCAGAAAATCATCACGTCATCGCTTGGGCGATTCCTGTAGAGTTTCAAAATTTTCTTCAGCCAATTCGCGTGCGGTATATAAGCGAGATGTTTAAAGGGGGTAGTTACTAGTTCAGTTTTAACGGCGTTGATATTATTATTGCCTTATTATAATTGTTGTGTATTCTTCAGCGTTTATTATAAAGAGATCCTGGTATTATTTGGTAAGCTACATTTAACTCTCTCACTAATTATATAATATAATATTTTATTAGTGTCTGCCTTATCTCTTATTTTTTACAATTGTAATGTGCTTGTTTTTTAATAAAATATATAAAAGCTCAATAACAGTTTCTTTAATTTGTTACCTATTTAATATTTAGGTTTATTTTCTATTTCAGTTGCTGAGTACAAAACATGTCGTTCAAGAGGAGCTTTTTTAACACAGAGAAGAACAAGAAAACCTGGACAAATAACTTAGTCCAGTTTCAAGCACCATCAAGAAGAGGCAACGTGGCAGTTTATGAAGCAGCCTTAAGTGAACAGAGTCGCATGCCCCTGAAAATCCGCGTCGTTGGAGGCTTCAAATTTCTTGAATCGGCCTAATTGTTGCAGAGCTAAAAGCCTTATGGAGCAAAACATTGAACTTCCCGCATGTATCTGATCAAGCCATTTGTGCAAAACTAGAAAATTTTCTGAAAAACTATGAGTACTGCAGAAAGAAACAAAACTTTCATTTTTTGAATGAACTGTTTGATGTGACCAAGGTGAAAGGCAACTGGTTGTGCAAAGAAGATGAGAACCTCTATAAACAGCAAATTTTGACCAAAGGCTAGGTTGGTTATGCTAGTGCCAAGACCATCCACCCATCCAAGCGTAAAAAGGCAATGGAAGCAACTGTGTCCCCACTTTCCAGCTCAGCACCACTTGATTGTTCCGAAACTAGTACGGACTCATCCAATAACAGCGCAGACAGTTCTTGGGAGGATGAGAATGCAGCATCAACGAAAAAAAGGAAGCATAACCCAACAGGCTTAGCAAGACTCCTTGCTACAAGCTCAAAGCTTTCGTCCCACAGAGCAGCAAAGGTATGTCACCAACTTTCTGGTGAGGGCATTAAAATCCCAACCCCATGTCAGTCAGCAATCCACGAGGCTATCTACACGAGAGCTGATTAGGTGAAGAAGCACTTGGTGAGCACGCTTCATCTGGAAAAGTGGAGCTTACACTTTGACGGCAAACGCATTGAAGAATTTGAATATCAGGTCGTGGTCCTCAAGAATGAAGCGAAAGAGATAAAGTTGGCTGCGCTCAAATTGAAGGATGGGAAAGCTGTAACAATTGAAAAAGGGCTCAAGGGTGTGTTAGATGAGTTTAACCTGTGGGGATCGATTATTATGCTTGTCACCGACATAACAAGCGTGAATACCGGCAAAAAGACAGGAGTTGTTGTTCGACTGCAGTAAATGTTTAAAGATAAAGGTTACTCCAAACCCAAGTTCATCAGTTGCAAGCACCATGTCGTGAATCGGATTCTTCGCGTTGTCATGGACGATGAGCTCCATGGGTCGGACTAAATCTCCAAACATAGCGTACTTCTTTGTAAAGGATTTGATGAGCAATTATGATAAATTGAACGCTGCCTTCAGCAACGGTAAAACTAAGATTAAGGAGACAGGTGGCTGGAGAGATGACATGAAGTTTCTTTATCACCTCACGCGTGTCTTCCGTCACTTCACTAAGATGAATGAGGTCCCCTTTGTAAAGTTTCAAAAGATCCCAAACTTCAGCAATGCACTTTGGAACTTTCGTGCCATCTAGCCCTTCTTGCGTTCATTCTGATGCCTGACACCCGGAGCAGGCTGCGTAAAATCTGTTCATTCATTTCTTACTCATGGGCTGACCATTGGTTCAGCACCCACTTGTTCCGCGCTGAAAATTTTTATGAACTATCTGCAGCTCTGAATGAATACCCAACAGGTCTCAAATGCTTGAAAGCACACTGGAAAACAGATGAATCTCCAATCAATATTGCCCAATTTAACCAATGCTGTGAGCATGCGGTCAAAGTTATGCAAGACTTGCACGGGTCCTGCCGAAACAAGGACAACCTATCACTGAGATTCATCATGTCCAATTACATTATTGTAACTAATTTACTTCCTTGTGTGTTTGATGACCCTATATAATGTTATATATATATATATATATATATATATATATATATATATATATATATATATATATATATATATATATATATTACTCATAAGCTTTTGTTCAATCTTGTATATGCTGCCAGTGACTTCAAAAACTGGACCAAAAGCTGACAAATAAAAGTTTAAAATCATTTTGTGCGTGAGTTTTCTTTATCAAATCACCTTGAAAGTAAGATTTTATATAATCTTTAATTAAAGCTCATCAAATTATGACACAAGGATATGAGGTTGTAAAGAAGTTATCACCCTAGTGTTCAGGTTCGGGCCCATCTCTTTGATGAGAAGAGCCTCCAGAATCTTCAGGCAACGGAGATCCGAGTTTTTTCTGAGGATGGTAGTGTTTTTAACAATTATCTTTCTTGTAGTTTGTTCATTGTGTTGTTCATTGTAGTGTGCTTTTATTCATCCTTCTTGCAAGTGCATTGTTAGGCGTCGGTTGAGAGTAATGGCAGTCATACCTATATATTGGTTGTTTGGATGAAGCTTGTAGTCCTCATGGGGGCATTCAAATTAGTATACTGCATTTGTAGCCTTTAGGATGGATTCTTTTTCACAGGAGTTGTTTTTCATAATTATGTTGCTAACTTTTTTGTTCTTATAATATATTAGTAGAGATAACGTTTTGTATTTTTCTTGGATAGTGTTACATTTTATGATGTTTTCTAGTATTTATTCGTCCGGTTTGTAGGAATCCCTCTTTGGTTCTTGTAGTAGAGTGATATTCTTTTTCTTTTTTTTCTTTTTCCTCCTGTACATCAAACTTTTCGTTGAGATTTTTTTTATTTAGTTTGTCAAATTCTCTATTGGAGTAGCCATTGTTTATTAGGATTTTTTTGATCTTTGAAATTTTCCATCAAGTGTGTTTTACGTTGAGCAGTTCTTGATAGCTCTTCTTATGTACTCTTATGAGCTCATTACCAATATTTTATATTTCTGGGTGCACTAACTTTTGGCGTTAAGGCATCGACCGCACTCAGTTCCTTTTCTATCGTCGGTGCTGATATATTTTCCGTCACTGTTCTGTTTTACGTTTACATCCTGGAAAGCAATATGACCTTATACACTTAACTCGTATTTGAATTTGAGAACGGAATTGGATTATAAGGTTCTTTTTAGTTGTATTAATTGATGTTCGTCCTTAGTTGTAAGGTATATGTCAACACAAAATCTGTTGTAATTTTAGGGCCCAATCGGGGACCCCATCGCTATTCTATCAATTTGACGGTAAATGCTTGCCATCTGGGCTTTCGAATGAAGCTTCAGTTGTACATATTCTTAAAAGAGGCTTTAATATATGTGGGTTCCATTCGTGAGGGAGGCAATTCGGTGTTTTCGTAGATGCACTTTAGAATTGTTTCTAATGTTTCTTTTATTGGCACATTGGTGAAAAGACTCTCGACACCGAGGGAAGTTGGGATGCTTCTTGGTGGGGAACTGTGAAGAATATCAAAGAAATCATTCGTCGACTTTATGGAGAATTTTGAAGGGATAAGTGGCGTAATAATTGAATTAAAACATTTGGCTAGTTTATACGTCAGGGTTGGACTTGAGAGTTGATTGGGCCAACGAGCGTTATTTTACTTATGTGATTTGACATCTCCGTTGATGTATCCAGGGCTATATTCACTTTTAATAGGAAAGGGTTGGATTTGGTTGATGATACTGTTTGTCACAGAGAGAAAGAGAGGGAGAAAGAAAGAGAGAGAGAGAGAAAAAAAAGCAAGTCGCGCAGATAAGGAGGAAAGGAGTATTTTACGGACGAAGAACATTCCATCGGAACCTTTCTGGAAACTTCCGGAGCGATATCGAGGTCAGTCTGGAGCCGAGACACCATTTAGCGATATGGAGCTAGAACCATCACCGCCGTGTCTTTGGGACAGAGTCGTAATCGCTTCTGTCGGTAAACAAAAGAGCTTTCGGGGGAGTTGGGACGCGAGCTGTATCCACGCCGCTTCACGCAAGCAAAATTAACGCAGTGCTCACGCAGTATTCTTACACTATTCATACAGCATCTTGAGAGGTAATTAGAATCATCCAAGGACAACTCGCACTTCTCGAGCGACACCCCGGTACCCTAAGGGCTCGCAGGCAGAAACCATTATTGGGAACGACGGGGGTCAGGGACAAATCACTCAGTGAAAAAATAACGCGCTAAGCTACGCTTCCCCAAGAAGAATACTCCCAAGAGCAACTATTTGAGCTCTCTTCCAGAAAATAGTAAGCCATTACATTTTCTCTTTCATCGTGGAGGAGGCGTGATGATCTCCGACCGCAAGACTAACCTTATAGTCTCCTCTCGATCCCTCTTGGGTAATTATTGTGCCTCGTACAGCTAAGACAATATCATTCTTTGTAAATTCAATTCAATTTTCACTTGCTGAACGATTAACGTAATTGTTGAAGTGCATCATTCTTATTAATCTCTTTTGTTGTTTGTATATTATTAAATTTTTTTTTGTTTCGCTTGTTTATATACTATAAAAACTCGAAGCCTATTAAAATAGTATCAAAGTAAGCCAATATTATAATTTGCACTCGTCTTTAATTCCCACGCACTTAAGAGGAAGACATTTCGCTATATTTGTTTGTTGCCTCCTTCGCCCACGTCTAGGGAGGGCAGCAAAGGTCAGGGAGGACTACCTGCTCCTACGACACTGTTGTTATCGGATATTAGTTTGGCGAATTTTTTCTTCAGTTGGTCCGTTGGGTTTTTCGTACTTCTTTGGAATTTTGAGGTGTCACGAAGTATGTTGTTTAGGGTTTGCATGCATTTCTCTCTATTCAGTAGAACTCAAATGTTGGACTTATCTGATCTTCTAACGGTGGTGTCGTTGTTAGAACGATTTTTTCGAAGGATTTTCCTTTCTTGTGTTAATAAGTAGCTTTTATTTCTCTGTGTGTTGTTTAGTTTCTTCTACGATGAGCTGAATTGTAATTTCATGCTTTATTTTCAGAACTTTCTGTTTCTCAAGTTTTTATGTATCCTAATGTATATATATATATATATATATATATATATATATATATATATATATATATATATATACATATATGAGATTATTTATATTTAACAGCAGAAGAGGAATTGTTTTTAGCTTTATGAGAACTTTCTAATTTCCATTAGTGACTATTTCTTGTGGTGAAAAAGATCGTAAAAGATCATTTTAACTCATTATTTATTTATTGCCTGAGGCACCTTTCGACCTAACTGGTCATCTTCTGGTGCTACAATGAAAAATATAAAGAAATTTAGCTATATAAATACAAAATATACAAACCCATAGAGGAGCAATACTCAATTTATTTTTGAATATTAAAATATAAAAATAAATTCGAGATTAAAATGAAAAATTTGCGTTTAAAATAAACATATTTTAACCCTATATATTGTAGAAAAACAGCAGGAAAAACTAAAATTTACACCTCTCTATCAGTCAGAAATAGTATTTAATGTCACGCCTATATATATATATATATATATATATATATATGTATGATGATAGTTGATGCACTATCGCAAGGTTGATGTGGAATTAAACAACACTTCCTGTAGACATATTTATTCCGGAACAGTTTCGGTGTATCAGACACCCTTGTCAACTGGCAACTAAGTAGAAATTTACAGACAACGCCATATACACCTCTGAGCTGATAGACAAAGATCATGTTACCTAACTCACTACCTTGCTCGAGCTAATCTCAGGCAGGACATACTCTACTACCGGATTTTGGCTGGGCAGTTTTACAATTTTGTTTATTTGCTTACATATCAAACTATTGAAAGAAAATTGATCTTCAGAAAAATTGAAATTAGGAATGGATGTGACCAAAGTTGATTCTACAATTCTCTTTCCTCTTACCTATTTTATAGTCATCTCTATTATTCTCTAAATTTATGTTTTTCCAATAATTTGTATACTATTTTTTTTTCTCAGGCTAAACTTTTAAATTGGATTTAGTATATTGAATTAGAAGGTTTTGTTTTCTTTTTCCCACCTAAGCCAACATCAATCCATTAATGAGTTTTGAAAATAATTCTTTGTTTTTTATTCTTCCCCCAATTATCAAAGTTTTTATGCCTAAATTATATTTTTAATTTCATGCGTAAACAATTAATACATCTTTAAGTTAAGTTTAGCCTTTTCCAATATTGTTAATATAATATTTGTCATTCCTTTACTATGTTATTGTACGAGTGGTGGTCAATAAGTTTTGCAATTTGGACATAAGAAAACGAGATATAAGGAAAAGTGTTTTATTATTTTTCAATATAACTACCCTCGACTTCATGCACTTGCGCCACTTGTCCCTGAGGCTTTAAATTCCCGAAAACCAGAAATCTTCCGACTGCCGTTCAATCCACTCCTGCACGGCGAGCTGGACATCTTCATCGTCCCCAAACCGGCGTCCACGCAGTGCAGCCTTGAGCTAGCGGAATAAAGCTAGTCGCTAGGGGCCAGATCTGGACTGTAGAGGGGATGGTTGAGCTCCTCGAATCCGCACTCGCGCAGGGCAGCTTGTGCAACTCTGGCCTTGTGGACTTTGACGACGTTGAAGTCGATCATGGGGCGTGAGGTTTCTAGGAACCCAACAGGCAGAGACCTTGGTCATGGCCAAATTGTCGTGGAGGATGTTGATAACACTTCCATGTCATATTCCAAGTTCTCGCTCGATTTCTTCGAACTTGACCCGTCGATTTTCGAGGATGATCCTCTCCACACGGGCCACATTGTCCTTGTTGGTCACGTCTGACGGGCGTCCTGGACGGGGGTGATCTTCAAGGGACTCACGACCATGGCGGAAGTCCCTATTTCAGCGAGCAATAGTTGCATAGAAAGGGATGGTGTCGGTGTACACTGAAACCATGCGTTCATGGATCTCTTTTGCATTCTTGCCTTTCTTGGTCAAAAATTTGATCACTGCGCTGTGCTCAACCTTCTGCATTGTTGAAATATTTGTGACTGACGATCTGCGATCAGCCACTGCTTCTTAAATAGACGAGGCAGGAGCGTGCGGCTGCAGGTCCCGACTTGTCATAACTTGTCCTAACACCCCCACAAACAACCATCCCCCTTCCTCTGTTTTGCCATGCCGATTCGCAAAACTTATTGACCGCCCCTCGTACTTTTGAATTTCTTTTAGATAACAAAGATTACTTTGAAATGGAACTTATAGACATTATTTTAAAATGATTACGAAAAGAAAAAAATATACAAAAAGTTATTCTTCCTAGATTTGTGAGTTTGCTCGTGAAAACAATTAACCTCATCAATTTTATGAGTTTACTCTTTGAAACAACAATGATCCTTGGCAATGATTATGGATGCTCCATGCAGTGATCTGGCAAGAAACCAAGGGTGGTTTGTCAATATTTGTTATCCATTCTGATTCAAGTCGTCATATTCCCCGTCTATCAGTTTAATTAAACCAGTCTTAAAATTACAGGTAACAAAAGGGATCCTTGATTTTTACAAGGGACCTTCCATTTATTATTGTGTATAAAAGGAATACTTTGAGGTAAACTGTTCACGTAAAGAAGCACTCTAATATTCTTTAAAATATTCAAATCCTTTCGTAAAGCGTGGCATCGACCGATTGAGACAAGGTTAGAGATGTTTTTGTAATAACATTCACGATTATTTGATTAGTCCTACTTTCATTTGCTTCCCTAAAAACAATCAAATCAATTTTTAGAACAAAGTATTGTAATACATTGCCTAATTATAGTTGAGATTCGTCAACTTGATGACGAAAGATGGATGGTCTCTTATGCATAAAAGTGCCAACACCAAATTTAGTGTCTAAGTTTGTTTAGCTGATGTAGAGCAAATTTGATGTGCTGAATCCATAAATGACATTGTTTATTCTCTATAAGGTCAATTTTTTTATTTATCGCACATGATTTTTTAAGTGTTTATATATGATGCAAAAATATTTCTTATTTCGTTAAATAAACGAAGTCTGAAAAGTTAACAAGGGGCAAATTTTGAAAAACCTATATATTTTTTTGGGCAGTTAAATGCAATGGATTTGGCAAGAAGATCATCTAAAAATAAGGCAGATGTATTCTGATACATATGCAGTGAATAAATCGTTGTTTCTAACAGGATTCCAGTCCAATGTTCCATGCTCATTTTGGTATGAAACTTGCTAATCAGGTAAAGCATCGGCACTACATTTCGTAAAGAAGAGATATGCTAAGTATCTGCATCATTGGTCTAAGGGCAGGAAGAGTTGTCTGATTTAGGGAATTCACATAGTTTGGAGGGAGCGGACAAACCATGGCACTGACTGATACTGCTGCGCTATTAATTTGACTGAAATCAACAGAATGAACCAGAAAATCTCATTGTGGTGAAATTCCAGCACCTGTCATCGGACAACTTTCTGACATTAGTGACGAAGATTATCCTAGTGTTGAAGCAAGTAAAGAGGAAGGTTTTCGACGATGAGCCTCCAGATTTCCCCCCTCCCTCGAATAAAAATGATCTAGTTGGCGATATGAGCATGTTAATGTCCCCTGTCGAAATGTTGGCAGCTATATTTGAACAGAAAAATCTCTTCTCTGACAGTACTCGCCTCACCTTCTACCGCAACAGACATTGAAATGCCTGTTGTTTTCTCTGAAGAAAAGAACTTGCTGTATTGTACAGATGTTACGCAGCTTCTGCACAATCTTGAAGAGCCATAGCACCAACTCAAGTAGTAGTTATAAGATCAGATTTTTAAACATTCGACTTAAAACAAAAACCTAACCAAATCGAAAGAAACGGAGGCAATTTATGGATACAGTGATGCACCATTGTCCTAAATTAGTTGAAAAACTTGACTTATAAAGAGTGTTTTTTTTTAACATAATGTCATCTTTTGCAAGAATCTGCTAGGAGAGTGCTAATATTCCCTATATTTTCTTCAATTTCAGATTTATATTTGTATTGTACGGGAGAGTGGGATTAAATTAATCTAGGTACTTTCTCTTTCTGCATAAATTCGAGTCTTCTTAGAAGCTTTGAGCAACTTTCCTTTTACTCACTCTTTCTTTAACATTTGCACTTTTGTTTTCTATTAGAACGAAAATGAGTCAAATCCGTGGAAGGTAAGGCGCTTTATGAACATCTCAAATCATGTTGAGTCTACGTGGAGATATATATGTGGTATCATTCTATGTTTCTAATCATGCGCGTAATTGAAGTTCTGCATTTTGGAAAAACGCCTATAAAAAGTAAAATTATTGACAAAAATTATATTTCAGACAAATCAATATTTCTATTTGATTTTTCTCTAAATAAGGATAAGCCGATACCAGCTAAGAGAGAAAGCTAAATCCCTTCAAATAAAGGGTTTATGCAATACCCAGAATTGGGATAAAATTTGTAGTCTTCAATACTTTAACGTTCTGAATAAATGAGGTTATTTGTGTCAGCTTTGAATCTTTTCTCAAATACTCACCCTTCCTTTATCTCTGTGCTAAAACTTAATTGCTTGGTAACACAGCATCCAAGTTTGAGGGAGGTTAATCCAAATCCGAAGAACCAATAATATTTACGCATATATAAATTTATTTAGTTGATCTAATGTTATTTACATATTTACCGGTCTGTATTTAGGTATAAATTATACATTATGTAACACAAACTTTGTTCCTGGACAGTATTTGTTATTTGCCAACTCTTTTTATTGCAAAACGATAGAAAATAACCATTACACCCTGAACCGTGCTTAGAGCTTGCTAGGGAAAGTTATGATTTCTCGGTTCTCTGTAGACCAACTATGGTGAAACCTTTCCCAGCTGGTTTGCTCGAAAAGGCAAGATAATGCTATGTTTCCATTATGGTGTGTTACGTCCTTTAATTTTATATCAGACTAGTCGTTTTGGGGATAAATCATGCAAATAGCATCTATCTACTTTCAGAACAATTGAATGTTGAAAGACTCTTCGCTAAGAAAGACGTGATTCGATTAACAAACTTCTAAGCATGTGAAAGCTATGGATTTGTGGAATAATCGCCTCCAGTTACCTGGGAATTCCGGAAAAACAAGCAAAGTCATTTTCAGCCAGCTGGTCTTCCCCATATACAGAAAACCACCATGAATCGTATCCTATGGATACTGAAACTTGAAGTAGGTACATGATATTGGACATGAGTTGTGTTCTCTTCCCTTAAGAGACCAGGAAGTCCCTTGATAAATCCTAAGGTTGAACAAATTGTTGGATCTATTTTGGACATGACCGTCACCAACGCTTGTTACGTCAACAACAGGGAGGAGAAGTCCTGTTGGTGGCAGAAATAATTAAAACCAGACTTATTGGCCCAGTTAGGGTGCCTGATGGGGGTTAAAGGGACCGCAGCCTCTTACTGCATTCTCTTATAGAAAGTATTGGATCTCTGGCAACCCAAGTGATCGTAGGCTCTTACGGCTTAAAAGGTGACAAGATGATGGTGTAGCCTTTTCGGATTTCAACCCAATCGACAATTTGTAGTTTGTAATTAACAAGATATATTAATATATCTCGATGGATGTCATTTTAGTCTAAAGAAATCTTATGGGAGAGGCAGTCAAAACTAGTACTATTAAGAAATTGACAGATTCCATGCATGATAAGGTTTTTAAGGTCATCCATCGAAATAGCTCTCATGTTGGAAAATAATGTATTATATCGATCAATCTTTTATTATAATTATGGTTTTATGTTAAATATATACGCAAAGTATGCTTAATGTGTATAATTATCATTTGTTTTCACTAAAATATATCTAGATGGGCTACTTCCTTTTAAAGGTTATTAGCGTAGTTCACTCCCAAAATGTCGAATTTGAAATAAAGATTAAAGAACGTAACACAGCATAATGAAAACATAACAATAGTGTTACCCTAATGTTAAAAAAAAGCTGGAAGTCATTCAAGTGTCCACGGTTGCGAATGCTTAAAGAACAAAAATGAACTACAATTATCTGTATATTTGCCTTTCAAATTATGCTACAAATATAGTAAAAGAAAATGCAATTTTTGATTAATTTTATTAATTTTCTTATGCATATTAAAAAATATAGTAGTACCAAAACTTTTGCCCATGACTCTACATATTCTGTACAAGAACGTAATAGTCTGACTGTTCTTTACAACTAAAGTTATTGCACCTACGTTTTAGGATTTCCAGGAATAAAAGGGACATAAATTTTAGAATGTCTCACAAAGTCTGATAAAGTCCCCAAAATAATTTCCTCTCCTTATTGAGCGGAAAGTTTGGAGACTTTTTCTAGGGCAACGAAAAATAAGGCTAAACTTTCCATTTCTATCCACCCTACGTTTCTCTTGCATTCCATTACGATAACAATGACATATTTCAGCGTTTAAAACTTTAAAAATGAAGCTACGATCACGTTAAAAGCAATCGTTATTATTTTATTTGAGCGTGTCATCATATGTCTGGATGTACGAAAATGTACATACAATTCACATATACGCAATTTTAAGAGGCGCTAAAAATGAAAATTAAATAAATTGCACGAGTGTGTTTTATTAGAATTCTCAAATGTGACTGTAGATTTTTTGAAAATCCGCCTTTTTAATTTATTTTTCTGTTTTGGTTTATATGAAATAATTATCTTTGGTAGACCGCACAAAATATTCAAGGAATATTCACTTTGATAGGTAGACCACCATTAGACCAGCACCAAGGGATTTGTAAATTTTCTTTACAAAAGTGCACATGGAACAATTAAAAGAAAAAAAAAGAGGCACGTATAAGGAAACATAGATAATATAAAAATAGACTCAAGCACAGACTTAGCCCTTTGCCACCTTTTGTGATTTAGTACCTTTTCAAGATTTCCTAACTCTAACATTTATGAGAAAAAATATTGTAAAATATGTACAATCCGCCTGTAAGATAAAAAAAACTAAATTCGGCTGTTAGGAAAACACTTTGGTTAGCCAGGAAAGAGATTACAAAAAAAGAATATTTAGTTTCTTAAATTAAAAACACCTGATTCATTGATGTATAAATGCAAAGCAAGTGCAAAACACGTTTATTTTTATCGTGAAAATCAAAGATATTTAAACTTGACTAATTTTTAGGAGTAAACAGAAGTCTTGGACTTGAATAGCTAATTTTCTTATGGTTTAAACTTGTTATTTAAAATATATGAAGGTACCTAATGTCATTTTATTGATTTATGAGCATTAAAAAATAGGAAAAAATTATTATTCCTCCAAACGGGTAGAAATATAAAATGATTTGTGTTTAAACTATTTTTTTACCGAAATAAATTGGAATTAGTCAGTATTTATAGTTGTAAGTCTGTAATAATTTATGGGGATTTTTTTAATCTTTCTTGCATATTGGGATGAAAAGAACAATATTGTACTCCATTGTACAGACCATATGCATTAGTGTGACCCCAATGAGGTTACATACAAATACCACTTGCGCGGAAATATGGTCACAAGTTGGTGTTAAATCACAATAATACCCGACACAGGCCCTCCCCCCTGGCTGCCTGCTGGTATCTGCAGGACTAAATGTACAGTCAAATTTAAATAAATTAACAAAAAGAAAAAATTAAACAGACTATCATTTATATCAATAGCCATCGTGTGTTAATATTTCTTACTGAGTAACGCATATCTGCATATCTAAAAAGATGCTTTATTAATGAGCGATTTGGTCTTTTTCCCAGACTTCTTCTGTTTGCTTTTGTTTAGACAAAAAAATGAGTCTGAAAGTGAAGCCACATTTTTTTTCTTAATCGACCTTTTTCTTCCATTTTTTATATCTAAAAGTATGTTTAAAAAATTCAATCAAGAAAACAAAGCTACTTGCTTTAAGTTTTACAGATTTTTAATTGCAATCATTGTATCTGCAGTGTGAATTAAAATGTTGTTTGTTTAGTCGAGTGCACTATTATGTAAATGCGGAAGAGTAAATGCTTTCAATATTTACTGTTTTGAACGTGCATCTAATATACAGTTGCCCAAATTAGTCTTAAAAACTGGTTTTATAAATCATTTGATAGGATTACACGGTGTCATTAGGTTTTGCTGTGTAGTAATTTCTGTCTTAACACAGGTTGAGAGAATCATTATAGTGTTAAAATTAAGAAGGCCAATTGGTATTGCAAATATTATTTGTGATTTCTAAGTGTAAAAACTAAATAAATATATAAATAACAACGGGAACGGTTTTGCCATTTATCCTTACAGGAGGAGCTTGCCCTTCGCAGATAGACGTTCGGTCTATAGCTTGCAGTCTATCTCGGTCTAGCAAGGGGCTTTAGTTTAAAAATATTAAAATATTTCTATTACATATTGCCTAATAATTTACTGTATCCATTTTTTCACATACATACTTATTTTCTAGGCGTAAATTCAAGAAAAGCTTTTGAGCAGAAATTTTTCATATACCATATAAACAATCATAACCTCCTTTTTTCATCTAAATTATATTTTGTATACAAAAAAAATACCACCCAATAAAAACGTCCTACCTTAATTTTAACTCAGTTTATGAAGTTCACGATTTTTAATTATTTTTTCCATTCTTAGATTTATTGAGTTAAAGGTCAGTAAAATTGGTAACTCTTAGAAATTACTTGGACAAAGGCTTCAAATATACGAAAAACTAACCCGAAAAGCCCTTCTTTCAAATCCTAAATCAACTTTGATAAAAGCTTTGAATTTTCGAAATTCAGTCTTACGTAAAACCATCTCGTGACTGAATAATTTACTGTTAGTTTACATTTTGGTATATCTTAATCTTTAGTATCAAGGACAAGAAAGAAGAGAATTCTTTCGAAATGCCAAAAAGATTCCTCACCACTTATTTTTTTCCCCATCTAAATTATATTTAATAGTTTCATTTTGTTACACTGGTTTTTAACAGAGAGGAATTATTTCCTAATGCTAAAGATCAAAGTTGAAAATCTATTTTCGAAAGAAGTTTGATAAAAGATTCGAATATACGAAAAATATAAACATCCATATCTTAATTTTAATAAATTTTCTAAACTTCACCATTTGTAATTGGCTTTGTTTTAAAAAATGTCCCCCAATTCCATAATCCAATTTATTTTTTCAGAACTTCAACACTTGTTTTGGTCAATTTTTACATAAAACTAAGAGAAAAATATTTGTTACTATTAAACGGGTCTAAAACCTGATTTTTAAAATAGTTTTACAAGAAGAGCGGCTTCGCTGCCTCTCCTTACAGGAGTAGCCTTCGCTTCGCAGGCAGACCTTCAAGTCTGTGGTCAAGTCCTTTTCAGGTTTCGCAGCGGCCTATTGATCTAAAATTTTTTAAAAAGTCTACAATATATATAGATTAATAATTTACTCTTAGTCTATTTATTTAAAAAAATATTATTTTCTAGGCCTAAAGACAAAAAACTTTTTATCGAAAGTAATTTTAAGCACGGAAAAAAATAATCTTCCGGATTCTTTTTTCCTTATTTAAATTTGCTCTAATAATTTCACTTTATTCGTTTTTAGGGGCCAGCAGTTAATTCCACCTAATAAAGATTAAAATTTAAAATCTATTATAAAAATAATTTAAATAAAACTTTCAATATACGAAAAAAAGAGCCAACATACCTAAATTTTAATCAATTTTCTGAATTCTACCATTTCTAATTGTTTTTGTTTTAAGGAATTACAAAATTTAATAAAAAGATGGAGTGTTATATTTAATAATAAATATACTAAATAAGACGTCTACCAATAAATAAATTAGTGAATATTTTATATTGTTTTGATATTTATAGCATTAGTATTGAAACATTTTGACATGATTTTATTGTTTTAAAACAGGGAGGCTAAATTTCCAGAATATGGCAGTTTTTATATTAATTCAGTGTATAATTATGGATATCACAAAAAATATTCGCATTAACTGATGTCTATTTTTTAGCTCCTATTTCTTTCGCAATCTAACGTTGGAGTCAAAATATTTGTACGTGGCAGCATAGTCGCAACACAGCGGAAAAAGTGCTAGCGACAGTCATGTAATGGTGTTCGATAAAGTATAAAACATAAAATGTATAACATAGTTAACATAGTTTTACTATCCGAAAGATTTTTAGAAATGTTACTTGACTCATTGGGGTAGCTGAAATTTTATAATAATTTAGAGAAAGATATTTTATTAACATTTTGCTTAATGTTGTGAAGAAAACTGAAAAGTGATGTCAGTTTTGATGAGAGGAGTGCGCGCTCTTGTTGAATGATATTTTATGAATTTTAATTTTACCCTTTTATTGTCCATCAAATCATCATGCAACTTGGTATTTTTCTTTTTATGTTAGACAAAGAATGAAACGAATTTCTCTCGTTTCATTACTATTTTTAAGTAGAGCGACCGAGATTAAAATGAGCTTGAATATACTTCAGATTTGACTCTCCTTCTGCCTTAGAGGTAAAAGAAATCAACCCATATGTAACGTATATATATATATATATATATATATATATATATATATATATATATATATATATATGAATCAATGATAAATCATTTTCGTCTTAAAAACATTGATCCAGTAGTTTTGTATATAAGTTTACAGCTTCTTTTGATATCTCAATTTCTAATTAATTGCTTTCACTGTGAAGTTTTTTCATCTTGCATAGTTTATAGTAATGTATGAATTAGTAATATTCATAAGATCTACCTGGGTTGTTCAGTTTAAAAATTTATTAAAAATTTCCAATTATGCAAATTGGAAAATTATGCGATGTGTTTTCGATTCTACAATTTATTTTACTTTTCACCTATTAATTCCTTCTCATGAAATTTTTAAATTCTGCTCTTTAGTTTAATTTCATATTATTGTATTTTTTTCTATGATCGGGTGAAGCATTTTTAACGGGAATTATCTTTAGCTAATGACATTCACTCTAATAAATTTAATAGTTAATTCACTCTATTTTTATTTTAGCCTTGATAATTCTATAGAATAAAGTTTGAATGCTTTTCTTATGATGTCCGATTAATATTTAGTTAAAATGAAATATTAATTTCGAATCTTTTATGAAACACTTCAGTGCGAATTTAATTCTTTACTAATTACTAATAACGATGGACATACTAATATTTTTAACATATATCATTGTCCATCATACATTATAAAATTTTACTTGAAAGTTTACCGTCATTCAAAGTTCAAACCCATATTTTCTTTTTTTTGATAACACTGTGTAATACGATTTTTGTTACAGAGCAGAAAATGAGTGATTCGAAATGATATTTAGGCACTGATTACAAATTTGTCTTTAGAATTTTCATATCACGTTTAGTTTTGTGTAATTTGAATTTTCCTTTTCAAGCCATTTCCCATTTTGCTCAATATTGTACCAATATGCCATTTTTAATATATTTAATATATATAATTAATATATATAATAATATATATTAATAAATAATATATATATTTAATATATATTAACATTTTTAATATATATAAAGTAGACTATATTGAAGCTCAAATATCATTTAATTCTAATTACTGGGGTATTTTTTTTCCGATTTTTTTAGATTTTCAGATTAATACATACTTATTTATGATATTTTTTTCTGCTACTGGTAACTGGTAAAGAAGAAAACACGTCTATCAAAATATTTCTCTGATAAGAACCTTATAATGAGGATCTCTCATTGTGTATCGTTTGCTTGCTAAAGTTAGTATTTGAAATCTTGTCATGGCTTCAAGTTCTAGACGCGGATGTGTAAACAGCCCCCAACATATTTTGTTATGTTTGTGGGCAATTCACAATAGTTTCATAACAGAGAAAAATAGAAAGAGCAGTAACGATGAAGCAAGCCTACAGATACTATTTTGAATGCAAAGTAGGGGATCAGGATAAAGATTGTGCCCCTCTTATTTGCTGCACGCAGTGTAACACAATGTTGACATCTTGGTTAAATGGGACGAGAAAGGCAATGCCATTTGCTGTTCCCTTGATATGGTGTGAGCCCTCAAATTACTATAAAAAGCGAGAATGGCCAGCCAGAGAAGAACTCATTGTTGGCAAACGTAATGTTAAGCATGATGTTCTAGTACATCCAAAATAGGTCATCTTTCACCTCTTCACATTAAATTAGGGTTACTGAAAATTTTGTAAAGGATATGGATCAAAGAAGTGAAGGCTTTCAATATTTGAAAAACAAATTCAAAGAATCATTAACTGATGCCAAAGTAAAAGCTGGAGTTTTCACTGGACCACAAATTCGCAGAGTTGTTTCTTATGATTTCTTCACTTTGTGTCTCAAGTAAAAGGAACGCAAAGCATGGACATCCTCCGTGTAAATCACTGGAAACTTTCTTGACAATTTTCAATCTCCAAATTACCGAGAAATAGTAAACAATATGCTGGAATCCTATGAAAATATAGGATATAGAAAGTCACTCAAAATGCATTTTCTGTATTCTAATCTCGATTTTTTCCTGAAAATCTGGGAGCAGTTAGTGATGAACATGGTGAACATTTTCATCAACAAATTTGGTTATGGAGACGAGGTACCAAGGAGAGTTTAATCCAAATATGATGGTGGATTATTGTTGGTCTTTACAAAAACAAACTTTGATGTCCCACAAAAGAAAAACGAGAAGGCTACAGTAAAGTTTCATTAAACTTTAAGTGAATAGCAAACTTAATCAATACAATAAAGTCTTTATAACTTAGGAAGGAGGGGGAGTAACCTCGCCAGTGATGTAGGCTGTCTGTCCTAAGCCAGAATAAAGAAGCAAGGTGCCCCACTTCTAAAATATTTTTGCTTAAAAATAAAAAAATAAAAGGTTTTATTTAGTTATTAATTGGAACAAATAGCAAAAAGAGGAAGGGGGGCACTACACAAAATCTAGGCAGATAGAGAACTTATTTATGAACTAATCAGAAACACTTATTCACATGTCTCTAACAAACAAAAAGTTAAAATTTGTTGTCTTGTGTAATTTTCGTGCCACTGAATGATAAGTTCTCACCTTTGAACTTCATAAATGAAATCCACTTTTATATTTATTTTGATGTCAGTTTATACTATGATGTGAAAATAATTTTATGAAACTTGCACCATAGTTTGAGGACGAATTAATATTTTTGATATCATATGAAATTATACTTTACTTTTCTTCAAGGAAGAGTAGAGGATTTAAAAATTGTTGTTATTAGTGACTTAAGTAAAGGTCTCATGTGCATAGTAAAAATAATAAAGGAAAGAGCTAAGGATCACTCCAATTCTCTTATTTGTTCTTTATATAAGAGCGGAATGGTTTTAAAAACTCCATTTTCAAAGTAATAAATCATGAGTAGGCCAGGCATTCTGATCGGAATCGAAAGGTAAACATGTGTATTTTCTATAACAGTGAAAAGAGATTTAAATCGTTAAATAACACTGGTCAACAAATTTTTATTATTTTTAAATGATAACTTAAGTTTGAGGCCTGCTCTTCCGAAATTTGGGGTCACTGAGCTAAAAATGGTAATAGTTTCTTCTATCATGTCAAGATTTTTATTTATTAACTGGTCCATATTGGTCCCACTCATGGTAGCAGGCTATCTTACGACCAAGTCAACGGAAGTGGAAGCGTTTGGTAATATTCTTATTTTATTTTATCTCTGTATTTAGAGTTATCTTCATGCACATCTAGATATATAAAGCAATTGTGTATAATTTAATTTTGTGTTTATCTCAGATTTATTTTAGGAAATAACATTCAGTAGTATGGCCTCAATACGAAAGAAATGTTTGAATTCCCCTGACTCGTTTTGTTAAATATGTAGTTCTTTTACTGCACCAGCTCAAAGAATAAACATTAGTATCCCTGTGAAAAGAGCATAATTGGCTTACTTTAAGATTAAATTAGGTGATTTGGATAAACCGCGGGCCCCGCACAATGTTTGTAAACCATGTGTAGAAAATCTACGCCAATGGACAAAGGGCACAAGGAAACAACTAGGATTTGACATTCCTATGGTGTGGCGGGAGCCACAAAAACATGTAAACAATTGCTACTTTTGTCTCACAAAGACTTCTGGTTATAGTAAGAAAACGCGACATATAATAAGTTACCCAAATCTTGATCTAGCAATTTGTGCACTGCTTCCATTCAGATAAAATTTCAGTACCTTTATTCAAGGAACTTCCTTTACTGAACGATGTAAGTGATATAGGTGAATCTTATGTAGGCAATGAACTTGGCAGTGATACAGACTTTGTACATGCATCGACCCAAGAATATGGAAACTTCAGCTAATTAGAATTGAATGATTTAGTTGGAGACCTTTGCCTGTGAAAAGAATTAGCAAAAATGTTAGCTTTTAGAATTGAAGAGAAGAATTTGGTGCAGAAAAAAAACAAATAAGGATGTTTATCGGAACAAGGAGAGAGATCTCTTGGCACTCTTTAAAAGTAAAGAAGATTTTGTTTACTGTTGTAACGTGGTGGACTGTTAAACGCGATGGGTTTATAAGAGCATGATCCAAGTGAATGGAGACTTTATATAGATAGCTCAAAGAAGAGTCTAAAATATGTGTTACTCCATAATGGAAACTTGTTCGGTGCGATTCTTATTAGTCACCCTGTGCATTTGAAAGAAAAGTATGAAAACAAACGATCTGTACTAGATTTACTCAAATATGGTGAACCTCAAATGGATCCTATGTGTGGATCTGAAAATGGTAATTTTTTTACTTAGCCAACAAGGAGGATATACAAAATATGTGTTTCCTGTGTTTATGGGACTGCCGATCCAAAGACAAACATTGGGAACAGAAACTCTTGCCAGAACCTTTGACTGTTGGGGAGAAGAATATTATACACCAACCACTTGTTGAGGGAGAGAAAATCATATTCTAAACCCTTTCATATTAAACTAAGGATGATGAAAGAATTTGTGAAAGCTTTTAGTTTTGAGAGTGACTTTTTCAAATTCATATGTACAATATTTTCTGGTTTAAGTTATGATAAAATAAAAGCTAGAAAGTTAATGAAAAACTAAAACTTCTCGAGTTCAATGACTGATATAGAAAAAGAAGCATGGGATTTATTTGTGGCTGTTGTAAAAGGATTTTTTGGAAATAAAATGGTGCTAACTACAAGGATTTTGTAGAGACATTACTTGATACCTTTCATCGTTTAGACTGCAACACGAGCATAACGGTTCATTTCCTCAAGAGCGTTTTCATCAAAATATCAAAATTATGGAGGAGAGATATCAAACAAAGCCGATAGAATACAAACATGATGGCAGACTACTGTTGCAGTATTCTTTGAGACTCTAAACATTAAATACTCCAGACACTCTCACAAACGAAAGTTTATTCCATGAATGTATAGGTATGTGTACGATTGCTTGTGTTTTCTCCATTATATTAGAAAAATTACCTGTATGTATTTAGTAATATGTAATGTTATCTTACAATGCATTTACTCTTTCAAATCCTGTTAACATTTTAAGTTATGGTTTGAAGCTATAACACTTAGGAAACTATCCTTACCGAGTAAATACATGCAGTACTTTCTAAACTAGGAATATGCTGTAGAATGAAAACCTGATGTGTTACAAAAAGGTGGATACCATATTTGAAATCAGCACGGTAAGATTAGTTAAGAACAACAACAAAACATAAGTCAGCAAAATTTGAGGTGACCAGTGTAATAGGTATAATTATTAAATTTACTGATTTATTTCTTATTAAAGATTGAAAGAAAACTATATCTGTGGCAAAAACTACAGTGTGTGAAACCTAATGAGAGATCATTCATTTTATAAGGAGAGAAGGAAGAAAAGAAAATGAAATACATAACCTGAAGTAAAAGAAAATAAAAAGCTAAGGTAAGGACTGGTGGTAAAACAATCCTCATCCATACATAATGCTGAGTGAAAAAAACAATTTGACACTAAAAGCAAGACATTAGCCTAAACCAAAATTTAATGAATTTTTCAGAAAAAAATGAACAAATACGTATATTATAAAAGGATTTGAAATAATAAGTAATTATAGTCAGTCAATAGTCATTTGTGATAAAGGATATTTTCATTTTATGTATGCAAGAACGAGGTTTAAACTCAACAGCAAATTGGTAAACACTACTAATCTTTATTTCATTTGCTGAAGAAATTCGCAAAAAATTACATCTTCAATTACGCCTTCATTTTTTTTTTATTATGGTTGGTGTTAGTAGTAGTAGTAAAATTCTCATAGAACTTATTTAATATCTCTGAGAAAGTTGAAAATGAAATCTAAATCATTTTGACTATTTCCGGAAATGTTAAGTTTAGATTAAACCATAATTATAATAGTAACGCATAAAATTAGCGAACAAAATACAAAAATATACTGTTTCTTAAAAGTGATCGTTTAATTACCATGAAAATTAACAAAATATTCTTTAAAGTTACTTCTGAGAGTGTCCGAGCTTTATTTCCTAAAAAGGTTATGAGCCAAAAATGATATGTCAAAAACAGAGTAGAATAACATTCACTTTCAGTTTAGATATCAAAATTCGTAACCTATGTATGGCAACGCTGTTGCACCTGTATTTAGATTGTTAATGATGATATTACTCATTTATAGGGATGACGAAACGAGTAAAGGTCGACAGATCCTTTTGGAAGCAAGTTGTCTAGTAGACAAGTGAAGGAGAGGGACTTTAATAGTTCAAAAAGTGTTTTACGTATAATAAAGCTCCATGATGAAACCGAGTCTTGTGAGTCGACGAAGAATTTAGGTAGCCCTCGAAAATTCACTAGAATGATAGATTGCATGATGAAACAGATGTCGATAAAGGCCTAATTTAAGAAAGCAGCTGGCAATTCAGGTCAAGCTGCCAAGAATTTTGACTTGAATGTATGACGCCAGACTCTCTCATTTCGTCTGGGGGAGCACACTCCTCTGAAAGGAAAGACTTATAAGTAAAAAGAATTTTAGCTGGTATGTTGTCCTTTGCTAGTAAAGATCAGTTATCCCTTTTTATTTTTTGGTTTGTTCTTTTGCCTGCTGTGTTCAATATAGAAAGGGGATAAAAGAATGTCAACAAAATTTATTGTACATTTTATTATTTAATATGGATTTGGTCCTCGTTTAGGTAACTGGGATGTATCGATTAATTGACGCGTACAGCTTTTTGACAATGAAATAGGCATTTGGAATAAAAAAATTATTTCTGCTGCCTTAATTACGTAATCATGTCTTAAGGATGAAAAAATATGAAAAGCGATTCTTCAGATTAAGTTACATTCTTCCATTTACTATTGTCCAGTTTCGAAATTATCAGTACACAATTTTTTCTGTTTTATTTTTACAGTTGTTGAAATATGCTTTCTGGACACAAAACTTTCAATTGTTTAGCGATTTCAGCCTCTGAGTTATACCTCTGGCCAGAAGAGAGTGCCCTTACCAGACCTGATTTATTATTAATTTTGGTATAATAGCCTTAGTTCAGACAGCTCCTCTCAAATCAGAGCACAACAGAAATTTCTGTGACCAATGCTCCAGCTCTCGGCTTTTTCACTTTTCTTTTACTTTGAAATTCTGAAAGATTGCTCACTTTGCTATTTATTAGCACATAAATCCGACCACGAGCAAACATTAATTAACGACATCAGGTATACAGTATATGTAAGCATGTAAACAAAATTTGTTGACAAATGATTTTTCGTTCTGTAAAATCGCTAAGAGTTATATAACAGTAAAGATAGCTTTTGTTTTCTTTTTATTGTCCATCCTCATATATATATATATATATATATATAATTAATGGCTTGCCAATAATGATACTAATGCACACAAGAAGCAACTCTTGTGGCCTATAAAAGTCCATTTAGGACAAGTAAATTCATATACAACACGACGGCACATCTGAAAGGGGAGGTATAAATTTCTGGCTGAAGTAACTTCCAATTTTAAATTTATTAACAAATTCAAATTTAAAGTTAGAGTGTAAAAATAGAGCTTTAAGATTTTAAAAATACCCTTCGGAATTCATGGTATGGTTAAGTAGGGCCACTTCAGCAGGAATAAAATATTTATAATTTATTGTAACTTAGTATGAAAAATGGGCGGGTGAATGTTGACAATTCACAAATTTAGAAATGGGCATATTTAATATTGCTATTAGATAAGAGTTGTTATTATAAAAAGTTATTATAAATTTAAATTCTTCGTGTATTAGTATGAAGGAAGTGGAAATGATGAAGCCATCAGAGAGTTAAATTTTGACAGAGCTCAGTTTATAAGATAAATCACATACCTAGTCAGTTAAAAGTCGGTTTCCTATTCCTATGTACATACAATGATGTTGTTTCACAAGCTTTGGTGGGTCTTCTTGATTAAAATGTGTATAAAAAGGAGACGATTATCTTCTTTGGATCCATTAAAATTTTAATATTTTGGTGAATATAATTAAGGTAATTAAAGAACTGGGTTGCTTGATCTTGGTTATTAAATAATGCTAGGGAACAATCTAAAATTCTTCGTGGGAGAACTCGTAGATACACCATCCAGTTGTTTATAAATTTTCCTAAAAAATATACGTTCTTTAAGCACTGTTAGTAAAAGTTGTTTAAATTTCTCACGTAAAAAAATCATGAAATTACTTATAATTGTAAAAATACAAAATCCAGTATAATTTCTATGATTCGATCAACGGGTAGTTGTAAAAAAGAAAGATACATCGTAACTTGGTGGATGAGAAGAAATATATTTTTATTGGAGTTCTAGAAAAATGAATGATTATTTTTTATGTTAAACTGGTTCTGGGCTCGGTAGGAGAGCAGACTACCTAAATATTTTACCACATTATAAATATGAAGTAAGTGAGAGGCCATTAAAGGTCTAGGGCATAGGTTTTCAATCTATTTGCCACCAAGTACCCGTATCCCCATATGTAATGAATATCTAAGAGTATTAAAGGGTGAACTAAAAGTTTCTTTACATATGTAAAAGTTAATAGCACAAAAAAAATTACGTTATACAAGTGGGTGATATATAAAATGAAATAGAAGATCTTGAAGTGTTACTATTTAGATACAATATCCTTTAACTTTTCTTCTTTATTGTTAAAACAAAGGTAAATATTTTGCACCATATTTTACTAAACATTAGAAATGGTTTTGTCAAGTTAGAGCAAGGAACAGGGAACACTGAATTTTTAAAAATTATTTCAAGCATAATGGATTAATTGTTACTGTGTAGAGGGACTTTAGAACAGTAATTAATCAAGGAAAATCCATCGAATTATTGCATTTTTTCAATAGCATCAAGGTTCAGAGAATCAGGGTCTACAAGTCATAAAGTACGCTCTAGTAAACCAAGATCTATGCGAATTTCATCTGTTATTCAGCGTGTGTTAACCAGTGTTCAACAACAGCTACAAACGTGAACTAGGATACGTTCCAGTCAATTTGGAATTTCTCAAATATCTTTGAAAACAAATCTAACAAAAGACTTAAAACTTCCCTTATAAAGATTTAAATAACTCAACAATTAAATATTGCAGACTATCAAAAACGAACAAACTTTGCACTCGGATTTTAGAGACTAAGAAATGTACTCGACTTTCACGCGCACTCAATCATATTCGATGAAGCCCCTTTTTATATTACTGGATAAGTTAATATACAGAATGACAAATTCTGGTGTGCTGAAAACACCATGATAATTCATAAGCTGCCTCTTCATGCACAGAAAGTTACGGTCAAGTGTGGCATAACCATGGAATTACTAAGAGCAGCCTTCTGTGATCAGTTAATTTCACGTGTAGGTGATGTTTCCTGGCCATCACTATCACCTGATTTTACCCCTCCAGATTCTTTCCTTTTGGAATACATTAATGAAATGGTAGACGTAAATAAACATAATAATCTTTAAGAATTGAAAGAAAACATCATTGAAAAATAGACAAAATCACTTCTGATATTTTGAACAATATCGCGGAAAATATGCCGCAAAAATCCGCCGTTCTTTTAAAAGATAATGAATAATATTTGAAAGATATTGTATAGAAATAATAAAGCCTCAATATATCCTCTTTCATTTCTATATCATCCGTCTTTGTAAAAATGATTTTTTGTGATATTAGTTTATAAAAATGTGAAGAAACTTTTGGGACACGATTTAATATTAAGACTAATAGAATATACAATGCCATTTGACTGGGTATCTATTATCTATATAATAGATAAAATTATAATAACTTTATTAAAAAGTTAAGCATTAACATCTTAGTCAATGTACAATGATACTACAGAGAAGTAAAACTAAATATAACAATTAGTAATAAATTTCAGTGTCAAGTTTGGGACTGTTTTGTGCAAACAAGTTTCGCAATACCAGGAGCAGTATTGGAGAGGTATCTCGAAATTCCTGCTCCCCATTAAGCCATGCTCTGTCTTTAGTTAGCATTTTTAACATTGTTAAAAATCCTTGCTGACATAGGTAGGTACTAGAGAACATAAGCAAGTGCTTCAAATTTATCTTTTGCGAGAGAGTTGTTGACTAACTCAAGGAATTCTTATTACATCGGCAATAAATTGCCTTCTAATCAATTTTAATCCCAACTTGCTCACTTAAGCAAAATTCTAGGTTTCTAGGTCCTTTACTTATATCAAGTGCTTCACTCAGGTTTCCGAACTTGCTATAATTTTCGCCTTTGACCTTCCCTTCCCACAGTTACAGATTCATGTTGAATTACCTTAAATTGTGCATAAAATGATCACTGTGATAAAACGGCATTGAAGGGATAGGTTTAACCAAGTTAAACTTAAAAAAATTGTCTTTCAAGTGAGCCAGCTTCTGGAGCCACCAGTTGTTTGATAATTTCTTAATGAACTCATCTGACTTTGTCTTGTAGTCAGGTCTAAAAGAATTCGTACAGTTGTTCCTTCAGCGACTCTACTCTTGATATCACATTCCCCCATGGCCACCAACGAACCACAGGGTGAAAAAGTTACACTTTTTATAAGTTTTAAACTCTTGACACAGTAAACGAGAGAGTCTTGTATTTAGGGAACTTGAGTTAATGGCCTTTGCCATGTAAAAAACACCATAAAAAATTAATATTTACTTTGGTGGGCGAGTTTTAGATACCAGAGCATATATGTGAAGCATTCAATGAAGATGCCTTGTTTCAGGATTTGTCTCCTTCACTCTTCCTCCAAACCCTAATCGACGGCCTAGCATTGCTGGTGCTCTGTCAGTTGTGCATAAACAAATATCATTCCGAGAAAGTCCTTCAGCCACAAAACTTTTTATATTTCGGGGAAATTATTTTCACCTCTTGTTGTTGACTCTAAAGCATGGCTGAAAAAGAAATGGTATTTGGAATATCCACCACTGTAACATACAAACACTAGGAACTGGTCACATGCAACTATGTCAGACGAGTCATCAAGCTGGATTGGAAAATTGCCAAAAGATGCATCTTTTATTTGGGCGATAATTTGTTATTTTATATCATCAGACACATTTACTACTCCTCGATTAACAAGATCATTTGCGAAGGGTACAGATGTGACCAGCTCAGCATCATATTCAATAAAAAAACGGACTTATATCATTACAGAAAGGGACGAGTAATTTTTCGGCAATGTTGTGAGGCTATTTAATTCTTGTGCAATTCTCAGTGACACCATGTACGATGCACGTAACGGTTCCGAACGATTAAAGTGTGTTCGTTTCAGTCAATTTTCCTTTTGTTAAAGAGGAGAGCATTCGTACTCTATAGATTCTGATGACAACTACTCAAATGTCGCTTAAAAAAGCTTGCTTTAAGCATTCCAGTGATAAAAACTAGTGGCATAGAAAGCATTGCGGGAACTCACTTCCGTTTTTGACCATAGTATTAAATCAAGCTGAAAGTATTTTTCATCTTATTGCCGTTTCTTCACTTATGAGGCTATAACGATATCTAGAATTTTAACAAAATATTCTTTTATAACGAAATCCATACATAAAGTCCCTGACGTTGATACTTAGATATAAAATCGCCAATGCCATACGATTAGGTAATAAAAACACAAACAGGCACTCATATTATCATCATCGTCGTAAGAACATAGAGTAGAAACGCCTGCAGTTCTCTTAATATCAAGAGATTAAAAAAAGGCAAAACATCAGGAATTTCTATTATCAAAACCGTCGTAAGATCGTACAGTACAAAGAACTTCAGGCAGTCATATCATCACTAATGCTAAAAGAACAAACATACAATGGACACATATCTACTAACGCCTAAACCCCTTAAGATTTGCTGCTGAGTAGCTAAAAATATCACCATAGGCATAAACAGGACTTTCCGAAATGGTTTAACATCACTTATTAGGTTAATCATTACCACATTATAAAGAAAATCACTAGCATAGATATTATCATCTTATCTAAAACGTAACACGCTATTACAAATGCTTTGATCATATTGTACAATGTACATATGCGTTATTTGCCGCTAGCTGAAGGCAATTTTACAGTACACCCCAACCTCACTCAGGGCTCTGCTTTTTGAACGTAAACCAACATGACACACGACAAACTATCGCGTCGTGCGTACTCTTTCTTAATTTTAAACATCTTCGTATAACGGTCATACTCATATACACACACACACTCTCTCTCTCTCTTTTAATAGATTTAAATATATTTTCATCAACTATCTAAGTACTACCAGGAAACTCTCTTGAAACCTCCTGAAGGATTCGCGAATCAAAGATTGAGAACCCATCGTCTAAGTTTTATGTAAGCTTTGTGAAGTTTACTAAGCCATAAAGCAAACTTATGCCACAACCGCAAAGATAAAGTGTATAAATTTTATAGATATTAGGTTAGAGCAGTTTTTATTACACTGGAGTCCAGGATCTCCCATGGGACCGCAAAGGGGTATTTGCTATTTGCGATTGTTGCCAAGTTCCATTTTTTTTATTTCCATTTTTTTATTTTTTTAGTAAATTTATGTGCCTGAATTAATTCGACTTGGGAATCAGAGAGCACTGCATAGGTAGAGTTTTATTTCTAAGTGTGAGGTGTAACCAACTAAATTTGGTTATCTGTTGATCACTTGACGAAATAATTTTGCTTACGTCTGGGACTCATAATGGCCGTTTTGTGGCTGCAAAGGGGGTGTTCTACAGTTTGAGTGATTGTATTTAAGTTGCATTCGTTAAAAGTTTGGCGGATTGCGTGATTATATTTGAGTTACTTTGATTAGAGGAGTAACAGTGACTAAGTGATGCTGGTTATACTTTGCAATCCAAAGTATAACCAGCATCACTCGATTAAGTGGTGTAAGCTAGAGTGATTCGTAGGATTGCTGTCTCGCTTGTTTACAACTCCGTGATAAAGGGTTGCATTTTATTCCTCTCTTTCAGGTCGACTCCAAATTTTGAAAAGACTTTTTCAGGATTGAAGAGTCGACTTGTAAGCCGCAATTTACACTAATTAAGATAATTGAACATCCAAACTTTTGAGGTTCGATTATCTTAATTAATAGACCTATTTAATATGATTTTTAATTTATAACATAAATTTATGAATTCTTTTTTCTAATTAAAATTTTATTGCCCTTTTTTAGATTTAAAATGGATCCAAAAAAGATAATATATGATGATTCATATTCAAAATTAAGTTTTACTGTAATAAGGACTAGTGGGGAAGAGAAAGTACAGTGTGTTATGTGTTCTGTGATGTTGGAAACGAAGCATCCCAGTTCAATAAACAATGATGTCGACTTCTTTAAACACAAAGTTTATCAATTGCTCAAACCCAGGCTTGATGACACAGGAATGTTTTCGCTGAACATTAAGGCTAGTATGAAAGCCTACTGTTAGGTTTCACGGAAAATTGCTGTTGCCAGAGATCCCCACAACATCGGAAAACAGTTAATGTTATCTTGATGCAAAGATATATCGAATGTGTTGGGAAGTTCTGAACTTGAAAAGCTAAACCATGTGTCCCTGTCAAACAATACTTTTAGGTAGCGAATAGCGGAGATGACTGATAACATAAACATACTGTCGCAGCTGGTATCAAAGATTCAGAAGTCGACTTTCAACTTTTTTGCAATCCCGCTTGATGAAACAACAGATTTCGCCAACTTAGCCCAACTTTGTGTCTACGTGCGATATGTATATGACAAGCACCTGGAAGAAGAATTTTTGTTTTCCGAAACTCTCAGCACCAGAACAACTTAAATGGAAATATTTAACAAAGTGTACAGATTTCTTGAGGCACATGGTACTAAATGAGAACATGTCATTAGCGTGTGCACTGAAGGCACTCCAGCAATGCTTGGTTGCCGTTCTTTTTTTTCAAACTTTGGTTAAGCAAAAATTCCCAGATATTATTATTAAACATTGCACTATTCATCGCCAAGTCGTAATAATAAAAACCGTGCATGATAAGTGAACAATGTACTCGGTGAATTGATTAGAGAAGTTAACTTAATTAGAGGAAATACACCCAACTAGGTTTATTTGCTGAGTTATGCAAAGAAAACGATTCCGAATTTAAAACACTCTTGTTGCATTTGCACGTTAGGTGTCTTTCCAAAAGGAAAGTTTAGAAGAGAGCTTTCATAGTATAGGAAGAAATGCAGTGATTTTCGCAAGAAGCTAAACCAGACATGCACGTAAAATTATCTGATGTCCGCATTCTTTTACCACTGTCATTTTTGGTGGACATACCGAATTCGTGAATTGCATTAATTTGGCGTTACAAGGAAAAAATACCACAGTGCTCCATTGTCATGAAAAATTGACAGCTTTCAAAATGAGCTTGAGCTATGGCATTCAAAGTTAGAGAAGAAGAAATTTGCTTGATTTCCACAGCTAAATACATATATTGATGAAAATTAGCTTAACGTCGAGGACGATATACTTGAGGTGATGAAATAACAGGTACCAATTCTTAGTGAAGAAATTTTTTATTATTTTCCTGACCTACAACAACTTGAAAAATATTATCGATTTATCAACAACCCATTTGTACTCTCCATTAATGATCTGCCTTCGGAGGACAATTTAATTCAAGGACAGTTTATTGATTTGATTAATGATGGGGGTGCAAAACATATTTTTCGTGAAATGTGTTGTAGTGGTTATTGGATTAAAATGGCAGTCCAATACCGATGTAGGTAAAAGGCCATGTTGTATGCATGTACTATTGAAGTCCACAGCTGTGGCAGCGTTATTAATTTTAACTTGTATTTTCTTAATATTTATTACAAGTATTTTAACGGAGTCTTCGAGGCAAGAAAAAAACATGCGCGAATGACATTCTTAATTCGTAGAAGTCTTTCGACCGTGTTAGGTCATCTTCAGGGAATGAACAGAAATGGAATATATATGATATACTCAATCTTAGAAGATTTTGGGATAGTGGTAGATATAGTTGGTGAATAATTAAATCGAGGAGGGGTATTTTGCCCTACTAGAGAGGGCACCGCTTTCATTTTATTTATTTTTACTTTTGCTTTTTTTATTTTTTAAACTTTAGTCCTATGTTTTTGTATTTTCATTTGCTTTAGCGTTCTCCTTATTGTTTGTTTTTTAATGATTTGGTGTACCTATTTTTGGTGTAAATATTCAGCATTGATGTTTTTGTTAACTCTATTTGCCAACAATTTACCTCGTGTTAAAAATTTATTGCAATGTTGTTATTTACTCATTGATTGTATTAGTTGTATTGTTTGCTGTTTCGTTTATGTATATATTGGTGAAATGTTGTTTGTTCTCATTGATTCATCTATGTTGTATTTCTTGTATTGTGTTTTGTCTATGTATATATTAGTGTAATGTCTTCTTCTAAGCATAGTTTGCTGCAAGGGAACTGACATCAGCGTGAAGCTTTTACCGTCTGTTCCCTGTATCTCTGGAATGTCACCATTCGTTAGGGTGAACCAGAACTTTTTATCAAGTTTTGGGTGACAACATTGATGGGCTCCAAACGTTTCCTCCTGTACAAATCTTTTTGCTTAAGGTGATCACGCCTTTGAACTTCATTTATAAGTAGAGATGCAGCGTTCTGGAGAGGTTGGGGTCTTTACATCGAAGATTTTCTCGCCACTTGAGTAACCACTGCGGGGTAGATGAGCTTAGCCCGAACATACATCAGATATATTTTCCTAATGTTGGCCGAGCTAAGATCTCTAAACCTGTATAGCTAGAAGGTTTCTTTTCTTTCCAGGTTCCACCTCTCCGTGTTGTGTCTCGTGTTATTCATGGTCAGTGATCTTTAGGCCCAGGACGGTGCCTTCGGCGGAGTAGCCGTATCTCCTCCCTTCTATAATAATGGGCCATGTCAACTCGCGGCTCAGCGGGACGATCTTGAATTTGTCCCTGTTGGTCCTGACCTTCCATTATCTCTCGTTCTAGTTGATGTTGTTGATTTCCGCTATCATGCGAGCTGCCTGTGTCCTTGCTTTCCTCTCTGAGCATGGGAAAATTTACGTGATGTCAGCTCCAAATTGAAGATACATCGTGTCACTGTGCACTGGAGTTGGGAGGTCGATCGTGAAGACCAGGTAAAGCAGTGGGCTCAGACAGCTTTCCCGGGGAACGCCCGCCTTAAGTTCGAATTTAGGTCCTCTGTAGCCCTCAATCATGAGACATGCCCTTCTGTCCATGACAAAGTCACAGAGGATCGTTTCTAAGATTGGGTCTAGCTGGAGGTTCAGGATATGGTATTGAAGCCCTTCCAGCCAGACTTTATCGAAGGCCTTTTGCACGTTCCTCAGCACAATGTCTACATAGCACCCGTTCGCTTGGGAATATGATACTTTTTCTGTTATGAACGCCAGGGCAATATATGTGCCCCTTTTCCTGCGGAACCCGTGTTGTTGGGGGTCATGCGCTCCTAACTTGCGCAGTTGAGCTTGTAGCCTCTTTGCTACAATCTTCTCTAAGATTTTTCCCTCCATCTCAAGAAAAGAGTTCGGGCGATAGTTATTCATCTGGTCTTGGGGCTTGTTTCACTTTGACATAAAGATGATTTTGGCCATCTTGTACCCGCCAGGAAAGTAGCCTGTATTCATGGCAGTGTTCATTATGTTCGCCAAATCCTAAATAATTTGCCTTGAGGCAAGTACGAGGTTGTTCTTGGTAATTCCAGACCAGCCTGGCGCCCTCTGCTTAGAGGACCTTATGGTGTTCAAGGTCAGTTCGAGAGTTATCGGGCATCCGTGGCTAACCATCACTCTTTCCTGAGATACTTGCGAGTGTGGGTGGATTCTATGTAGCACTGTGCCGTTGTTATCAAGCAATTGAATTGGTCTTCTATGTAAGTCCTGGTCGAAGTCATTTTCCTCAGGGAATATAGGGAAAATATCTTACCAGTTGGTTCTAAATTTCTTCTTGAGAGACTCTGAGTCCTCAATGGATTCTGGATCTGGGAGGCAATCCCCAAAGTCTTCGGATGTTGTTCCAAAATCTTACAGGATTGTCCTTCCTGTCCAGCTTCCCAATGATGTCATTCTAGATTGCTATTTGCTTTTAAATTAATATTTTTTTAATAATTCTCCTAGTTGTCTCATTCTGGCTGTCCTTTCCCGATTAGTGCCTGTCCTATCGATCTCTTCATAGATTTCTCTCTATTCCCGGGCGATTTCTCTCATCTCGTTCATCCACCTAGGTTGTGAAAGCATTTTATATGAGATTATGGGGACGCATCTCTCGCTGGCCTGTATGAGGAGATTGGTGATCTTATTTATTGCCTTATTAATCTCTTAGAGATTAGCGTCTTCCAGGTCAGCTGGGTGGTATGTACTGAGTATCTCTCTCTATAGCTCCCAGTAAGCTTTAGCGTAACTTTTCCTTTGTAATTTAGTTTGTTTGTTAACACAATGTCCTGTTTAGCGGCCAAACGATGTGTTAAGAAGGTCGACAAATATGGCTCGACCCTCTGGAGTCTATTTATTTCTAGTAGAAACTCCAGGTGTCAATCCCTTTGGTCGGTGCTTCCGTAGCCTGACGCTCTATATCTGACATTTAAATGCCTGCCAAGCAATGTAAGTTTCCCGCGCCTGAAGGGAGTGTAAAAGTTAGGAATCGGCAGGTATTTGCGACGTGGAGGCTGATAGGCAGCCACCACGGTCAGGTTACCCACCAGAGTTGTAATTTCAAAAGCCACAAATGACTCATCTAGGTATGGAAGCGTTATGTATGAAATGTTGTTTCAGATCGCGAAGGCTGCTCCTTTGCCAGAGAACTAGATCGGAGCGACACTATGAATTATGAACGATGTAAGAGAGTAGGTGTGGGTAGGGGATAAAGGAAGGGTGCGGGGACAGATGGCTGAAAATAGACAAGTGATGAAAAAAGAAAGAAGTGTGATAAGGTGAAAAGAGATGCTAACTACATGGTGATCAGGCCTATAGCTTTTAAATATTTTCTTGTTTTGTGGTTCCTTTGTCTAGCAGTGCCTTCCGATTTTATATTTTTCTTGTAGCGCTTAGATACCCCTTAAAAGACTATATATAGTGTAGCAATTTATGAATAATTCCATTGACTGGACAGATGCACTTAGTAAATTCACGCTACTGTGAAGTTCATCACGGTAAAGCAAGAAAATTTTACTCATTTTCCCTACGGGATTAAAGAGAAATAATAGACATAGCCTCTAATAGTCAGGTTATGTGGAACTACCCCCCACCCCCACTGTCCACCTCTTCAGGGTTAGGAAACAGAAGTGAAATGGACTGCCATTCATCTAGTTCCCTTCCAACTATGTCGTTCTCTAAGATAGACACAATTGGGTGCGCTGAAGAAAGCAGGTTTGAGGAGTACTGTGGAACTCAGAGCCAGGGACACCCGGAGAAAGGGCAGGACTGCAACTTCCGGGATTAGGGGAGCTCTACCCCTCTACCCATGGAGGCCAGCGACGACCTTAGATGGAAGTAATACCCATCTCTATGTAGGCCGGATGCAATTCTGATACCCAAGCCCTCGGGGGCCGGACTCCCCGGTTATCGATGGTTGATTCCGCGCTAACCAACAAAAAGTCCGCCATACATTCACACCTCGTGAGCTCAACCCGCCCCCGAGTTCACCCATCATCATCCATTCATCCCTATCCGGCACTTCATGTTCATGGAAACTTGCTTAAATTGAAGAGGGGGCTACCCTCAAAGCGCCCTATTTACAAGAAAGGATCAGGACCTAACGTAAGAGGGCCTCCGAGGGGTCAACCTCGGGCAATTACGCACCAAAATGGGACTACCCGGATTCCGCTGCTCACCAACAGAGGAGCAGCCGCCTACCTAGAGAAAAGGTCCTCGAAGTAGCCATTGGGTGACTGAAAATCACCATGGTCAGACTGCTTGAGGTCCCCAAAGGCTACTGGCCATTTGCGAAAAGAAAAGGACGTGGAGAGCATGACAAAAGACGAGACCGTTGAAATACCCTGAGAGATTGGCCTGCAGCCTGCAATTCCCCAGCAGATTTTAACACACAGGATTGTTGTCTGCCAGAGGCTGGACCCTTGGATTGGACATCACTCCAAGGAACAGATCAAAGAAGAAGTCATTAAGAACCAGATATGAGCTACGGTGTCGGAAGTCATCAAATTCTAGAACAGGAGAGAAAACGTGGAGTATATGCATGTTTTTAAGATCGTATTCAGCGATACTTCGATGGCACAGAAAGCTAAAGAAAAGGAACTCCTCCTATTTAACGCTATAATCAGTGGGGAGCAGATAGGGAGGGAGGAATTTAATTCCATTCAATTTTGCTTCCGTTGTTACAAGATGAAGGCCCACACGACGAGGGAATGCTAAGAACCACAGGAAATTTACTCAAAGTGCAGTGAACCAGGCCACCCCTGGAAGGATTATAAAAGTCTCCGGGAGAAACGTGTGAACTGCGGACAAGGCCATCGTTCCATGTCTATGGCCTGCCCACTCAAAAAGGAACTCATATAGAAAAAGGCACAACAGAAGAAAGAAGAACAAACCAGGAGGAGCAATACTACGTATGCACAGATAGCGAAGGAGGCATATTCTGAGGCGGAAACAAGAAAGAGGTACCTTAAATTAAAAAGGGAGAGCTCAAAGAAAATACTGACGTGCATCCTGTATGCTGCCGTCAACAACCTGACACAACCCGGATCATTCGCCAAGGAATTGAACCGAATGCTTGCCATGAACGGCATGAGTGAGATGTGGTTCCCTGATGATCCTCCATCAGTGCACGTGCTCCAATTGTAGATGGCACCGAAGCAGATGACGGAACAGATACAAGAGCACAAAAAGAGTGAACCAAAATCAAGGAAAAAGGCCAGACGGCCCGACCCAAGGATACAGGCCAGAAAAGAGATAGAGGCAGCCGCCATAACAGCTAACACGACCAAACAAATGGATGCACCAAAAGTAAAAAGGGAAGACACGGAATCCTGAGATCCCCCGGAATCAGAGGTCACTACCAATAATGTTTACCGGAAAAAAGAAAAGAGGCAGGACAGGAGGAAGCTCGACGCTTATGGAATTAACCCCTCAGTCTATGCATCCGAACAATTTTCCTTCCCTAAAGACCTTGACACCAACAATTTTTTTAGGAATAAAAAAAATATTAGTGGGACTTTGATGCTTACTGTGACGAGGAGACTGTTGAGGAGGCGATCTACAACCAAAACGTTTCCTTATATCTGGAAACATTTGTGGAGAACACCCAAGCAGAATTCAAGAAAAAGAGTAACGGGAAAAGGAAGTCCATAACAAAGAAACACTAAGATCTAGAACACAGAATGGAAATCCTGAACAACAGACTAAAGATCGTGACACTCAATATCAAGTGATGGGAGGGAAAAGTCACGGAATATGGAAACATATTCCCTGTGCTTGACCCCGATATCATTTTATTCACGGAGCACGGTATTAATACTAATACCAGTCAACTGAAGATACTGGGCTATAGAGTGGTCACTAAGAACCATTCTCAGCAGAGGTTTGACGGTGCTGCTGTTCCCATCAAAAGGAATCTTTCGTTCAGAAACCTACCAAATCTAGACGAGTCCTTTGTGGTAGTGGAGTTGCCCATGCTAGTACGCAATCTCGTGATAGCGGCAGCATACCAACCATCTCGACGATCGTACCTGCCCCTTATTAACTTCTACACCATGTTCGGCCACGAAAGAATGGTATTCTTTGGGGGAGACCTCGAAGCAAAATGCCGAACGGCTGGCTATGGTAAAACGAACAACAGAGGCCATAACTTGGAGATGATTATGCGTCACAAAATATTAAGAAGATAGGAACGGAATTCTCGACCAATATCACCTCTTATGGAGCAACAAAGTCCGACATAATCATGACAGGTGACGGCTTCCTCTTCCATTACCATAGCGAGCTGGCCCCAACAAGTCCCAGACATGAGATCATATAGCAATTTTGACGACCAACTCACTCGCACCAATCCATCTTCGGGTCCCTCTCCGTAAAAGATACGCTCCCGCCAACTGGGAACGCTATAGGGAAATCTTAAGCAGATATGTACCAGTGGAACTAAGCGAGGCAATATTAGAAGAGATCGACGGAGAAGTGAAAACGGTAACAAAACTCCTCCACAACCCAGATGGAGCGAGGAGATGAAAGAGATCTCTATGAAACATAGGGCTGTGTATGATGAAATCAGAAGAGCAGGTACATATCGGGAAAGAAGCTCGCTGCTACGTTGCCTAAGTGAAGATCTGAAGCAGGCTATTAACCGGCAACAGGCTCAAATCTGGGAGAGCTTGATATCCAAAGTAGATAGCGAAGTGAGGCCCGAAAAGTTCTGGCGATCAATAAAGAAACTAAAAAGACTACCAAGAAGAGAAACTACCGGCTTTAAGGAGGGCAATGGCTTCTTGGAGGATCCGGCGTTTTAGGAAGAGAGATTTCGCACGTTCTGGCGATCAGTAGAGAAATTAAAAATACTACCAAGAAGAGGATCCGGCGTTTTTGGAAGAGATATTCCACACGTTTTCAATTACACCTGAGGACGATGCGAAATTCGACCAGGAATTCGAAGGCCAAGTGATTGAAGATCTTAATCAAAGAATATATCGAACGCATCCACAGGACTATGTCGACGAAGGGAGGGAGATGGCAGGCCATCGCCGACCAATAACAACCGAAAAGGTCATCCAGCCATAAAATCCTTTAAACAAAAGGCACCAGGCTGGACTGGCATCACTAAAAAAAACTTAGTGCATGCCACCATGCAGATCATTTTGCAAATAACGAACATTTACAACGCTTCTCTGAATACAGGCTACTTCCCTGACGGTCTAGAAATAGCCAAAATCACTTTTATACCCAAAGGGAACAAGTCCCCTGATCAACTAGTAGATTACAGGCAAATATACTTCCTCAAGTTCGTAGGCAAAGTCTACGAGAAGCTTATAGCTAACGGGCTACAATATCAGCTAACAGAGCTAGAAGCCCACAACCCTCAGCAACACGTGTTCCAGAAGAAAAGGAAGACTGATACTGCTCTCGCTCTTCTCACCGATAAACTCGGCCGCTGTAAAGCTGGGGGAAAATACGTAGACATGGTTTAGCGTGATGTACCAAAGGCCTTCGATAAGGTTTGGGTGAGCGGTCTACAATACAAGATGTTAGGCTACCAGCTAAACCCTATCCTGGAAAGGGTCTTCTGCGACTACATCTTGGAAAGGAAAGCCTAAATCTCGATAAAGGTCTACAGGGGGCCCAAATTCGAACTTGAGGCGGGTGTTCCACAAGGTAGTTGTCTGAGTCCACTGCTGTACATAGTGTACAAATTGGACCTACCTTCTCCAGTTGGAGAGCATGTGATGTATCTGCAGTTTGTAGATGACATCACTCTAATCATCTCCAGTACTTACAAGAACGCTAGAGTTCAAGCAAGGGAGACAGCTACCGAAATTGAAAACATCAATCAATACGAAAGAAATTGAAAGATTAAAACTAGCCGCCGAAAGTCCCAAATTCTTCCAGTAAACCACCGAAAAATTTACGACGTCATATTTAATGATGAAGTTTACTTTTACACCAACGAGGGTAAAGTCCTAGATATACGCATCACCTCAACCGGGTATAAGATGCACATTTAAGACAGAATCTCCCTAGCCAAGAGAGAGCTTGGTAAATTATATAGATTCAAAAGTCTCATCTCACGTAATATAAAAAAGCTGTTCACTGCTCGGGTACGCTCAACATTGATATTTCCGGCAGTGGTCATGCAGGCCGCGGGTTCTCACTCTCTCAGCAAATGCAGAGAGTGCACAAAAAACAGCCCTGCTAATCGCTGGAGCAAACAGGATTTACCATATTCCGAAGACATAACTGCGTGCAAGAGCAGGACTGAACAACTGAATATGAAACTCCAGAGCCTAGTGAGACAGAGCTAAGCACATAATCGAACAAGAGGTACTCCCAAACTTGGAGACCGACATAGACATTCCGAGAGCTCAAAATGGACGCGCCACCAGGAAAGCCTTATTCCCGAGTGGAAGAGAATGCTCTCGAGTAAACTTAAATAAAATATTCATCTGACCACGACCAAAAAGAACAAATACAAGAAAAAAAGAGGCGAAATGCCCAACCACAATTAAAATACCAGGCAATGATAATGAAAAAATAAATAATAATATTAAAAAGAGGCGAAGTACCCACTACAATTAAACAAGAACAAAAAGAGGCAAAGTGCCCACAAACTGGTAGATAGCGTATATTATAATTGAAAGTCTTGAATGCCATGACGGTTGAAATAAAAAAAGTTTATTTATATAATTATAAAAAAGAAGAAAAACAAATAAACAATATAAAAATAGATACAAATAAAATAAAAATAAATAAATAAATACTAAATAAAAAAAAAATAATAACCCCACCACCATCAAAACGCTGATGGTACAGAAAAGCAAACAAAAGAGAGTAAGGAAAATAAAAGAGAAAAACTCAAGAGATGCCCTCTACACCATGGCAAAACCAAATTTCTATTTTACCTCTATTTATCTAATACACATTTCAACAATTTCTTCTTCTCATATCATCTCACAATTCCATTTCTGTTCATTCCCTGAAGATGACCTAACACGGTCGAAAGAAAACTGGGAATAAAGAATGTCATTCACGGATGTTTTTTCTTGCCTAGAAGACCCAGTTAAAAAAACCTGTAATAAATATTAAGAAAATACAAGTTAAAATTAATAACGCTGTTACAGCTGTGGACTTTAATAGTACACACACACTCATATATTATATATTATATACATATATATATATATATATATATATATATATATATATATATATATATATATATATATCACGTTAAACTGTAAATCTTGACGGAGAGAGAGGACAACACGTTCAGATAGAGCTAGTATTAGTATATAAGAAAATTAAAATCCGAGCACATATTTAACTGTATTGGATAGGATAATATCACAAGAAATAATAAGGAGGGTATCAAATCATTTAATAAATAAAATAAACATCATAATTGGCACGCATTTATGTGCAATTATGGTAAATTTTATAGACTTTATTCAATATCCTGATGAAAGATAAAGTGGTGCGGGAGAGGAGAAAACGACTTTCCCCTTAAATTGCCATCGATTCGGTGCCATTGGAGAAACGGCTGAACGAATACCACTATCGATGCCCAATCTCGCGCCTTCTTCACGCTGCGTGTCGTTGTTTCAGCACCAAACCCTTGTCCATCGCTCGCGGTCGTTGTAATTACGAGGGAATTTATTAGCTGCCTCAATTATTGGTCTGAGCGCAACTCATTATAGGCGCTAGACAAGACCTGCCTGTAAACACAGGTAAAGACTTTTAGGAGATGTTGAATCCTCGCGCCGCTAAAAGGGAGACAATTATATTTGAAGAAGGACACCGAAATGGGATCTCTTCCTTGGGCTTCAATTCCACCTTCTTTGTTTCAGAAGGGTTGCAAAGCCCCATCCCATTAATACGTTGATGTTTTTGATAATCTTATAAGTACTATCGGTATTATATAGCGTGCGTTAATTTCACATTTTTCTGCCTCGGACACACGCAGGTAAAACAAATATCCAATGCTCGTACGTCAAACTATAAATTTTCAAATATGATGGAAGCAAGAACGAAATAAAGAATGGTTAATGAAAAATCAAGCAATTAATCTATCATATACCAAACATTAAAGTGATTTACGATCCTTCTTAAATACAAAGGAGCCTGGCTATTATTCCTTTGAGCTCAGTAACACTTAACGTCGCGTTAAAATGCTTAATCTAGTGAACAATTGTAGACATAATAAAATTTTTAATATCTAAATAATGAAGATATTTAGTAAAAATACAGAGTCACACATATAATAAAGAACTGTTGCTTTGAATTTTATAATAGCAACAGAAGAGGAAATGCATTAAAAACTGTTTAAATGTTATTATAAGTATTTAAATAATTTTGTTTGAAAACGGCATATAATTCCTAAGAATTTGTCAATAGAACCTCCCATCTAAATCTACCAATCCAATAAAAAAATGACGCAAGAGTTTCTGGTTTGTATTATTTGATAGATAGTATTTTCAGAACAAAGCAAACCTATGTTAAACAAATTCATGTTTTATTTTAAATAATGCAATCTCTGGTGCAAACCAATTATGACCATTTTGTTCTAGATTTTGAGGTTGTTTTGGAGAGAAAGTGACTTTTTACTTACATTAAAACTGTCTCCAGAAAAGATATGAAATCAAAAGACGCCATTAATTTTCTTTGAAAGGAAGAGGGTTTAGCTGCGGGCAAAGCTTTATGGATAAGTTCCATCACGAAAGCTTTCGTTTGTCCCTGTAAATGTATAAGCGTTTTATCTCTATTTCCTGTTTGACTAGGTTTGAGTGCATGAAGAAAAAAAATGTGTATTTGTAATGGAAAGATGATAAAAACAGGACGTGAATATATAATAAAAAATCCCTTGTGAATTATAGAAAAAAAGAGAACAAGTGTTTTTGTATTTATTAGCAAAGACCCCTATGAATTATTTTCTAATTAAAAAAAACATATATTTCTATTTCCTTTGGGTATATTTGCATATGTACACTTGTGTGTATTAAGTGTTTGTTCTTTTACTGCTTGAGAGGTTTAATACCTGATGCACTGTCGTTCAGAATATTGCGTTTAATGAAACACTATCTAGTCTAAAAGAAACGAAAAAGGAGTAAAAAGAATAAGAAAAACTGTGGGTAGGCACGTTTCTTCTCTTAAAATTCTCTCAGAAAAAGAAAACGAGTGATTTTCCCAGAAAGATCCAGAGACAAACAAAAGCAACCTGGTAAAAGGGTGTTGTTTCGAATTGGAGAGGAGATTAAGTGAGATTGAAATGAGGTTTGGTGGACAAAAAAATATGAACTTATATTGGTATTAAAAGCATGAAACCTTATCAGCCACACTTTTTAGTGGAACCGGGGTCAAATGCCAGGATAGACATTTGATGCCTCCTATAGATTGTTGTGATTGAAAAAAAGTTTTAAAAATTTTAATCTACTTTTGTATATTAGGATGTGAAGAAACTGTCTCCAATCAGGATTAAATAGGAGTTTCTGCATTAAAAATTCCGTGCACAATAAAAGTTCGAGATGATCCTTAAAAAGTGAGTTCATTTTTATATTTTTCGCAATAGGAAGGAAGAGTAATGTATGTTTCTTCTTTGGAAAAGGCAAAAATTAACATGATTCGCTCCTAATGCAGAGTTTAAATAACATTGTAAGTTAATTAAAAGAAACATAAAGTGAACAAGAACCTAAGTTCGAATAACTTTTGATTTCGCTATATTTATATCTGAGGAGCTTAGAAAAATATTAGGGAAATCTTAAATAAAAAAAAAATAAAATAATTGGCTGTTTTTGCGATAGAAAGGAAGAGATTTATATCAACGCCTGATCAAAGGCTGCTGCTGCCTTGGAACCTGCACACCCAAATGTTTTATCCTGAAAGAGCAATACACAATGAAGTTAATGAGTTGGACTGTCGCTGACCTTGAACACTCATGCATATACTAGTTTTGATGTGCGCCAACCCTACCATGTGTGAAAACAAGTGATGAGGCTTATGAGTGGATTACTATCATCGATTCAACTTGAATACACCCAAACACATAAAGTGAATATATTTCATAGCAAGGGTGAGATTTATGATCTGTATATAAACCATATTTAATTTTACATGAAATCTAAGGTTTCAAGTGATTACTCCCTTATGGGTTTTGCCTCTACTAATTAATTCATCTAATAGTTTCTTCTTGTAATTTTTTCTTGTTGTCACTTAATATTCGCCTCTAGTTGTTTTTTTTTTGTGTGTTGTCTGTAAGTTAACAATAATTCAGTTAAATGGTCTTTTGATCGTGAGGTTCCTCTTAAGAGTACCAAACCCATAAATTGTATTATGGTGATTCGAAAGTATCACGTCGTTTCAAAAAGGAGAAGAAAATGACAGTGGTTTAATTAAGCTATTCATTAATTATTAACCACTAATATTATCCAATATGGCAGCCCAACGATAAGATAAATGATCAATTCCTGGTTTTATTCTTTAAATATTTTTTTTACGAAGAATTAAACTTTTTCCACGAATAAACAACTTTGGGAGATAATTTCACGACCTGTTTATTTATAAATATTTTGAAATTTATGAAACCTTATGGTGATCGAAATAAGCGATATTTCGCAAGAATCCAGTGAATTTGTGGGATGTGGAGGAATATCCCGACCTAACAATCCTATCTTTTCTCGAATTTATTTTGCAGTGAGCATTTCTATTGTCACGCTGGAAAACAACAATATTTATGTTTACCAAAGATGGCCATTGTTCATGTAATGCATTGGGGACAAGGTCATGCTGCTAGCAATAAATGTCTGAATTAATGTTCGTGGACAGTTACACATGACATTTAGTTTTGGCACCAAATCTCGGGTAACTTAAAGATGATCTGATTAAGAAGTTGCTTTCAAAAGATCATCATCAAATATGGTTTGTCTTGCAGATCGGGTCACTTTGGAGAGGTCATAAATAAGCAAAACGAATATGTTTGTCTTTAAAGTCCTTATTTTCCATGGAAGGATAACGACGTTAAATAATATTTATACACTACCGGATAAATATGACCGTGAGACATCGTTTTCTACTATTTGAGCATGGTCTTTCTTTAGTTGGCTGTTTTATACACCATAGGGGTCAAAATAGATAATTCCTTTCCAAACACTCTAATAATTTTAATGCGACATACTATTATTTTCCTATAGTATGGTGAATTAATTTTTTTTATTAATTACAACTTTGTACTTATCTATGGATCATCAAGTGGGTAGAACATTCTTGATTCTTTCTTTCTACTCTGTCCTTTCGTATATATGTATATTTTTCAGTAAATGAAGGTACCTTTCTTTTTTTTGTCATTTGTTAAAACTTTCTCAAAGATTTCATGTAAAAGAAAAACTAGACCTAAGATTTAAGCTCATATTTGTGGCGAAAAATTAAGCTATTATAGGATTACATGGTTTAATCTTAGTGATAACTAATTGTAACTAGATATTCAGGCAAGAGTAAATTTCAGGTGATTGCGACCTACTGAACTTCCAATGTTAAAGAACGTCGTCCATCAATTTAAATTAAAAAATATTTACGATGAATTAATTGGAAGAAAAGAAAATTAAATATTGGATGTAATAATAATAATAATTTAATGCTGATAATAATATCTTTTTTATGATGATCTTCATGGTCATAGGACTTCCCATTCCCAACGCGTCTGTCTCAAACTACGAAGGGCCAGAGAGGTAGGTGCCTAGAGTAACAAGGAGATATTTTCAGATCCGAGCATCAAATATCGCAAATGGACGACCATAAACGCACCTGAGATTCGGAATAGAAGTAATTAGCACTTAAAAGGCAAATCAGGAAAGTAGGGCTTTCAGGATAACTTAGAAGGAGGAAGCAAGGTTTGAAAATGCGCGCTTAAGGTCTTACATTTAGGGAAGAGGTCTACGGATGTGTTTCTCTCTCAAAGTGGTAGGCAGTGCAGTCACGTAGCACGAGAGAAAGGTTCTCGGCGGAGAAAAACACGACAGGCAAAGATATTAATAATTTTAAGGGGTCAAATAGAGGTTCTAGCAAGAAGTGGGTTTCATTAATCAAGGCAAATGTAATAAAAGCTTGGTAGCAATCTAGAAACTTTGGTTATTAAAGTGGAAGCGAATACGGCTAAAATTACGGGTAAAACTACCAGAAGACTTGCATATATTGGCAACATGAGTTTTGTGTGTCGGTTTTCTATCTAAGACAGCACACATATTTGAGGAAGTGGTGGCAAAGGTAACCGGAGAGCCAGCGAAGCTAAGAAAAAGATCAATAGATTTACAGCGAGCCAATTTCAATCGAGTGCCCAACAGCCTGTTAGATAAATATATCCTTAGAGGCTCATTAATTGCCTTATCTTGAACTATAAATTTTTATGTTTTCTTTACAGAATAGTTTGCACCTATTAAACAATAAGTTTATTTGATCAAATAAATAACAAACTGAATAATGAGAGAGAATTACCAAAACGCCCAAAATGATTTGAAACTGTTAAGCCAAAACTCGGCCAAAAAAACTCCCAAGTAATAATATTATACTTTATTTTGAGAAAGTAGAAAAATATTGAGATTCTTTAACTCAAAATTGTCTCAGCAATGTATAAGCCTCAAATGATTTACAAGGAAGGTTTGATCCAAAGTTAACCTCTGCTACGTTAAGTTATTAAAAGTCGTAAGTCATTTCAAAACTATCGCATGTAGAATATATTAAAGTTAGATTGGTAACTTTAGTTACATATTATAAGTTAACCAACTATAAAAAAAATTGATAAAATATTTCATGCAATTGATTGACTAATCGACTAGTACTAAAAATC
>OZ018323.1:155021312-155153812 GCA_963969495.1 Ceratothoa steindachneri | reverse complement strand
TTACCTTTTCGAAAAATCCGTGCAGGGAAGCGATTCGAACCAGGCACACTGAGGCAGCGAGCACCGCTTTGATCACAGTTAAAAGTAGCGTAGTGTACTAACGGCATACTTTTAACTGTGATCAAAGCGGTGCTTGCTGCCTCAGTGTGCCTGGTTTGAATCGCTTCCCTGCATGGATTTTTCGAAAAAGGTAATAAAAATATTACTGCAAGGAAAAATTATTCCGTTTTCTCTTTCAATGTTGTTTAATAGATTCATTTAAATCATTCTCTCGTGCTACTTTGAGAGAGATATACATATTATATATATATATATATATATATATATATATATATATATATATATATATATATATATATATATATGCACACTGACTTGCATGTGCACATAACGTCCGGATTCGTGCAGCAGACAAAAAATCATTCCCTTTAAAAAATTGCTCTAATTTGGGTTATAACTTTGTTATGCCCCGCAAGTTTATGTACCACTTCTCAGGGTATTCATAAAATTAAAATATTCTTCGTTTGGTTTATTTAATTTTACATTTTCTCAGATTCCTTATCGCTGACGTCTTTCAAACATTTACAACTATTTATAGTCTTAGATTAAGAGGAAAAATGGAATAAAATATCATCAGGAATTTATCTATCATGGAAGCTTATTGAAGAGCAATTTTAAAACTAAATGCTCTATGTGGTAATTGTATAAAACATGATTAATAGAACTAAGAACGCCACTTCTTTAATATATGTATATTATATATATAAATTAATGAATAAGGTGTATTTCACACACTGAAACATTTCATTACTTTTAAACCATCGTAGATCAGTGGTAACGCCCGCATTTTTTTATGCGAGAAGACAATCTTCATATACATGTGGGTATTGATGAGACTTGGGTGTTATCATGTTACTTTCCTAACTCAGGAGGTTTTAAACTCTTATAGTGATTTCGGTATTAATTTGGGTTTTCCAAACAATTTTAAGACAAAGAGAATCGTCGAAACCATGTCGTTGCACCCATTATATCCATTTAGTGACGTGTAAAAGCACGCATGAGACTTCTCTCATACAATAAACCGCAAAGACAAGGGTAATAGAATAAATATTTAAAGCTAGGAAGGCATGGAATTGCAAATATAAGGCAATCCATTAATAATAATGGCTCGACTAAAGTTTGGAATAAATGAAATGTTTGTCTTAATTTCTATATTTTAGCTTGCTGAATTTCGACCGTTTTTCTCATCACTTATTTCTGTTCAGGTAAAATGTGTATATAAAACACTAGAATACTTTTATGTATGCAAATATAACGAAAGTAATCAAGCAAAGTACAAGATTAGTTAGAAAGAAAATACCGAGCTTGGAATTTGCACGCTCAGTGTGAGTCCAGAGCTCAAAAATTGCTTTAAAATTTCCATTCCTGTCTTTATATTTATGAATTGCGTTCACTGTTTTGGCATTTGCTCTTCGCTCTTGTATTATTAATTCCCCTAAATGCTATCTCTTTCTTTGTTTCTCCCTTTTCTGTAATGATAGTTTCCCTTCATCCAATCAAACTTGATTAATATTTGCACTACTCGTCCAGAATTCATTTTTTAAGTTAAGACACGACAATCACGTTCAATTAATCCAATTACTTTGAATTCTTTTACACATTAAGAAATAGATTGTTATATTCTTATTTCTAAGTATATTATTTGAGATGTTATTTAGTTTACTTGGTACTAAATGTTTTTCAAGTCTTTGATTCCTATTATCACTTTTTTTCTACCTAGAAAGAAACCTACCAAAAATAAAGCCTTACTAAATATAGGTAAAATTCTTCTAATCACCTTTTTTGTAATCAATCTATTATTTACGGTTCGTTATTTACAAAAAAACTGGAAAAAATATGTTAAAAAAAATCTAATATTTTGTGTCCAAAATTCTTAAAACGAACTTAATTTTTCTTAATTTTATATGCAAATACCATACTCATGTAAGGTAATTTATGATTAGGAATTTACTGGTAGTTTGAGTAGTAATGTAGTTTTCTGTACATTTCTATTTCCAACGTTTATAATGAAATTCATCAGACCCTGAATTTTCTCTATTATATCCAAATAACATTTTTCTCACCAAAAATATTTTTCGTTTTTTTTACCAGAATATAATAGAACCCTGACATTATTCACTGGTCGATTTCTCTCTTTACGTAAACTTCTTTCTGACATTATGATTGAAGACGAACCACACCAATCGCTAACCTCTACATGCGTAAACCCAAATGCATTATAAACCTCCGCACGTCGTATGCCAGGCAGGTGAAACAAATGACCTTGTAGTAGAAATATTGGTACACAGATTCCACAGCCGATACGAAGAAAGAGCATGAAAAGCGGGAGCTGGTGATACCACCTTTCCGAGGTCGACCATTCGTGTGCGAAGTGGACCTCTCAGCAATGCGAGATATCCCGGTCTCTCAGCAATGCGAGATATTCCGGTCCGCTTCAACGGGAAGAAGCGCTAATGCTGCGGCGCAGATATGAAAACGAAGCCTCAGGCATCATAGTTCGTTCCTTTGCAACCATAAATAAAAGAAAGAAGGCAATTTATATCCAAGATTGGGCCTTGGTGAAGTGAGGCTGAGGAGAAGGTTGAAAAAGAATGAAAAGACGTAAAGAAATAACACTAGGAGTGGTGATAATAAAAAAAGGCGCCATCTTGAACTTAATGTGCAAGAATTTATAGCCTTTATTTCTTTCTAGAAGCAATTCAGTATTTCTTTACGAGAAGAAATTTTTAACGATTGTGTTGCTACGGATCCCTCAATTTCGCCTTTCTTAATAGATAATGAATAGATGCAAATGGGAGGGCTTATAGGTACCCATAAACTAGCATTCCTTAGAAAGTTACAATAAAAAATATATTCCTTTGCCAAAGATTATTGGTGGCAATGAGTGCTAAAAATGTCAATGATTATAACAATCCTTATAAAATTTGGTAATAAAACAACACTAAAAATGCTATATTGCCAATCAAGAATGGTAGTATGTTTTAATTTTCTCCTTAGATATAACTTTTCAGTAAAAAAATAATTTTCCAGCCTTAACCCCGTTATTTACCTATAAACAGCAACAACACTACCTACAGCACAATCTCTAATATCGAATTCGCATGTGCGCCTACATGCGTGCATGTGTATGCATGTGAAGTAGCCTCCGGAATCGAGAACGCTCTTCTACAGAAGCGCCCGATTTAATAAACGTGTATGACAATGGCGCGAAATGAACAAGAGTTGATCGAATTCCGAGGCCTGATCTCGTTTGTTGTGGCTACAAGCTGGAGTTACGATTCAATTGGACACGGACCAATTTATCAAACAATTTTGGTCTGATCATTATCACCCATTTGTAATACGCGTTTCCTTTACGTACTTAATATGCTGCGGGTGAGGTAGCTTTGTTTGTTATTATCTTCCAATTATAGCTCGTAAATCTTGGTTTGCAACAGAAATTTCGCTCTTCGTTTCTCACTTTTAGAATATATATATATATATATATATATATATATATATATATATATATATATATATATATATATATATATGGAGGGGAAAGTGAACGCATCCTTTCTTTGAGATCTACACGGTTGTCTCCATTTCCTTACCATTCATACAGATGAACTAGTTGCCTCTTTGTTTAGTAGAACAGCAACCCTAATATATAAGGGTTAAAGTTACCTATAATTTCTTCATATATTTGCTGAAAGGATGATTTAGATCATTTAATAACTCCCAGACCTTTGTACAAAAAGTCTCAAAACGGATTAATTTTCCTTTTGTGTGCAGACTCCAATTTTTGTTTCGCTGGCTATGTCAGAATTGTTTTGTGTTCGACGTATGGAATTGTCATAGCGAAAACCCTAGGGCTTTATTTTCTCAGTGAGAATTTTTATTTAAGGATTTACAACAGTGATATCAGTTAGAATTCATTAAATTTCGAGCGCATTCACTTCACTGATTGTAGAGCCTGGAGCCAGGATCATTATCCCTGTCAGAATTGAATGATGAATCACCTTTCAGAACGCAGTTTAAGACGAGCATCAGAAGCGTAAAGATTTATAATTGATTTTAGCTTAGTTCTAAAGACAACGCAAAGTCTAACGAGAGATCTTTCTTTTTAAAACCTAGAAAAATAAGGACATATGATGTGCAAACTAGTTAAGCACACAATTGTGTCTGCATTCACATCTCGCTTGAACGAAAATCCCGATTTTAACAGTATGCGGAAAAAGCTCTCATTAAGATAGGCATTATTGGATTAAAAGTATATTGTTTAACTGTAAAATTTCAATAGGAAGATTTACTATTTCGATTTATTAACAGTAATACATTCTATTTATAAACCTTTTTGTAACATATGCTGTTAGTGTGTGTAATTACTTCAAAATAATCATCCATGTAGGATGTCGGCCATTAAACAATAGAAATTGATACATTTTATATCTATCTCTTTCGGGAAGTAGGAAAGAACGGAAATAATGGCAAGAAAGTTGGCATCAGCTTTAAAAAAGGGACTTCATATAAGGTTTTGTATTTCCGCATGTTTGATTGCTCTTACTTATATATTTACTAGTGTAGATTACTTTTTACACATATATGATGTTACTAGATCATATGATATTTATAAAATAATCATAATTTAAGTGGTAACTAAAGTAAATACGAAAACATATATCAGAGAATAAAAGTTAAAATTATGTAGTTAAAAGAAATCACTAAGGTTTCCTTCAATATTTTGTTTCATCATACGAATGAAAGATTTACTCAGATTAGTAGTGATTAAAAGTTGGAACCCACACCTACCACCACGTGACTAGACGGATAGGTTGAAATATCTTTCGCATTGTTTATAGTTTTATTGTATACAAGAAACAATCAAGAGAGGAAAACGACCATAAGAGGAACATCCAAGTGGTATGGTATAGTTCTAAAATGAGAAGCAGAAGCCATGACAAAACATGGTGGTTCTCTGAGAGAAGGTTTACATTTGGCTATGTAAGTTTGCACGGTTTTAAAGAGTAATGATTACGCAAGGTGATGACACACTTTTTTAATGTAAAGAATTAAGGAATAACCACTGCAAAATAACAATGGAGGGTCTAGTAATGAGAAAAGCTGCGATATGTGGGAATACCTCCCTGTGGGGGTCAAGTAATGAGAAAAGCAGCGATTTGTGGGAATACCTCACTCTGGAGGGTCTAGTAATGAGAAAAGCTGTGATTTGTGCGAGTACCTCCATCTGGCCAGGCTAGTAATGAGAAAAGCTGCAATTTGTGGGAATACCTCCCTCTGGAAGCAACGATAGTTTTCTGTGGAAGAGATTCTGAATGTCAATGAAAATAGTCGAGAATTAAACATACGACGGTAACTAAGAAACGCTTTACTCAATGGTATAGAAACAGATAAGAAGCTGCGGAATATATCAGGCGGAAAATTCTATTATAGACTAAACCAAATCATAGAGGAGAAGCATTTGGAGCTTTCAGAAAATCTCTGTAGTTGAAAGCGACTGTCAAATATTAGTCTCAGGAACTTCAGTTAATGCTTTTCCGGAAAATGGGGCCCGGGCATGCGGAAGAATAAGAAGTATATTCCCTGACGGTGATGAGAACGTAATAAGAAAAAAGAGGATTTCTGTAGGATAAAAATTATCCTCCTATAGGTAGTCTACACGACTTCTGTAATGATTATTAGTGTGGCATACATAGATCAGATTTACTGATCTACTATACAGGCTGATATAAAATGTGATTTACGTGCAATCATGGTTGCTGTTGTACTAAACTAGGTGGCAACTAGTTCCTTTGCATGAATGGTGGAACAACCATGTAGATGTCAGGTAGGGGCATATTCCTGAATAAATTTCTGAGAAATGCATTTTATAGCGGAAAATGCAAAAGTATTAGGATAAAGTTCCATGTAGATCAATGAAAGCTTAGAGTTGGATAAAGATAAAGGGGACAAGAAATGGATAAAATTCTGAGGAGGTAAAAAAATACAAACACGATTACAATTTAAGAATATCTCTTACTAGTAGCGGCTAAAGCAAAAGAGCATTGAAGATCATTGTCAAGTTAGTGCGGGAGAATATGAAGTCTATTTCCTGACGGAGATGAGAACGTTATTAGAAAAAAGAGGTTATCTGTAGGGCAAATGATACTCTCCTAAAAGTAGTCTTTTTTCTTCGACTTCTGTAATGACTAGTGTGACAGCAGAAAAGAAAATATCAGAGGCTTGGACGCTCCAAAAGATTTACATACCAATTTAATCCAGGAATGAAGAAATGCTCTAAACAGGAACATCTTTACTTTGTGGAGAAGGAGAGGATTACAGAAATATCGGCTGGCTAATCGATTCTCTCTTAGATTGATTCGCTTCAGACGCATACTCATTTGTAGAACAGCGATGGAAGGACTGAGAGAAAAGCCTCGGGAGCAAAGGAGGAGATTGCCGAGATGATTAAGGAGATGGGGAAGGCCAAGGTCTCGTCATATGTATGAAGATCATATACTTGAATTGTATTCCTGCCTGATGGAGAAACCATCTTAGTCTTTTATACGAAAGAACAAATTGTATCGTGGGCCAAATGGATAAATATAAGCTAGACTCACACCCTTTTGAGGTTGGCAATAGGAGGGATTAGGTGGTGCATTTTAGCATTATTGAAATCAAATGATTGTTTATATTCTATAAAAAATTGAGTTATGATATCAATCTAGGTGGGAAAATCCATGTTTTCATCCTGAGAATAAATATTCTTGTATACCGTATAGTGCCTAGAATTTTCTTAATTATAATTGTGAGAGTATTTATTTCCCAGGATAGATTATAATATGAGTAGAATATGCTGAGATAATAAAATTATTTGTAACTTATTTCTTCAAATATAATGCAAGGAATGAATTTAAGAATACCTCTTAATTTGCTCCAGCAATTAATACTATTCTTAGATATCACTTCGCAATCCTGAAAGCAGAAATTTTATGCTAATGCTTCCCATAAAGCTAATTGAAATAAACACTTTCTACAATATATATATATATATATATATATATATATATATATATATATATATATATATATATATATATATATATATATATATAGAGAGAGAGAGAGAGAGAGAAAGAGATCTACAGATACAAAAATATAGATATAGTGTAAAAATTACGCAATTTCATAATAATTTACCAACTTTATCATACTTGTTGAAACATTAAAGGTTTAAGGATTTTATGGAAGTAAGATACCTTTCGATTAGAAGAAAATGTTTGTTTATTAAATTTACTAAAAGATTTTCATGTTATCGAATTTCCCCCTAAGCAATCTTCACTGAGGCTGAGTTGATTATTGTTTATGAGATGTCTGTTGAAGTTTTGTACGATGATTCGAAACATGCCAAAGTTATGATAGGTAATTTAGAGGTAATTTAATCGGAGATAGAGAAAAGAGTTACGTAAAATAACTTATTTGAAAATTAGTTTGCCAAATATAGAAATCTCGTTTTGAATCTGTGAATTGAAGTTTTCAGGTAATTCTTATTGCATTGTTCTTTATTAGCCTGCTATGATAGTTTATAAATGCAATGCAATACCTAATGCACCATAATTCGCGAAAGAAATTGAATCACCAGAGGATTGACTCTGATTCATGAAATTAGATGGTGATGCTTTACGTTGATGGTGAAGTCATTAAGCGGGTTAAAAGTTTAAAGCTAACGGTCTAAATAAATAGCATTTTTTGAGATTTCAAATAAAGTAAAAGTACAATTACGTAATTTCTAATCATCCAAGTAGAAGAGTAAATTAAAAAAGTTCTCAGCGAGAAGTTAGATCAAAGACTAATGCCAATCAAATTAAAAGATGTCTATTGTCCTTGCGAGCCAACTATCGTATGTAACAACATTATTAGTTGGAAGGCGTCAATTTCTTCGTCGTTGTTCCTATCAAAACCCCATTCCATTTAAAAAAGATTCCCCTTATTTTATTTAACAAAGATCCAATACTTAACTTTACTTCACACCTAATTCCTCTTATTAAGCTCTCGAGGTTTCGTTTTCCTTATACAGCTTTTAATATTTGCGGCCTTAAATTGATTGATTAAATCCTCTTTCCAACAATGTCATTCATTAAATATGGTTTATCCTGTCACTTTGTTTAAATTGAGAGCTATTAAAGTCCTAATTTTCCATCTCTTGAATAAACGATACCTCATCAGCAACTCTTGAATACCTCAGATACTGGCCTATTGGAATTTTTCACCTATCATTTTAATTTAGAGTTAAAGGACTTTTATTAAGAAACAAGATCTTCAAATGTGAATAGTTTGATAAATCTAAGCCGTTTCGCAACAAAAGTTGGTTAATTTGTAAGAAAAATCCCAGAAATTATCTCATTGTTGTAAAAAAGAGATACTAGACCTCTTAATTTAGATGACGTGTAAAAGAGTAAATAGTTGATACATATAATGAAATGATTAATGAATATAAATGAGACATCAGAAAAATTCAACTATGCCTAATGAGGTGATGTAGTAACCTTATCTTCCCGATAAACAATCTACTAAACACTAAAAGATTACACTGTCGAGAAGATAGTTTCTTACGAGAGAAATGTGAGAGAAGTAATTAAAACTTTTAAAAAGTAATAAAATCATATAGAAGATAAACTAAATATATGTTCATAGTCTTACAACACACAATGAACCTCTTTACGTCTATTAAATCTTTCAAACATCAAACTTTCATTATTACTCTCATACCCAATTTATCTCATGCCTGAATAAAATTTCTTCCCGATAACTAGTCGTGAAGATATTATTCAAATTGCCATGGAAATGTGAAGGAAATACTGCAGGCAAATATGTCTTGTCAGTATGCTTGGAATCAGCTCTGCTAATAATGACTAAACCTAATAAATATTTGACACTCGCAAAACAACGATAAGAGGATAATATTTATAAGCTCTTACATCTGCTGAGAAGTAAATATTACCACAATTTTTATATGAAGCTCACCAAAGTGTTGAACGGAGTTAAGCATAAATAAGGTCTAAATAAGTCAGTTTGAGCTGTAAAAAAAACGTAGTTTGTGATCGTTTGTTATTATGTATGATTATGTGGAGATTGTATAGGACGTTAAAAACAAATAAAACACCTCTCACAAGTCTATACTATATTCATGTTTTATGTTAACCAAAGTTAGTGTCATAAGACATTAAACAGAATATAGTTTTGCTATTCTTTTTGTTCATAGCTAAACATGCGAAGAAATTCTGAGGATTTGTTATCGTTTCATCATTATGAGATGTTACCTGACTTTTTAATTTCTGGATTGCATTGACAAATTACCTTGAATTCTGGGTTGAAATTATCTCTTTTATACGACACTTTAGCCTGAATCCAATGCATGAATGGTGGCAAATAAAGGTCAAATAACTACGAAGGATTGAACAACAGGGAGGAAACAGCATGAGATGTTTAAGAACTAACTTAATATTTAACTCAACCTATGTAAGGTCATAGAGAGTGAGGTGGGCAATTTGACGCAGTTAGCAACTCTGAATTTCCCGGACACGTGTTGTCTGGCATCAGTTTACTCTTCTTTGTATCAAGCTTTGCCCCTTGGAATTCACGCCAGGTGCTTCAATGCGATTATTTCTCAGTGCTTGGTTGTTAATCTGATCAAGAAAGAGTTGATATGTCAGGATGTGATTACGAGGGTACAGTCGTTCAGAAACTTTACTCTAAGTGTTCCGATACAAAAGAATTTCTAATAGGTCGCGAAAATCCAGTCCATCATTGAACAAGGTCTGCTCACCAAAAGTCGCGTGCTCTCTCTCATACTGATTTATAACCTTACGACCTTTAAAACTTTCAATAATTCCAGGATTACTCTTGGAAAGACTTTGGCAATTCTATCATTCGAAAGAGAATGTAAAACAACATAAAGGTTTCAGATTTCGTTAGAATCGGCCGAATAGTTATGATGTTATTGACAAAACAACAAAAAGCAAAACAGGCACCAACCGACCGACATAGTGAGATCTAGAGTCGTCCGCAACTAAAGACGCTTAGAAGCATGTGACCGAATTGAAGCATCTCCTTAGGCTTGGCAGGCTTTGGTTCTTCTCAGCGAGGAAAATATCTGTCTGGTGGTAAACTCGCAAAACAATCGCTGGGTCGCTCAGTACCCTAAATATGGATAAAGAGTAATGAAGGCCAAGTTATGCCCCGCTTATATTCCCGGGGGGAAAAATCAAGTAGCTGGATATGGTGTTGTTGCCTTAATCTCAGGAAGAAGCCGTTGGAAGGCCGTATGTGTGGCTTCAGGCTCTGCAGGATGTAAAACAAGCAGAAAGTTACAGTCTTGACTGTCAGACAATTTCTTTGACCACATCATTTCGAACATATTGCCTGCTAACACCCCAGACTGCAGTTGCCCTTCCTAGACTATTATATGCGGAGCTTCGTTGAGAGAGAGAGAACAAAATGTCCATGTGCACGACCAAGGTGCACAGTATCAGCACAGTTTTCACTTATTTAAACAAAGGATCCATCGAGAAGACACCTGCATCAAGCTTCGATGTAGCCTGGAGGCGTTGGTTAAGAACGATGGGAATTTAATTGACTAAAATGAATAGCACATTCTTTAAGTTTTTAACATGTAACTTTGTTATATATATATATATATATATATATATATATATATATATATATATATATATATATATAGATTTAAGGTCATTTGTAAGAATGTCGAAAAGGACGATTAGCAGCTTAGAAAAAACGTGTATTCAAAATAAAATTGGTACCAACAATCTTCAGAATCCTTATAATAGGCCTATTTAAAGAATCCACCACTAGAATCAAAGACTGATTCAATTCTAGGATTAACCGTTGACAAGTTTCAATCAGATGATCTTTACCGATTCCGGACAGTCTTTGTTATAATGACTTGAAAGATTTAATGGTGTTATTTTTATTGACCTCTCTCTCTCTCGACGACCCAGCATACCTGATAGTCTAGTTGATTGAGGTCGGATGAGCTAGAAGGCCATGTGTCTGGGAAAACATGCTTGTGGAAATTTGCACACATTCGATCTTGGGTCGTTTTTCCCGTAAAAGATGGTTCAGAGTCAACTTGGCAGATTTATGGTTTTTCATTGCGTACTCTGTCTATCCATGGCCTCGCATCCTTCTTCAAATCCTCTGTGTAGGCAGCAGCATTAACTCTTAAACTTTGTGAAAAAAATGGTGGGAGTATGACATCTCCCTCACTTCTAACGATTCCTAAGAACCATCACCGTTGCTGGAAACCTATATGCCTCTCAGTTGTAACATCAGTTGGCACTCTATATAACTATCTGTCATTCATTAGGTTTACCTTTTGGTCCTGGTCGAAGTTTTTCTCATCAGATAAAACCAAACCATTCCAGTTTCTTAATGTTTCAACGTGGAGAGCAAATGCTTTGAACGGACCCAACGATTCTTTCTCGTCTTGAACTGACCTTTTTGCATCACATATAACTACTAACGGATATCTTAATGCACAACTCGTCTGATGGTGTGTTTTAAAAATTTGAATTCTTTTGCAATGGTTCTGATTAACTTTCTGGGGTTTTCTTGATATTTTCCTGTTCGTTCTGGACAAAGTCTTGAGTTCTTATGTGATTAGAACCCTTTCCATCTATTTTGCATTGTACCACAAATGTTAAATATCTATCTGCAGCTTCCATTTCTTTTCTAACTTTGTCAACAAATTTTCTGGCAACTTTCAGAAAGCAAGCAACTCTATACCATTATGCTGAGCTTTTATAGCAACAAAACTGCACTTCTTTTCATTTGCTTCATCAGTTTAATGTCCTCACTATACTCACGCTCCAAATATATCTCTCTCTCTCTATATATATATATATATATATATATATATATATATATATATATATATATATATATAAATAAAAGTTTGCTCGTCTATCAATCAAAAAATGTTAGAGAGAAGAGGTGGGTTTAAAGATTCGCTTGAAGGGACTAGCATGAAGGCTGGGTTCTGAGAGCTAGAATATAATCAGTAAAGATAAGAGGTTACAAAAAAATTACAAGAAGCTTTTCAAAAATGCTTGGAGATTCTATTTAAATGAGAGAAGGAAGGTATTGGGCAGTAATTAAACTAACCCTACACACACATCTTGCGTATCTAGCAGGAAGGTTTGGAGGTAGCAGGAGTAACTGATAATTTTTCCATCTAATCATGTTTCTGCTATGCTAAATATAAAAAGCTACTCTGATGAGATAAATTCATAGTTTAAGTTCATTTTCCACAACATCAAGGTTTTTAAGAGGGAAAGAAGCATTGATTTGACTGCTGATTTGTCAAGTGTTTGGCATTGCGTTTTAAAACCCTTTCTCTCAAAAGTGATAGAGCAGGAATTTAGCAAGAGATAAACCACGTTAAAGCCTAGCCTGTGGTTTCAAAATACTCTGATGCTTAATTTTAAGAAGTTAACATGGTGAATCTATTTGACGTTATTTTTAGTCACGGGCGACACTACATCTCACTATGTCGGTCGGTCGATGCCCGTTTTGCTTTTTTATTGTTTCTTTTTGTAATAACATTGTAACTATCGAGCCAATTCTAATGAAATTTGGAACCTTTATGTTGTTTTAAATTTTCCTTTGAATGATATAATTAACCAAGGCCTCCAAAGGTTAGCCCATGAATTATTTTGTTTTGGTGATAACATCTTAACTATTTGGCCGATTCTAACGAAATTTGAAACTTTAATGTTGTTTTACATTCTTTTCAAATAACATAACTTCCAAGGTCATCCTAAGATTAGTATTTAAATTATTGAAAGTTATGAAGGTCATAAGCTCATAAATCAGAATAATTGAGAGCACGTGACGTTTTGGTCATCAGACCTTATTTAGGAACATCGTAGCTTTTTGAAAACTCAACTCGAATATACACAGAGGTCACGAGTTGGAAGAAACAAATCAGCGAAACAAAAATAGAGAAAAGAGTTATTTAAGATGATACTTAACGAATATATGTATAATGCCAAATAATTTTACTCGCATTAAGTAGGCCTTTCGTAGTTTGGGCGATATTTGCGGTAGCATCTGATCCAGTATAATTTCTTTGGAATTTGTGGATGGAACTATACAGCTTTCTTAACTAATTTGATTGAATATTTTGCCCAAATAATCAAAATGTTGGATTAAGATGAGGTCTATTTATTTTATCTCAATTTACAAAGGCTTTTGACACCATTTTACAAAAACTCTTAATAAATCTATTAGCGTACGGAATATAGTGCAGCTTACTAAAATAAATTGGAGAATGACTAGGAATAGGTAGGGAGAGTAGGGATGTCATTGTAAATTGTTTATCATGTGCATCAGCCACTTGCGACATTTCTTAGAGATCTAAATACGAACTTATTGTGCAAATTTTCAGAATTTTCTAATAATTCAAAAATAGGTCAAAATATTATATTAACTATGAAAACTTGGCTAAACACCCCGAGAGTTGTATGCTTGAGAGTCAATAAACGATACAATAGGTCGGAGTGGCGTTCCTCTTTTGCTGGTTTTTGGCAGACCATACATACGTAAAAATGATGGGTTGGTAGGTTTAAAACAATAAAAATGGTCTGAGTAGCATCGTTTGAGCAATTTTGTGAGAGTTTGATCAAACGATCCAACTTAGAGACAGTCAACGAAGCTCTTAATGTTCTACCTAAAGTATTGGATAATCAAAAATTAAACCTACCTCTAGGCAAAAATAAAATTATAAATCTTGTTAAACTTTGTGTTACTGACAATGTATTTATCAGCGATATGTTTTTTTCTTGAAAAATATGGTCTTAGCATGGGTAATCCTTTATCGCCCATATTATATGACATTTTATGGAACATTTCGAAGTATCATTACTCCCTTCTGTGATTCCTCATCATAATTTTGTATGGTATAGGTATGTAAATGTTATCATATCGATTTGGACTATAAATAGTTGAAACTTATTTAAAAATGTACTTAAAAAACTTAACGACCTCCATTCTACGATCAATTTTAAAGTAGAGTGGGAAAAAGATAATTGTATATCATTTCTTGATGTAAAAATTGCTAGTCATTGATAAAAATCAGCTTCACTGTGTACGAAAACCAACCTATTCTAACTCGTATATCTATTTCTTTTCTTATTATAATATTAACATTAAGCGAGCCGTTGCATCAGCTATGTTTTTGAGAGCAGATAGAATATGTGACCTCTGCTTTCTAGAAAACGAGATTATATATATTCCCTGCAGTTTCATTGAATTAAATTATCCCCTCCACGTGATCAATGAAAGTTTATCTAAAGCAAAATCTACTCATTACCGTCCCAAGGATAAAAACAAATCTAATAATACAAAGTGTCTTTCCCTCCCTTTATCTCCCCCTCTCAAAGGGGTGAACAAAGTTATTTCTCCAGGCCTAACCACATTTAAATACCCTTTTGCTATTCTTAAATCTTTCCCATTGACCAAACCCATGGATCAGCCAAATGAAGTAAGTGCCTATTTAATCCCGTGTGGCTCTACAAACTGTCTCTCATTCTACAGAGGAGAGACCGAAAGAACCTTAACAAAACGAATTTATGAACATAAAGGTGATGTCAGACGAGGCAGTACCACATCCAGTACTTTAATCATATTAGCAACTTCGACCACAAATCATATATAATTGTAAAGATTCCCGTTAAAAAAAATAGCAGAATCTATATTAATAGGAGAAATTCACAATTTTAATTTGTCAGATGGGCAATTAAAATGCAGCCTCCATTCCCGTAGCCTCATCGTAAACAGCTTAGTCAACGATCTTAGACTCACATCCCCTGATTAATGACCTTTTCCCCGTTTTGTGTTTCTTTTTGTGTTTTTTTTCTTTTTTTTATGATTTTTACGCTATTTATATACTTTTGTAACAATCGCATTCTCATTATACGAGTGAAGAGGGTATGATAAACTACATACCGAAACTAGTCTCGTAAATTAAACTTTTCGCTCCTGTACAGTGGTTTCACTATCATATACCATAACTCTTCTTGAGTTCTTTTCCATATATATATATATATATATATATATATATATATATATATATATATATATATATATATATTTATATATATTTATATATATATATATATATATATATAAATTCAACTTCACCGCAGGAAAGAGAAAACAGAATAATATTTGTTCGGAAATAGTTATTTCTTACTTCGAAACAATCCGAGCTGGGGTGGGATTCGAACCATGCACATTGTTTTAAAATAATTATTTCCCGAGGAAATTTTGTATTTATGGGAAAATGTAATTCAAAACAGGTTTATTCGCTAGTTAACGCAATAATTCGCATAGACGTGAAAGTTTAGAATATGTAAGTAGTAAGTAATAATTTCCACATAGCATATAATTTATCATTTTTCAGGCACTGATAAGTAGCTATATTAACGAAGGATAGGTATTGTGTCTAAATTTGAATTAGAAAATCTGGTTCTCTTATAGATATATATGTTTATAAAAAAAAACAAGGCCATTAAAATTTCCCTATTGGTTTGACCTTCAAATGTTGTCTCCTTTCAACTAGGATTTTCAGCGAGCAAGTAAAAAAGTATTTTTTATTTTAAACCTGAAGGCTGAATCTGATAAAGCGTATGGGTCTCAGCTGTGTCTCAGATAAGAGAGTTAAAGGGATTCTTAGTAATTCTGGAAGGTGACCTACAATCAGCAGCAAGTTTCGAAGATTATACTTGTCCTGTAACATTAAAATAAGTATCTTTTTCATTATTTCTATCGTTTTCTTTTACTATGTATTTTTCCTTTATTGTGTTTCATCCTGAATTAAGGTAATATTAATTCAGGTTTTTAAGAGTAACTTGGGTTAGTAATTAATTTTTCCATTCTCATAATCAACTTTTGATTTTCATTCAGCAAATTATATATTTTTTATCAGTTGTATCTTGGTGTTTTCTCGCTTCTTTACGTTTTGCATAAAACATTTCACATTTTATTCCATAAAGAGCAAACTGCATGTAAAACGAGACTAGCTCAAAGGAGTGACATACATAGATACAGTTCTTGGAAGTGACATAACAAAGAAATGACCTAAATAGAGTATCAAAGAAATAATTCACAAGAGTACCAGTTAAAATATGTAATTGTTATAATTTAATCATTAAAAAATGCGATAAGTGAGGTTACTTTTGGAAAACATTAAAATATTTAAAGGTTTTTCAGAAGTTACACACCTTTTCATCATAAAAAAATGCTGCATTTTATTTCACCCTATTATATATATATATATATATATATATATATATATATATATATATATATATATATATATATATATATATATATATATATATATATATGAATATATATATATATATATATATATATATATATATATATATATATATATATATATATATATATATATATATATATATATATATATATATATATATATATATATATATATATATATATATATATATATATATATATATATATATATATATATATATATCCAGTGACGAATAGCGAATGCTATTTTACTCTTTTAATGAACGAAGTAAATGTCTGTGGTGTCACGGCAGATAATCAGCTAAGTGACCCGGCATTCTAATTAATCAAATGAAATGTCAGGTTTAGATAAAAGGTAAAGCCATATTAAAACGATATCTTACACTACATACATGCTATCGCGAATCCAATAGTTTTGCTTAGGTTCATTTTGATTTGTTATTAAATTTGTTAATATTTAATCCTTTTATAGTAGATTTTATTTGCTATATTATACAAGTGTTTACTAAATAATATTAAAACTTCATTGTACTTAGTGTTATAGAATGGAAGAATTGTCCGTGCGGTCATTGTATCCATTATTATTACGTGTCACTATATATGTACACATACATTTATATATATATATATATATATATATATATATATATATATATATATATATATATATATATATATATATATATATATATATATATATATATATATATATATATATATACACGAGGGGCGGTCAATAAGTTTTGCAATTCGGATATATGGAAACGAGATATGAGGAAAGTGTTTTATTATTTTTCAATATAACTACCCTCGACTTCAATGCACTTGCGCCACTTGTCCCTGAGGCTTCGAATTCCCGACAACCAGAAATCTCCTGACTGCGTTCAATCCACTCCTGGACGACGAGCTGGACATCTTCATGGTCCCCAAACCGGCGTCCACGTAGCCCTGAGCTGGCGAAATAAAAGTAGTCGCTAGGGGCCAGATCTAGACTGTAGGGGGGATGGTTGAGCTCCTCGAATCCGCACTCGCGCAGGGCAGCTTGTGCAACTCTGGCCTTGTAGACTTTGACGACGCTAAAGTCGATCATGGAGCGGGAGGTTTCTAGGGACATAAAGGGCAGAGACCTTGGTCATGGCCAAATTGTCGAGGATGATGTTCATAACACTTCCATGTGATATTCCAAGTTCTCGTTCGATTTATTCGACCTTCATCCATTGATTTTTGAGGATCATTCTCTCCACACGGGCCACATTGTCCTTGTTGGTCACGTCTGCACGGGCGTCCTGGACGGGGATCATCTTCAAGATCACGACCATGACGGAACTCCCTATTCCAGCGAGCAATGGTTGCATAGGAAGGGGCGGTGTCGGTGTCCACTGCAACCATGCGTTCATGGATCTATTCTGCATTTTTGCCTTCCTTGGTCAAATATTTGATCACTGCGCGGTGCTCAACCTTCTCCATTGTTGCAAAATTTGTGACTGACGAGCTGCGATCAGCTACTGCTTCTTAAATATAAGAGGCAGGAGCGTGCGGCTGCAGGTTCTGACTTGTCATAACTTGTCCTAACACCCCTACAAACAGCCATCTCCCTCCCTTAGTTTTGCCCTACCGATTGGCGAAACTTATTGTCCACCCTGCGTATATGTACATATATATATATATATATATATATATATATATATATATATATATATATATATATATATATATATATATTTATTGTTATTGGAGGTTCGTGGCTTCATCTTTTGATACCTAGTTGATTGTTTTCTATCTTTAACAAGGAAGGTTATTTACATTTGTGGATTTTAGTAATTTATTAGAAAATCAACCTTTATAATTAACAAATAAAATCAGTTATAAAACTGAGTAAGGGCTTTGAAACTCAAACTTTTTTTTAACTGGAGTACTGAGCTAAGCATGAGTAGTGAAAAATTAGAAGTTGAATGAATGTCAAGGAATTTCTTATTTACCAATGTCATCGTTTTAAATATGTTAAAGTGGAATGGAGCGTTACCATTCATTTGACAAAATTAAAAACCTATAAATTAACATAAAATGGTTAATATGGAAAAGAAAATGAATTAGGCAGGTAATAAAGAGGTATGTAAATTTGTTATGAAATTCGTTTCCATCGCTTTACAAATATTAGTGTGTATATTAAGATACAAAGTAGATGTTGCAGTAGACATCAGGGGGCTTTCATGAATTTTTAAATGTGTAAAGCATTTACATTCTAGGAATAAAAAGGTAAATTTGAGGCCTTAAATGGAAAGTCAAAATATTCGTGTGGCATTAATAAACCACTGTAGGTCGATTTGTGGATAGACACTCCAGATTACATTATCGAAACAAACACCCATTCCTACACCCTCATTCGATGAATTTTCAATTGAAAACACAACCAACACAGAAATTAATTAACAACACTTGAATTCCTCTACATTTAATTCAATAAATCAAATCTAAAGTCTGACACCACCTCCATTTCAAAACTATTATTAGATATGTGAGCAACCACGGTCTTTCACCTTCAAACCTCTCCCACCCAAACAAGTAATAATACTCACAAGAATTTATTTTACACCTTTCTAAACAAAGAAGAAACACAAACCAAGTTAGTATCCAAATTGTTGATGTTTATATAAACTTTCCCTTCATTTACATTTAATCCGCTACAATTCTCGTATTTTGCAGTCATCCTTCAGATTTGCAAAATTTATAAAAATAATCTATAGATTTTAAGATATAAAATGGTAAACGTCTTACTTAAGTTCATTCTTTTCAATGGTTTCCTTTAAATTTCATCTATTTTCAATTTATCATCTAAAATATACCATATAATGTCCATGTTAAGATTAAAGCAAAATCTTATCCTCTAAGTATTAAATTTTAGGTCGTTAAGAATTGGTTCCAATCCGAAACGACGTCGGTGCCAAAGAAATAAACAACTATGATGGTAATTATAAATGCAGCCTTTTTGTTCAGCCTTAAACTTTATATTCACCTAGAAACGGCAGTCCTTCCATTTTTTTTTGGGGGGGGGCATATATATATATATATATATATATATATATATATATATATATATATATATATATATATGTATATATTTATATATATATATATGTCGTAAAATAGACTCTCGACGATATACCATATATAACTATTCGTTGAGGGAATGATTCAATTATATTTCGAGTGCGTGGTTATATGGTTGACCGATGTTATTTCTCTTCAATATGCTTAAAAAGTGGAACTGAGCTCAAGGATAATAATATGGCTATCATTAATAAAATAGAGTTTTATTAATTAAACTATCAACAACACACAAAACGCAAAATGTTTACATAAACGGAGAATGGAAAGGGTTGTGTATAATATCTTACTAATCCGAGGATTAAGATTAAAGGAGATTTATAAAGGTAAACAAATAAAAATTAAAGGGATGGGATGGTTTGCTAAACCATTTAAAGCACAGGGTAGGGTTGACGAAAGGTTAGATAATCAAAGGTAATGCTCAGCTTACGTAATTACAAGTTGTTGTGCAGAGGAAGGCGATGCGAGGGAATCTTCGGTCCGCTGCCGATTTCCAGCCGAAGGAGGGGAATTAAATTATCCTAACGTGACGTCTTGGGAATGAGAACCGTTTCTTGACGAACGGGCTTGAAGAACAATGGCTGTTCTAACTTTGTTCTCTTCTGAACAACAGGGGGGGGGGGAGAACCGTCTCTTGCATACGGGCTCAAAGAACAATGGCTGTTCTAACGTTGTTCTCTTTCTGAACAACAGGGGGGAAAGGGTGAGAACGGTTTCTTGTCACGGGCTCAAAGAACAATGGCTGTTCTAACGTTGTTCTCTTTCTAAACAACAGGGGGGGGTGAGAACCGTTTCTTGTCAACAGGCTCAAAGAACAATGGCTGTTCTAACGTTGTTCTCTTTCTGAACAACAGGGGGGCGTTGTGGACTTAGCGTCTTGAAGGCTTGAACCTTGGCCCTCGAGGGATATTGTCCTCTTCTGGACAAAAATAGTGGATCTCGAGGTAAAGGGGCCTCTGGTGCACAGGGTGAGAACAGATCGGCGTGATGTCTCGCGAAGATAATCTGGATCTGATTTGATCTAATTGGGAAAGTTTCCATATAAATAGTCGAGCCATCCCCTTGGCGTAGGGGACAATAAAGTGGGGGCTTTGAGGAAATGCCCAGCCGCGCCTGAGAACATACCTTATCTGCCCATAAGCCTAACTTAATCTTGCGAGATCGACGTATGGGGCGAAACAGGGGGGGAATGACCTCCTTGGTTAAATATTGACTCAGGTGGCGATAAGGCGCCCGGCTTCGACGCAAAGATGCACGTGTGTAGCAACGTGGTTCTAAACAACATTTGATTGCGGTTGAATTTAAGCGGCCTTAGACCGTTCTATCACAAAATATATATATATATATATATATATATATATATATATATATATATATATATATGTATATATATATATATATATATATATATATATATATATATATATATATATATATGGAGAGAGAGAGAGAGAGAGATAACTTTTAGGAGTGTAACCTTTTGTAGGAATGATTGTGAGCATCGCACTTCCACGTACATTGGAGTGACCAACAAACTTTTCTCTTAAGCTTACAGTAAACCTCAAAGACGAAATTATCAAACTTCACACTGCGAAGAATCGGAGGACCCTCACCCGAGAAATGTAAAGCAACCATCATTCAACAGGAGAAAGATCGAACAAGATTACGCATGGCTGAACCAGTCACAATATGGAAACGACGGCCCCAAATCAATATCCCCAAATCAAATCAGGTTACTCACCACTTAAAGTTTTAATATCATTATCGCCGTTTACCTTGCCTCCTTTACTGAGTATTTAAGGCATAGTAAGACGAAATGATTCATCGCCAGCATAGACCCCTCTCCACCCCACTCTTCCGCGTGGGTAATGAAGTGTGAAAGGTGAGTAAGAGAGTGCAAATTCAAATTGAACTTTTTTATTTAACTCTTCTCCTTTTGTGAAATGATTTGATAAAATGGAACAATTCCATTGTGTGGACATACTGATTTTATCGTGGTTCCAAACCACACATTCCTCTCTCGCTCATCTTTCTTAGTTCTTTCATTCATATTTTTCGACTGCATAGAGGTAGTGGGTGATCAGCCTAATCTTTGTTACTTTGTTACTGCCTCGTCTGACATCACCTTTATGTTCATAAATTCGTTTTGTTAAGGTTCTTTCGGTCTCTCCCATGTAAAAAGAGGGCCAGTTTGTAGAGCGACACGGGATTAGATATACACTTGCTTTGTTTGGCTGATCCACGAGCTTCGTCGAAGGGAAAGGTTTAAGGATAGAAAAAGGGTATTTAAATGAATGTGGTTAATACCTTCCTTTTTCTCTCCTCTTCAAAGAAGTGAACAAAGTTATTTCTTTTTGTTTTTGCGTATCTGTATGCTATTTATAGACTTTTGTTAATTAAACTTTTGGCTCTTATACAGTGGTTTCACTATCATATATATATATATATATATATATATATATATTCATATATATATATATATTAATAAAATCTAGATAATGATCGCCAGTTCAGATTTGGGACATGAAGATAAAACACGATAGCACTTGGTATAATAAAATAAAAAAAAATTCTAAGGTAAACATTGATCTGTTTTTAAGAGATGTAGAGAAAATCTTTAACCAATTTTTGGTCTTTAAAATGCCATACAAGATCTTAAATCTGCAGATGAATAGCAATCCAGAGAGAATTCTATACAATTACATCACTTAAAAGCATACGTAGTGATAAATGATTTTAAAAGACACGAATACCAATGCGAAGCTTGACTCCAACAGTGAGGCTCCCTCAGTTCGAAACTTTACTCAATCTACAAATATATAGCGAACTTGCCAACACCAATAAGGCCTGATTGCTTACCCGTACATTACACGGACGACACAAGCGAGTTCGTCTTCCAACCATCAGAAACGAGTGGTTTTATGATATACATATGACAGCACAAAAAATTAGCAGCATCAACAATTACGAAAGGAAATGAAAAATAAGAACTATCCGAACACAGTTGCAGCCATAAAAGTAGAAGTTCATGATTGCATATACAAATCGGAGGGTACATTGTGGGATAAAAATAACATCAAGATGTATATAAAACACTTATTTAATAAAAATATATTAAAAAATAGATTATAATTACACACATCACTCTCTCAACACAACCACCTTGTCGTCGGTGAGAGAGCTTGCGTGATCTGCCTGAGTTAAGCTAGCTAAGCTGGGGGACTTTTAGTCCGGTAGGGTCACCCATGCCAGTAAGGTTGCTGTAGTAGGATCCAGACTAATGGTTGTCAAACTTCTCTACCATTTCTTTGATGCGTCTCCTTGTATCCCCCTACCAACCTCTTCGATTCTTTTAGTACTAAGTTTCACCAACTCTCTTAAACTGTCAGAAAATCAAAACAAAAACCCAATAACAAAAAACAAACCTTCATCTCTATTACACATAAGTTGTTTATTAATAAGGGCCTCACCAGCTCCCTTATGCCGCGTGAGAAGAGAGGCTTTGGAACCTCTTTAAATAACGCCTTGGAGCACTCATAGGTTACAAGAGACTGAGATTGAAGGGATCTTAGGCGTTTGGGGTACGATTAATGGAGAAATGCTAGGTACCCCTTAGAAGCTTTCTCCTAACGTGTAATTGCCTGACCAGCTCCCTGTGACCGCTACTTGGTGAATAAAGGCTCAACTGATCTTTGGAGAGAGAGCTTTTGTGCCTTGCTGGTTGCCAGATCAGCTAAAGATCTCGGATGAAGTCGTGGGCACTTAGCTTTACTATTTGCCTCAAGTCTGGCCGTTTTTAGTTGATTAGTAGGGCTTAGTAGGAAGACTGTTACACCTCAAGCACCCCTGTCGAAAAATCAGAGAACCAGTTCACTGGGGCTCTCTTGCTCTCAGTTGGGAGCTGCGGCACGATTGGGGACGTCCGACCCAGGGGAGACCTTAGGGTTGGTGTGCTTGATCAAAGGGTTTCTGTTCGCCAAACGACCAAAAAACCTCCTGGAAATAGGCGGATGTGATTAGTGCGAGAGAAAATCACAACCAAAAAACCCTTTTTTAATGCGTATAGTCCGAGATTTTTGTAAGATGGCGAAAAAAATGGTCCTCCGTTTCGAAAGCTAACCTGCAAAATATGCAAAGTCTACAAATGGAGTGAAGACTTCGGGGGCAGAAGTTGCACGGAACTCACAGATGTCGTCAGTGTCTGCAACTTCTGCGGACTCTAGAAGCGCCTGGGCGAGAGCATTGCTCAACTGAGAGAGAACTCCCTCCTTAAAAGAGAAGTTCAACTCTTAAAAACAGAGAGATGCAGATGGTCAGGCGAGAAGGCTCCCGACGTTCAACAGCCGATTTCTTCTGCTGAAGGGCTTCCTCAATGAGCCAAAAAGAAGAAAAGAAAGAAGAAAGAAGAGAAAGTAGAAATAGAAGAAGAGAAAGTAGAAAGAGAAGAAGAGAAAGTAGAAAGAGAAGAAAAGAAAGTAGAAAGAGAAGAAGAGAAAGTAGAAAGAGAGGAAAAGAAAATGGAAACAGAGGAAGAGAAAGTAGAAGCAGAAGAAGAGAAACGGGAAACAAAAGAAGAGATAACAAAGGAAGTCAAGAAGAAGAATAAGAGGAAGAATAAGAAGAAGAAGAAGAAAAAAATAGAGATACAAGAGGAAAGCGGCAAGTCGCCTCCGAAAGGAAAGACTAAGTCGTCCACAGACAAATGTGCAAGAGTCACCCTTATTGGTGATTCTCAAGCACGGGGTCTGAAGCCCCTGCTAGCGGCCCGCCTTCGCACAAGTGTTAAGGTGAGCTGCCTCCCAGGTTGTGGGAATGAGCAGGTAATAGCTGAGGTCGAGAAGTCTCCAATTTCAGAGACTTCAGTCGTTGCGCTTATGGTAAGTGGCAACGACCTCTACCTCAGAGGAGGTAGGGTAGGCCCTACAGGTGAGATTATGAGGACAGTTATGGGCGCTGTCGACGACTGTGGATTGAAAACCCGCAGACGCGTTGTGGTGGGGATGCTCCCGAGGTGGGGTCCAAGCTGGACTGCCCACTTCAGGAACATGTCGCTAAACAGGCGCCTTGCAGACCTCTGTACGGCGGAGGGTGTCTTTTTTGTGGACCCGTACGCCGTATTCTATGGTATAAAAGACCTCTACCAAAAAGACGGGGTGCACCTCTCCTTTAAGGGCAAGGCGTTCCTAGCCAACCTCATCCAGGATGTCGTGGAGCGCACCCAAAGGAGTGTCCGGCCCATTCAGAAGGCGGACGTACGCCACTACGCCCGAGTCACTCCCCAAACAACCTTCTCGGAGGTTGTCAAAAATGGTGCCACCGCGACAAACAAGAAGCTGGGAAACGGAAGAGTATAGGGAGTCCTACATTAGGGGACTCCTTGAAAGTTCTTCTGTTCAATGCGAGGTCGATCAGGAACAAGTTTCCTGAGCTCCGTGGCCTCGTAGCGAAGGAAGAACCCGAAATGGTAGCCATAACCGAATCGTGGATAAAAACCTCAAACCAAGACTTTGAAGGCAAATTCACGGTTCCTGGCTACCAACTCTTCCACAAAGATAGGTCAGACAGAGAGGGTGGCGGTGTAATGTTGTATGTCAAGGATACAATCAAATCTACGAACTCCAACGTTATATCCGACCACAAGCTCCTAGGCGTTGACCTAGAGATCGGTCCTGTCAGATACAGGACCCTGGTGCTTAACAGACCCCCTTCCCAACTTGTTTAGAAGGACAGGGAACTGTACCAGCTGCTGGGTGAGCTGGTTCAAGGCAGATTGTGCATCGTTATGGGCGATTTCAACAGCCAAGTTAACTGGAGAGCCAGAGCAGCCTGTGGCGAGAGCGTGCTACTCTTGGAGTTCGCCAACAACGAGTTCCTCACTCAATGGGTCAGAGAACCGACGAGAGGTGACAATATCTTCGACTTGGTCTTCACCTCTGAGGATGATATCGTTGAGGATCTCTCTGTGGGTGAAGAGCTCGGTGGCGGGGATCACCAGCTAGTTAGATTTAGCGTCAAGATCCCGAAGGTAAGGTCTGTTGCCAGTCAATCAAAGAAACTTGACTTGAGAAGAGCAGACTTTGCAAGCCTTCGAGCTGGACTGACTGACGTGAGGCTAGAGGTGTGCGATGCTGTTGAAGACTCGTGGAATAGTTGTAAAACCACATTCATGAGTCTTCAATTGCGTTTCATCCCTCTGAAATGCCCCCGTCTGTCTTCTGTTCAACCTAAGTGGTTTAATCGAGAAATCGGCCAACTGCTTAGGGAGAAGAGAACTGTGTACCGGCAATCGAAGATCTCGGGTGACTTTGACGAATACCGGAGGCTGGCCAGGAGAGCAAAGTCCAGCATTAGGGCGGCTAAGCGGTCTGAGGAACTCCGAGTGGCGAGACTCTGTAAAGAGAATCCCAAGGAGTTTTTTGGATATGTAAACAGCCGTAAACCAATCCGTCGAACGACGGATTGAGGAAGAGGAGGGGACATTAAAGCATTCAGATGCAGAAAATGCTAACTTCCTCAACGACTTCAGTGTTTACTGAAGAATGTGGTACCATCCCCCAGCCGACGGATTCCTACTCGAGGGAAAAGCTGGAGGCAATGGACTTCACCGAAGTCGAAATCAAAAAGAAGATCAGTGACCTAATGACAAATAAGTCACCTGGTCCGGATGGGTTTCTACCTAAAGTGTTGAAAGAAGTGCGCGATCAAGTGTCACGACACCTGAGCGCAATCTTCAACATGTCAATCCGGACCGAATGCGTTCCTAGAGACTGGCGTGAGGCGGAGTGACTCCAATCTTCAAGAAAGGAGATCGTAACCAACCGTCGAACTACCGACCTATCAGTCTGACTTCGATAGTGGGTAAACTCATAGAAAGCATCATGGTGGAGAAAATAACGTCTTATTTAGAGTCAAACCTGCTACTGAGGAGTTCCCAGCACGGCTTCCGAAGGCAACGGTCATGCCTGACGAACCTTGTAGTCTTCCACTTCGTTTTCAGTGAGCACGATCGGGACAAGGCGGTGGATGTGGTCTACCTAGACTTTCAGAAAGCCTTTGATAAGGTACCAGACCGCCGCCTTCTCCGAAAAGTGCAAGCGCTTGGCATAGACGGAAAGGTAGCCGGCTGGATCGAGAACTGGCTAAGTGGCAGACGGCAACGGGTGGTGGTGAATGGACAGTCTTCTAAGTGGGTGCCCGTTACTAGCGGGGTGCCTCAAGGTTCTGTCCTGGGACCAATACTATTCAACATCTACGTCAATGACATGGACGGTGACATGGTTGCCAAGATTTCCAAATTTGCCGACGATACCAAGCTTGGTATGAACGTTGCAAAGGATGGAAATACTGCCCGCCTGCAGGAAGATCTTGAAAAGATTGCGGAGTGGTCAAACACGTGGCAAACGCCTTTTAACGTGGGGAAATGCAAAGTGATGCATGTCGGCCACAGAAACCCCCAATTTCAGTATATCCTTAAGGGCACTGCTATTGAATCCACCGACACTGAGAAGGACTTGGGTGTAACAATCACTAGTGACCTCAAGTTCTCGAAACAGTGCATTGAGGCGGAGAAAAAGGCCCAAAGGATGCTAGGCTATATTAAGCGCCAGTTTGGTTATCGGAACCAGAAACCCCCAATTTCAGTATATCCTTAAGGGCACTGCTATTGAATCCACCGACACTGAGAAGGACTTGGGTGTAACAATCACTAGTGACCTCAAGTTCTCGAAACAGTGCATTGAGGCGGAGAAAAAGGCCCAAAGGATGCTAGGCTATATTAAGCGCCAGTTTGGTTATCGGAACCAGGAGATTGTACTGTGCCTGTACAACTCACTTGTCCGACTGCACCTGGAGTATGCCGTACAATTTTGGAGTCCTTCATTGCGAAAGACATCGCGAGATTGGAACACGTACAAGCCAGGGCAACCAAGCTGATTCCCTATATCCGAAATAAAAGTTATGAGGATAGACTAAGGGAATTAGATCTGTTCTCGCTGGAAACCCGTAGACTGCGTGGTCAGCTGATCGAAGTTTTTAAAATACTTCGAGGGTTCTACAATGTTGACTACCGGGATATTTTCACACTGAGTGAGAACAGAACGCGCAATCACGGCTTCAAACTTGAACTGAAGCGTTACAACCGCAATCTGTGTGGAAATTTTTTCACTTACAGTATTTTTGGTATGTGAAACGCACTTCCAGTGGAAGTTGTCAACAGTGAATCTGTTGACCAGTTTAAGTCAAGACTAGACAAGGTCTTGAAAAGTGGCCGTTTAGGGACTCAAAACAATTGAGCAGCCATGTGCCTGCTCGATTGCTAGTCCCAAGGTACCCTCCTTGAATGGACCGTAAGGTCTCCTAGGGTACCTTCATTCCTTGTTGTTACTCCTTGTCGTTAACCCATATTTGCCACCATTTTACCCTTTTGATTAAATAGAAAAGTTCCAGAGAGTGAAACTCGGGACCAAAGTGCGATTTGGGTCAGCGAAGGAATTATTTTTGAAATGCTGACGTTTAATTAACCTGCCTTAATTTATATATTAGGATAATTATTTCTATCACGTAAATTTGAAAAACGAAAAGAATATATACATATATATATATATATATATATGTATATATATATATATATATATATATATATATATATATATATATAGAAGGAGCAAATGCAAGTTCTGCGGGTGAGAACAACCACCACAGGGCTTTCGTTATATTTATTTCCTGCCTTTTAAAACAATTTTGAAGAAAGAAAGAAAGGTGCAGAAACCTTGCATTGCAGACTATATAACAATATAGTACAATAGAAAGATAAATTGGACGCGAATGAGCAATGAGACAAGAAACAGGAGGTTTTTTTAGAGGTAAGAGAAAGGGATATTAGAAGAAGACTAGAATCAAAGAGAGCAGAGGGCGGCACAATGAAGGCAATCCTTTACCAAGAAGACAGAGATAACTCAAGGGGAATTTCAAACTTTTTTCGCCTGGCTTATCTGTGTCTTCTGGGTAAAGGATTACCTTCATTGTGCCGCCCTGTGCCCTTTTTGATTCTAGTCTTCTTCTAATGTCCCTTTCTCTTACCTCTAAAAAAAACTCCTGTTTCTTGTCTCATTGCTCATTTGCGTCCAATTTCTCATTTTCTTGTACTATATATATATATATATATATATATATATATATATATATATATATATATATATATATATATATATATATATATATATATATATATATATATATATATATATATATATCTCAAAGTAGCACGAGAGAATGATGAAAATGAATTCATTAAACCACATTGAAAGAGAAAACGTAATAATTTTTCCTTGAAGTAATATTTTTATTACCTTTTTTCGAAAAAATCCGTGAAAGGAAGCGATTCGAACCAGGCACACTGAGGCAGCGAGCACCGCTTTGATCACAGTTAAAAGTATGCCGTTAGTACACTACGCTACGCAGAAAACCAAAAAATTCTCTGAATAGAATAGCTTTTAAGGAACACTTTCGCAAGCTCGAACGGAAACTATGAAAGAAAATAGAAAATTAATTTGGAATTCAAAGAATAAATGAGGAATAGTTAAACGCGTGGCAGATATACAAATGTATATATCTCTCAAAGTAGCACAAGAGAATGATGAAAATGAATTCATTAAACCACATTGGATAAAACGGAATAATTTTTCCTTGAAGTAATATATATATATATATATATATATATATATATATATATATATATATATATATATATATATATATATATATATATATATGTATATATCTCTCAAAGTAGCACGAGAGAATGATGAAAATGAATCCATTAAACCACATTGAAAGAGAAAACGGAATAATTTTTCCTTGCAGTAATATTTTTATTACCTTTTTAACTGTGATCGAAGCGATGCTTGCTGCCTCAGTGTGCCTATTTCGAATCGCTTCCCTGCACGGATTTTTTCGAAAAAAGGTAATAAAAATATTACTGCAAGGAAAAATTATTCCGTTTTCTCTTTCAATGTGGTTTAATGGATTCATATATATATATATATATATATATATATATATATATATATATATATATATATAGACATATATAAATATATAGAAAGATAAGTTGCAGGGGAAGTAATAACTGAATACGAATTTGATTTTATTATTATTCTTTCTTTTAAATTCATAAAAGAGCTTTCATGCAACTCTACTGCCTTTTCACTTAACTGCAGCTACATAGAAATATTTTTATGTCATTTTATTCGAAGCATCCCATGAATACGTTACATACAATTTACGTTTATTCCGGCTACTTTTTATATACAAAAATCTAAAAAAATAATCCTGGTGGTTGTCTAATATCTAGGTATTCTCTCTTTGAAATTCTTGAAGATGTTCGACTACAGTCCTAAAGATGCATTTACACAACTCGCAGCGCTATGTGCTTGGAATGTAGAAATATTTCTTTGGATTTTAATCTCGTAAGATATCCTTCTTCTTTTAGCTTTATTTGACACTGCACGTATACATCTTCACCTTTCTCTAGCTGTATCACGCAAACAGTTATCGCAAACTTATCTTACACGTGCCAATGATAATTTTGTTTCTAGCATAATATTTATTAAGAAAAAATATACAGGAATATATAGCGATATTAAAAATCATTGGCAGAAGAATCGTAAATATGTATATAAGTTTCCGAGTTTCAATTGAACATTCAATTAATAATTCAACTTGTCTCATAATGGGTTGCATTCTGTGAACTCATTATCAAAACTTTCTTAATTCACGTTGTTTCATCATACTCTCCCTATTTTTTAACCTATGTACACATTGCCGCAGTAATTGAAAGAGTTATTGAAACTTGTATAAATGCCGATACATCTTATTCACTAGTGTTAATATTGGCAATAATCATAACCTAATTATTCCAGTATCTAATTAAATGCTTTTCCCTCCATGAATTTAACAAAGCTAATTTTTTATACAATATCAGATAAATACCTAGAACTACAAATCAAATGGTATACAGCAAGAGACACCTGCAATTCATTAAGAAAACAAATATCTAAGTTTATTAGTATAAACCTCATAAGTTTTTTTTTAAATGTTAAGAGAAAGAGTTACAAAGGCAAAGTTTTGCCCAATTGAAATCAAGAAGAGGTCCTCCAGCCTGATGTACGGTCATTAATAAATTAGCATCTATTTGATTACATTATTTGTAATTCTAATGTGTAATTCAAGTTTCTTCTCATATGAAATAAAATGTTTGTGCAAAAAAAACTGCTTTACTATAAATAACGCAAAAGGATGATTCAAAATTACTTCAGGGCATGATGATAAGCGTGATAAAATGAAAATTATTGTATAATATTAGTTATTGATACTACGAGAAATCTGTAGCATTTAGAGAGAATCTGATTTCAGATTTGAATTCAGTATTCTCAAATTAGTTAGGAAAATGTACTTTTGTTAATTCACCAAATACAGGGTGTTCCTCAGTGTAATTAATCTATCATTCGAGAACAAAAAGCTGAGTCTACAAAGCTTGCTTCCTACTCGAAGTGTCGCACTTTAAAAAAGAGGTGATTATTTTTGTTTGCTCCCTGTCTACTGACGTTAATCAACAAGAAAGGAGATGTATAGAGTGAGATGAGTAGGATTTTGCTAGAGCCAAGGTCAAGCATTTGATAAAGTGGGCCTGTATTTTCCTGAACCAGTATTCAGTCATGGCCAGTTGTACGTCACTTTTTCAAGAGGAGGCAGACAGACAGATGTGAAAGTTAAAGTGTTGGAATCTGACAAGCAAGGAAAGAGACGTAACAAAACTGTGACAAAGAACGTAGTATGCAGAGAAATAATAACACAACTGTGAGCAAAAATGGAAATGGCATAATAACTAAGTGTCCATTATGTAGTGAGCTTATATACAATTTATATTTTTTTTAAATAAATTTATCTTTAAATATATATTCCGTGGAATTTCCACAGGTCCCGCTGGTATATATATATATATATATATATATATATATATATATATATATATATATATATATATATATATATATATATATATATATATATATATATATATATATATATATATATATATATGTATATATATATATATATATATATATATATATATATATATATATATATATATATATATATATATATATATATGATAGGAAGCTGTGAAAGTATTATATACATAATTCAGATTTTAACCAAAAATAGCGGTATTACTAAATTTCTTTTAATGATAATTTTCTCATAATGGATCTTTTTATAGCCCGCATGTTATATGAGGTACCTATGGCATTACATTTGCTCATTTCTATTTAATTCTAATAAATTGTCACAAAACTTAATTTTCTTTATTTCTGATTAAATACTCCAATCATTCTCAGGCTTTTGATTCAACTTTATTCAGTTTCCTTTGCTTTCACTTTATATTGTATTTAAAAGGAGCAATTGTTCTGAAATAAATGGGTTTTTCATTTAACATATATCCTCCATTCCATATTTGCATCATCCATTTTCCGAATACTGTTTACTAAAGCACTACATTTTAGCAAAAGAGAAGATGAACAATTCAAGAAGTTTACGTGAGGTGTACAGTATTAACATTTAAATCTATAATCGTCTGTACAGGTATAAGTGGAAAGGCGGCACCTAAATTCAACCCTTAATCCAAGCAAACATCAAAACGTCCAACGAAAAGACCGGCTTCTTCTGGCTTGCTATTTTGTGCCCACTTCGAGACTTAAATTATATATTATACTTCGCCACTGGTGACACTAAATTTGATTTCTGTATGATCTAATTAATTTTGACTATATTATTCTCCGAAACCAACGAAGGTTGGGAGGTTGAATGTATATTCTTTACTATGGCGGATTGCTTTGAAAGAGTTTAGATTTTGTTTAATTAAAATAGACATTAAATAATAAAATTAATACTCGTATTTGAAACGTAAAGTTACCCGATAAAATATTTAAATTTTTACTTTTGATGTGCACGATTATTTTTTCAGGCCCTAAAATTCTGTTGTATATGAGATATTTTGTAAGTTAGTTCTCAGTGTTTTCCTATTTTAGTAAGGATTTAGGGACAGATAAAACGCAATATATTTTATTGACAAAGCAAAATATATATTACAACTGATAACGTTATTGGAGATACAAAAACTAGAAAATACAAATATAATCAACAAAAAATGTTATATTATATAACGTAACCCATCAAACGATGATATTTACCTGTTTCTAAATTTGAACCTTCAAGCTTATGAGAAAGAAGGGAGGGTGGTATTCCATTAAGTTTTGCTCTTTCTTCCTTCATTATGAAACTATTATTAAATATATTTATCATATTCTGAAGCTTTCTTGAAAACTTTTTCGTGATATTTTGAGTAATGTTCTTCTGACCATAATCACAAAGGTTCGAACAAATTTATTTTGTAAACGAAATGCAATTAAGCAGAAAGTAATTAAATTCTTAGGAAGTATGTTTAACATCGTTATAGATAGTCAAATGTTGAGGAATTAATAGGAAAATAGGAAGTCAAGGGCACACAGACTTGCAAGCAAACCCAAGATTGGCTCTATTGAACTAATTTTTAACTTTAGTTAATAGCCAATCAGTCGTTTGTTTAAGTCTAAATTGTATATACTCGTACATAGCTGCTATTAACAATATATTTGGCTTTATTTCTAAATGTAATGACTTTACAAAAAAAGGAAAATATCTCTGAATTTGTTCTTTGAAGTGAATGGAATCATATCTTCTATTTTGATTACCCCTGTTATTCAATTTTGATCAAATTTTAGACATTTTCGAATTTTTTATTGTTTTTGAAGTTTGTGATTTAAATTTTAAAAATTTTTTACTCGTAGTTTCAATATATTCTCTTTCTGATGTTTAGGCAAGATCACGAAACATAGATTAATAAATAGTATTGGATGGAATATTATTAATATAACATTGATCCTAACATACTCGTATATATATATATATATATATATATATATATATATATATATATATATATATATATATATATATATATATATATATATATATATATATATATATATATATATATATATATATATATATATATATATATATATATATATATATATATATATATATATATATATATATATATATATATATATATATATATATATATATATATATATATATATATATATATATATATATATATATATATATATATATATATATACTCTTTAACCGAAGATCAAATTCAATTTCTTAATCTTGGCCTCAACTGTCACTTCATGTCTAAACTTGCATTCACATTAAAGAAGATTTAAATCGAATTACTCCTAAAAGATATACAGCGTCTTGAACGAAAGCGCTAGGTTACTTCAAGCCCAGATCTTGCTTCTAACCTTCATGGAGAAGCCAACAAGGTACGTGATTATGCATGTCGTTTTCATGTAACGCCGAAACTTCCTTCAGACTTTCAACAGCTTCGTTCAGGCAAAAGTGTATCAAACCAATGACTTAAAACTTATCCACAAAAAACTTTAAACTTCCCTTAATCGATAGGGACTACAAGCTTTGATATGTAGATGGATTTTAAAAACACATACAAGCAACCCACTCAGTCTCTTATCTCTTTGCTAAGAGATTCACTAACCTTTTTCACTACGTTCCTTGTAAATATATCCTCACGTCTTCTTCAGAATGCCTGCGTATACTTAATGTTTGCAAGACCGCTGGCTCCATTAGTTCATTCGATCATGCATATCTTTTCACCAACGTTCCAGTGGATCAAACGCTCAGCCTCATATGTGACCTCATCTATTACTAAAAGTGCACTTAATCACTTGCCATATCTGAAAACATCCTACACCTCTTTCTTGGGGGATGATATTAGTCCTGCCGGTCTTGACGTGGAAAGCCTGTTTACGAACCTGCCTATCGCTCGGACCATTGACATCATTAGAAAAAATGTGTACCACCATCCTACAGTGTCTCCCCCAAATCTTGACCCAAACATCTTAAGGAACATGTTACGTTTATGCACATCAGAGGCTACGTTCAGGACACCAGACGGGAATCTATACACGCAAGTGGATGGAGTGGCTATGGAGTCACCCTTAGGGCCGACTTTCGCCAACTATTATATGGATGGGTCAACTTGCAGAGATTATTGGTCATCATGGAAAATAACCCACACACATATTGCCGATAAGTAGACCACATCTACACCAACGTTCTAAACGAAGAACATCTAATAAACATCAAGCAGCAATTTGAGGAGAACTCCGTGTTAAAATTCACTTTTGAATTGAACACGGACAATAAACTCCCTTTCTTGGACGTTGACGTTCAAGACATCAATGATAGCTACATCACTAAAGTACATAGAAAAGGTACAGACATGGGAATATGCCTCAATGTGGAGAGTGAATGCCCAGAAAGGTATAAAATAAGCGTAATCGGCTCATACATCCGCCGAGCACATAAATGCTACTCTACGTGGGAACTTTTCCACTAAGAGATAGCACGAGTAAAGCAAACACTCGTAAACAACGGTTTCTCAAACAGCATGATTGACAAAGAAGTCTAATCATTTTTAAATAATCATTGCAAAGATACGGATAAAACTGAAAGTAATCAGGGAGAAATTAACAACATCAAAGTGCAATACAGAAATCAGATGTCCACGGCCTATAAAATAGAAGAAAAAAACATCAAGGTGATTATTAACCGTAACATTAAGGTTAAAAATCAAATGGATAAAATTCAATTCATAATTTATTATAAAACAATAAAAGCCAGCAATCTCATTATGAAAAACAACAGCTGCTTAAACTCCTCGAATCTCAAGTCAACCAACATAGTTTACGAGTTGATCTTCTCCGATCAAGAGTGTAAGTTTTATAACAACTCAAAATATATTGGCATGACAACTACTACACTTTCGAGACATTTGACCATGCATCTGCAAAGCGGAGGGCCTAAAGCCGTATGGAGAGTGCTCATAACATTAACCTAACGAGAGATATGCTAGTTGACAACACCGTTATTAAAAGAAAAGAGGTTAATAAAGCTAGGCTGAACATCTTAGAAGCCATGTTAATGAACGAAGGTAAGCCGGCCATCAATAGTCAAGCGACAATCTAGAATCAGACATTAAAATTATTTTAAAATTCCCGTTTCCTATAACGTTACGCTCAACCTAGACGGAATAAATACCCCTTAAAAATCGTTTTCATTCATTCTGTCAGATCCTCACTCCACTCATTACATCGATAAAGGAGGCAAGAACATATCAAAACGCTCCGAAGATGATCGAATAAGATTGAAAGCTCAGCAATTCTAGTTTGTTTTTTACCAAACACATTCATTTAAAAGAGAGATGAATACAGGAAAAGTGACCCACAATCTACAGGATGGAATAAAATAGATAGTTAGAAGAAGAGAAAGTTGGCAAAAGAAATTTATTAACGCGAAATACGCAATGGTCTTCAACAAAATATATATATATATATATATATATATATATATATATATATATATATATATATATCGGTGTATGTTGAGAGTGGCTTCTCATCTATATATGTTTTGTTAAAGACTAAATTGTATTTTGATTTTATCACTTATATTTCGGAATGTTACAACTGGCGAATGCATTTTTTTTTTTGTATCTGGTTGGATATTAAAGATCAGTTGAGGAAGATCCATTTTATTTTTTACAACTAATTGGAGTTTTGGCCGTGACTTTTTACCTTTCTAAAGGCGTTGATTTTGTGTTTCTTTTGGTTATGACTACTTTACCGGTGATATAGATCTTTACTGGTTGTGAGCTGCTAAGAATGAAATTGTAGGGGAAAAGGTGTGGAAGGAGAGATAGAGAAAGATTAGAGGTAACTGGAGGGGGAGTAAAGGGAACCCGGCGCCCTGGCTACCCCTCTCCTCTTCGTAGTGTTTTCAGACTACTGGAAGGGAGACAAGGAGACAAGGAGACAGAGAGGGATAGGAAGAGGAAAATTTAGATATAGAAAAGTTTGAAGTAGCGTAGTAGACTTGAAAGAGACCAAGTTAGTTGGTGGGCCTACAGCTTTACGTGGAATTCGAACCACGGTGTGTATTATATCCTCAACTATTCATTCCTACTATAGTGACACCGTCCCACATATTATGTGTTTAGCCCTTTAGGTGTGAAGGATAGAAGATAAAATGTAGAGAGAAGAATAAGGAATTAGTAGAGTTTCTAAATTTATTAAATTATTACTTACTCTCTCTTTAACTCCGTGTTAGCCCATGAAGTATTCATCCTCTTCTTGATCGAACTTAGTTGGCTAAGTGGGAAAGAGGCTATGTGCTCTCCCCTCTTCTCTTTGGGTGAATAAATTCTTGATCTCCTCCCCTATTTCCTATTGTGTTTGCTGAATTAGCTTGTTGGTTCTTTTTTATAGTATTTTGTTATTGGTTTCATCTTCACTTCTCTATGTGGAACTTTTATGTGTTCTTCTCGTGTCGGTGATTATTAATACTGCCTTGTTATAAATTCTCTGTATTTTTATCATTCTACTCTTTGAAATGGTGTACATAGGTATTACTGGGTGTACTATTGCTGAATGAATGATCGCTTGATATATTTTCTTCTTGTTTCCCTCTTAATTTTTCAATTCTTTTTTTAACATGTCTGGAGTATCCTGACCTGGTGATTAAGAGTCCCAGTACCTTGGCTTCACTAGCGTACTAATATTTTTGTCCTTTAACGTGTATGTCTCTGAGTTTTTTCCTATTAATTAGCGCTATTTTGAACTTATTTCTGTTAGTGCTCATTTTCCATTTTCGTTTGTGCACATTAATTATCCTTCCTAATTTTTCCTGCTGTTAATTTTGCCTGAATTTTGGGGTTCCTGTACGGGCAGACGACGATTTGTATGACGTCATCTGCGAATTGCATGTTGAGGCATCCGTGTGTAAATGGTGGTGGGATGTTTGAAGTATACACTGAGTATAGTGGTGGGCTCAGGCACCCTTCCTGAGGCAAACTAGGCTAGCCTCCATCGTAAATATTTTCCCTCGGTGGTTCCCAATCTCTATGTATGCACGTCTATCCGTTACGCAATTGCATATTAGTCTTTCAATTTTGTTATTCATACGTAGTTGTAGTGATTTAAATTGCATTCCTCTAATCCAAACTCTCTCGAATGCTTTTGAAACGTTCCTGCAGACGATGTCAACGCTAGCCTTCTCTATTTTCGCTTAGACTCTATTTTCGGTAATGGCTGTGAGTGCCATTTCCGTGCTCCTCATTTTTTAAAATCCAAATTGAAACTTATTCAGGAAATTGTTTTCTTCCAAGTACTCACTTAGTTGTTTGTTTATAATCTTCTTAAACACCTTCTCGATGAATTCAAGTATAGAGATTGGTCTATAGCTGTCTACCATCGTTGGTGGTTTTCCTTCTTTATGGAGAAAGATCATTTTGGGACCTTTAATTTCTTCAGGAAGTAACCGGTGTTCAGGCTGGAGTTAAAAACAAAAGTAATACCCTGTAGTATACTTTCTGGTATTTCTTTGTAGTGCTTCTTATTGAGTCCAGATCTTCTTGGTGCCTTTTGTTTAAACTGCGAAATAGTATTCTTGACCTCTTGCACTGTGATTTTGGCGTCGTTACCGTCAAGGGTGTCTCTTTCTACATCTACAGTTGGATGGCGGTGAATTTTCTCTGCATCCTCGTTGTGCGCTGCATTGATGTCTCTTTCAAAGTCTGTGTCGAATTCTTTATTATCTTCTTCGCTTATGCAAAACATCCTCTTCCAGTGGTCCTTGAATAATGTTCAAATCGTGTCCTCGTCTTCTAAGTTATTTCGTTGGTTATCTTTGATTACCAGTTTGCTTGCTCCTGCTTTGCCTTCCATCTGTTTTACCATTTTCCAAAATTCCTTCAATGGTGCATCATTGTCGATTTTCTGGATAGTTTCATTCCAGTGTTCCTTTTGTTTTTCTATAATTTCTGTATTTAGTTCTCTTTTAGTCCTTCTCAACTCGTCGTGTAGCTCCCTCGTTGGTCAATTCCTTCTTATTTCCTCTGAGATTTCTTTCAACCGTCTGTGTTTCTGTAGCATTTAGGGTGTTTTTTATAAGCCAAAGTCAGATTTCCATGTTCCTTTAGCAGAAAAGGTAAAGTACTCGTTCGGAACTGGTGCGTTGGGTGTTATGTTTGGCGCCAATCTCTCTAATGAGAAGAGCCTCCAGAATCTTTAGGCTGCCAAGATCAGGGTTTCTTCTGAGTATGGTAGTGTTTTCGATCAGAGTTGCTCTTGTAAATGGGGATTTATGCTTTTATTAATCCTTCTTGAAAATGCATCGTTAGGAGCTGGATGATAGTAGTCGTGACCATACCTATATATTGATTATTTGGATGAGGTTTGCAGTTCTCATGGGGGCATTGGAATTTGTATACCACATTTGTAGCCTTTAAGATCGATTGGTTTCCGCGAAAGTTGTTTTTCATTAATAACTTGCTTACTTTTGTGTTTTTATAATAAATTAGCAAGGATAACTTGTTACTTTCTTTGATATTGTTACTTTTTAAGGTATCTTGTAGTATTCTTTCGTCTGTTTTGTAAGCATCCGTCATTTGATTTTTGTAGTAGAGTGGTGATAGTTTTTCGTTTTCTCTTCCTTCTTTTACCTTAAACTTGGAGTTAAGAATTTTCTTTTGTAATTTATCGAATTCTCTATTTGAATAGCCATTATTGATCAAGATCTGTTTTGATCTTCAAAATTCTTCATCAAGTACGATCCACGTTAAGCAAATCTTGATGTCCCTTCTTATGTATGATCTCATTACCGATTGTTTATATATATATATACATATATATATATATATAAAATGAATAAAAAATGAAAAATAAATTAGAGGTAAATGAGCACAGGAGAGAAGAAATAGGAGTTTTTTAAAAATGCAACAGAAAGGGACATTGGAAGACAAAGATGAAGGAGAGTAGAGCACGCCAGAATGAAGACAATCCGTAATTACAAGAAAGAAATAATGCTCCTGGAAAAAAATAATATTCCTTGTCGGGAACCGAAATCGATTCTTTTGATTAGCGGTCAGATGCTCTACCATTAATCTAACTGTCACAGCAATTTAAGCGCACTCAAAGCCCTACCCTATCAAACCACTATTTCTCCAGTCAGCGGCAATATATATAAAATAAAGAGTCTAGCGTTTATATGCAAATATTTAAAAAGTAACAACTCTCTTGAAACACGTGCATTTTGTTTTTCAATTTCCAAAGATTATATGCAATTTTTTAATTAGTTGAAATATAAGTTTTCAACCAAAATAATATAAAAAATATACGAAATTTAGGCAACAAATATGAAGCAATTGTAATAAATTCAATGAAGATAAATTCGATGAATTATACATTTAATTAGGAACTTTTTAAGAGCTATTAGACAATGGAAACATTATTTTGAATAAATTTTAAATGTCTTTTGACTAATGATGAAGTAAAAAGTTTTAATGCACGTAGCAGAAACCTTTCTTGCAGTATCTTGGATGGCTTCCACAGGTCACTTTTTGGTAAATTGCCTGCCTTCTGCGTAGAAGTTCTTTTTCAGAAAAAAGAGAGGATATATATATATATATATATATATATATATATATATATATATATATGTGTGTGTGTGTGTATGTGTGTGGTTGGATTTTTCTTGAAGACAATATCGAAAAAATGCTTAAATACCACTCATCTGAATTCTTTTTACTTCTTTTATTAGCCTTACTTTCTTTTGGATAGGTTTTGAGCGAGGCGATTCTCTTAAACGGAACCTAGTCAGGGTAAACAAATGATCAGCTTGAACAAGAAAGTGGATGGTTATCATTACCGTAATTTATAACCTCTCGCAAGGAATAAAAAGACTTAAAGAAACAAAGAAGAAAAGTAATTAGCATTCAGTTTGTTATGGTGTCCAATATGAATATTTATAATTTCAATTTTATAGTTGCCATCTCCATTGAAAAGTTAGTGCAATCATTCGTGCGAAGTCCCCAGCTTCGTTTGTCGGGGCTACCCATGCAAGAATTTTCTTCTTGTGACCTGAGGCATTGCGCCGGATAATTTATTAATATAAGTTGTATTTAATAGTCTTGGTGTCGCCATTAGCTGAGAATGAATCTCAGTTCAATCAGTAATGGAAAAGCAACCTTGAGTTATAAATAAAGCCAACTTATCCTCTTATATATATATATATATATATATATATATATATATATATATATATATATATGAATCCAGCAAGAAACAGAAAAACAGGATCATTTTTCTTCGGAAATGTTATTTCCTAATTCGCAAAAATTCCGTACAGAGGTGGGATTCGAACCGTGCACACTGAGGCAGTGAGCAACCGCTCTGATCTGGGGTATGGTTTGATTGAAATCAATGCAGTTGCCTGCTGCCTTAGTTGCAGCGTTACAATCTCGCCCCTGGACGGAATTTTTGCGAATTAAGAAATAACATTTGCGAAGAAAAATGATCCTGTTTTTCTGTTTCTTGCTGTTTTCTGTATATATATATATATATATATATATATATATATATATATATATATATATATATATATTTATATATATATATATATATATATATATATTTATATATATATATATATATATATATATATATATATATATATATATATATATATATATATATATATATATATATATATATATATATATATATACGTCGTTAAAAGGTCCATCTGCAACATGAATGAACAAAGGGCGGCTAGGTTAATGAATCAGTCAGAACAGTTCGTTACAGTTACTTGCACAAAGCATCAAGTCATGTAAAGCGCGCTAGAAGCCGCTGACAAATCTTCAGCAGAAGCGAAGGAGACTGGTTTTGGCATGTGCTCATCGCAACTGGACTAAACATCAGTGAAGAAGTCTTCTGCTCCGATAAGTCCACTTTCTATTTCTTCCCAACTTTAGGCAAAGCTATAGTACGCAAGAATTTGGAGAGCAGTCTAATCAAGAGTACATATTACCAACAGGAAATCATAGTTGACGCTTTGTAAAGGTATTTAGCTGAGTGTAAAGTTAAGGGTTGGGGCGTTATACCGGTTTTGATGGCACTATTGATTTAGAACGCTATCACGTTGTCATGAAAATTCACATGCTACACTTAGCTCATGACTTCTCCAGAACTTGACAGGAAAATGTTTTTTTAGAGTAGGGCAATACCCAATGTCACAAGTCTATGTCAAACATACACTGGTTACGAGATCAGAATATCACGGTGATGGACAAGCCACCTAATTCTGCTGATATGAATCCATTCAAAGACCTCTGGCAAGTTCCAAAAGAGGCACTACTCGTAAAACGACCAAAACCAGCGAGTAGTTGCCAGCGTCATACTTCTCAGCTTTCACGTGTTAAATTCAATGAATATTTATCTAATACGAAGTTGGTTTTCCTTTTGCTTTCTAAACAGCCTCGATAGCTCTTGGAATTGATTCAACAGTTTCTTGACTTCATTGAGAGGAATCGTGAGCTCTTCTTCCTGCCCTAACTGCTCTAGCTGTTTTAGAAAGGATGGTGAAGGGTAACGACTTCTAACGTGTCGCTCCAAGACGCACCCCAAATGCTCAATAATATTAAGCTCTGAGATTTGGGGGGGGCCACTTCATGTGTTGTAGCTTACTCTTATGCTCTTCATACCAATTCCTAAACCACATATGCGGTGTTTATTGTGGCATTGTCATATTGGAAAAAGCACTCACCATCAGGAAATAAAAATCTGGACCATGAGATGGACTTGATTTTTTAAAATATTTAGATATTTGTTGCTGTTGATCCTACTATGCAGGGCAACGATTGGACCAAGGGACTCAACAGTAAAAGGAGCTTCCTGTATCAAGTTAGTGTTGCTGTGATTTTTAGAGCTACACCTGTTCATTTGTTATATTTTGCTGATGTTACAAATTTAGGCAAATTTTTTAATTTGTAATTGTTTTTGATTGAAAACATATTGATAATTAATGCTAACTTAATGCCATTATTCCTAATTACTTCAGTTATTTTCATATTAATATACAAATAAAAACTTTACCATTCTGCATTTATTTAATTTCCTAAAATTTTCTGTGTCATAAACTTTCACCATGACTGTAAATCTCTCTCTCTCTCTCTCTCTCTCTCTCTCTCTCTCTCTATATATATATATATATATATATATATATATATATATATATATATATTTATATATAAAAAGCTACAAACTGCATTTATAACCCCATCTATATATATATATATATATATATATATATATATATATATATATATCATCCTCACTAACTATATAATTTAAGAAAAGGATTTTTTTGTGTACTTGAATTATAATATAATCTTAGTTTTGTCATGACTTGTCTTTTTATCAAAGTTATTTTTAATAATTCTTTTATAATATCAAATAACAAAATGGTGAAGTTCAGAAATAAATATAAGTATCGAAATTTTGTGAATCTTTTAAAACCAAAAGAATTACAAATGGTGAAGTTCCTAAAATTTATTTTTATATATCTTCTATAACTATATTTTAGCAATGTGATACTTTGAAAGGGGGGAAATTTAGTTTAAATTTTAACCTTAGTAGCGAAGTGCAATCTCCCCACGTAAGGCGGAGTGGCGCAGCCATTGCCTGGTAAATATATATATATATATATATATATATATATATATATATATATATATATATATATATATATATATATGGGGTTATAAATGCAGTTTGTATCTATCTAAGCTCTTTATTAAGCCCCGTGAAGGAGCTCTTCTCACATTCACGAAAAGGTAACGCATTAGCCAGCCTTTCTAAGGCATCAAGAAATTTGCGTAGCAGTCAGCTATTTCAATTGTTATCCATGCTTTTAAAGAAAATATAAAAAATAACTTTATCCATTCTAGCTTGGTCTTGTGAATTGAGAATTAATTGCAGTTGCAAATCCTGATTATAAGGCTAAAGAGGCAAAGAGCCTTACGAAACTTTAGTGGTTCAACTGCGATATCGTCCCAGCAATTTGGGATAGGAAACTGATATTTAGAAGCTCTAAAGCCATCGGTAGCTGTGACTGTCTTTGTCAGTATATAATGCCTTGTAGAGAAGTGAAAACGTTGGTGCGCAGAGCAAGGCTCGTTGAAAAAGAAGAACTTCGCATGGCGTCCTCCTGTAAAAAGGCCCCGAAGGAATTTTTTCTGCATTTCAACACGTTCAAATAAGTTTAGCGTTGCATAAGCGAACTTAGAGACTATGATAGCGTGTTGCAGGAGTCAGACTTGGATAAAGCCAACGTGATGAAGGACAAATTCATCTCTATATTTATGAGCTTTGAGACTGGGTTTTATCTCTAGGAGTGGGTCAAACTGAGCGACATAGCCTTAGATAGCAACGAAGTGCCGCCACGGGTATATAAGCTTAACTGATATTAGTCTTCTCTTCCAGATTGTTTCCCTATTAGAATTCTTCTAATAGTCAGCGCGGAGATCGCTCCATAACTCGATGGGATCTTCACCCAGTCTCTGGAAAGAGACCGAAAGATTGTAGGATAGAGGACATGACTCGCATATTCAAAAGGTGAAAACATAATTGCAGATCGCATAATTCATCACGTAAAGCATCAAGAGCTGTCCTGGATTTCCAACAGGGATTTAGCGGGAACCGTTTCTCTCTCATGAATCTAAAAATTCTTTCACTGAGCTTTTAGGTTTACGGTCGTAGTCGAGCTGTGAACATCTTATTCTTTGACTTCCTTAAGGCCTTCGATAAGGTTTCAAGCTGTAGGTTGAGGAGTAAGATTCGTACTCTCTAGTATAGTAAACTTCTAATCAATATCAGTTCAGGATATAATGCTATTGATCTTTTGGGGCTTTATCCATTAACGGACCTTCAGACACTATGATCATTATTAAAGGAGTATTTACGGGTCAACGGTGGCTCTAAACAGCCGGTCATATTCGGAAGTCTTAGAGGAAAATTCGAAGTAAATTGGAATTTCATCCAACAATTAAATTTCTTTTAATTTAAAACGATAATCAACAACGGCATCTCCGACAAAATGTTTGTAACGAGAGATTTTTTAAAGAAAGCGATGAAAATAAAGAAAGTCAAATTGGCTGGAAGATATATAATCGCAGATCCTCCTGGATTCATTGAATTCTGAATGGCACGCAAATTTAGGCGGTGGGGCTTGGAGTCTACGCAATTCTCCAGATGTTACATGCAGCAGCGTTGTACAATTCTTACATGACACTCTATTGAGGGGTGACATCTAACCTCACATGATGAGTCTTAAATCCCTTAAATGGGAAATACCTTGCCAATTAATAAAATTTCAACATATTCTTAACGATGTCAGTTAAAACCAAAATTCTATACCTCCCATTATGTTTAAGTAAAGAGGATTCACTTTATTTTTATATTGCTTAGTAGTAATATGCTTCTTATCTTACATTTACATCACTCTTTTGTATATCATTGTATTTCATTTATCTGCCTCTTTCAAACAATGATCAGAGTGATTAAACTATGGGAAGCAAAATTATGTTAGTGAATATTTAAAAATCTTGTCGGGCTTCAAAAGTGTGTGAATGAAAATTTATTTTAATTCCACAGTATGTACAGAAGCCCTAATGAATGAAACTCCTAAGATTTACACCAAAAAATATAAGTAGAATAAAAAACTTTATGGAATAATTCATAATTCTAAAGGGGATAAATTAGTTATTAACGCTTTTATTGATTACGCGTGCTACTCTGTGTGGGCTGTGACTTCTTGAAATTGTATTATCTTATATTTCTATTAAACTATATATGTTGTTTTGATTACGTTCCAAATAAAGTTTATACAACTTCACTGGTGAATCTTCGCTAATTTTTGTGACATTGGATAGTTATTTGCATTTCAGCATTAAGTAATATAAATTTCATATATTTTCCACACTGTTTACTAATATCCTCCCTTCGCCATTAGATAGAATCGCTTTTTTAGTAAATATAAAAGCTCAAACTTAGGAATATTTCCTACATGTGAGCGTTCAACAAAGCGAAAGCTGAATAATTGAATACCTAATAAATTTCTGGGTATTTTTAGATCCAGCAGCCAAGGAAGGTCTGAGAGATAAGAAATAAATCCTTTGTTCAATTGGATTAACGTCGAGAATTCTAATCTAAAGGCTTAAACTTATTTTAAATGTTATCTGTATATTATTCTTTCAGAATTTTGACAATTTATTAAAAAATTGAACTACAGAATTCTCATACATATTAAATTAAATGCGAGGGTTGGACAAAATAATTAGAACACATGTTAAATTCAATGAATATTTATCTAATACAGAGTTGGTCCTCCTTTTGCTTTCTAAACAGCCTCGATAGCTCTTGGAATTGATTCAAAAGCTTCTTGACTTCATTGAGAGGAATCTTGAGCTATTCCTGCTGCCCTAACTGCTCTAGCTGTTTCAGAAAGCATGGTGAAGGGTAACGACTTCTAACGTGTCGCTCCAAGACGTATCCCAAATGTTCAATAATATTAAGATCTGGAGATTTGGGGGGCCACTTCATGTGTTGTAGCTCACTCCTATTCTCTTCATACCAATTCCTAAACCACATGAGCGGTGTTTATTGTGGCATTGTCATATTGGAAAAAGCACTCACCATCAGGAAATAATGTCTGGACCATGGGATGGACTTAATTTTTCCAAATATTTAGATATTCGTTGCTGTTGATCCTACTATGCAGGGCAACGATTGGATCAAGAGAATTCCAAGATATGGCTGCCCAAGCCATCACTGAGCCTCCTACGAGCTTCACTGTAGGAAGAAGGCAGTCAGAATGAAAAGCTTCCTGGGGCTGCCTCTGCACATAAACTCGCCATGCGGTGGTGGAAAAGAGAAAAACTGGATTCATTGTACTGTTGACCAGCCTTTGTAATCTTTACACCAGTTCGGCATTTACTGAATGTTTTCATAAGAAAGTAGAGGATTCATGATGGCGGTTCTTCTATGATATCTGGCTTTATTAAGCTCACAAAGAACAGCTTTGGTCGAAACTGGGCTAGTGAAATGTTGATTCAACTCTGTAGTCAATTTAGGGTCAGTTATTTGGGGAATTTTCATCACACTGCAGTTCAACACTCGTCGGTCTCTTTCAGCGTGTTTGGAAATCCTGCGGAATTACTCCTCTTGCTGGAGGTTTTGCCCTGCTTTTTAAATTCTGTCATGGACCTTGATATGGTGGCTCTCGCAAAGCCAAGGGGTTTAGCTGTTCTGGTGACGGAAGCTCCTGCAATTCGAGCTACAAAAATTTGCCCCTTTTTCAACTCAGTGAGGTCATGCATGTTAGCATCTATACCACGATCTGAAAAAGAAATACAAATATAATTAAAGTTTATAAATCATAATATGTATCTACGATAAAACTAAATTACTTACAATAAAGTTTGGTTTAAAATTCGTAATATAATAACTCATTGAAATATTGGTGTGTAATTTCTACTGTTCCTATTATTTTGTCCAACCCCTGTATTTATTGCAGCAACTATATATATATATATATATATATATATATATATATATATATATATATATATATATATATATAAATAAATAAATAGGATTTTTCTTTTAAAATCCTATTTATTTTTAAAAGATATTTTCCCCAAATCAACCCAAAAATAGTTTTTATAAACAAACTATCGATAGGAAGTTTCTTTAACAATAAAGATCCTATCTCTTTGGAGTTTCGCAGTGATAATGTCTATTTATTTAAATGTTCCAGTTGTACTGGAGCCTCTTACATTGGTAGCACTATTAGGTCTCTTGAAGCTAGGTTATCTGCTCATATGGGGATTAGTTGGCGCACAAACAAAATATTAAATAGAAAGGAAAAGTCATCTATTAGGGAACACAGAATAAGCTGAAAACTAAAATTTCTATTGAGAATTTTAAAGTATTAGCCTTTAACAACAACAAACATTGCCTAAGAACCCTCGAATCTCTATATATAAAACACTACAAACCTACACTCAATGAAGATTTAAGTGCAATATCATTATTAATTAACTAATTTTAACTACAGTTTGTTAGTTGGTTTGCCTTTTAATAAACCAAGCGTCAATGTAACCTATATATACTAGCCCCTTGTTAAACCTACCATTCACTCTCTAGGATGGATCCGCTTTAGTAAGTACCCAAATTTTCCGTTTTTATATTAAATGTTTTTAACTCTTACAGTCTTTACAAAATTAAAAAAAAGTTTAAATTTATTATCTTTAAATAATGCCAGGTCAATTTCTCTTATAGTTTGTAATTTATTTCTGCAATAATCCTTAAATTTATGAACTAATTTTTGAGTCAGTCTTAAAGCAAATTTTACTCTTGCCAAGTCATATTTAATTTAACTTGTAGTACTTTCTACTGATATTTTGTAATTGGTCACCTTTAAAATAATGTCTTGTTGGCCTTTTTAAGTTTTCTTCATACATATTAACTTTGTAAACCTATTCTAGCCTGAAGATGAAAACTTGTAGTTTTCGAAACGTAGTGAAAAATTAAAAGATGCTACATCCGTTTCTCGTGGCTCTAGGATTTATCCTCAATATTATATATATATATATATATATATATATATATATATATATATATATATATCAGGGAAATAAATAAGTCGATAGAGAAGAGAACAATTAATTGAATGGCTTCTTTTAAAGATTACTTTTGAATTTATATGCGAAACGAATCATTCAAATGAGATTGTAGAGATTTTCCATTAGGAGTCGAGCGATATCGGTAATAAATATTACACAAGAGCTTTAATAATCATTATTCAGGATAATAACACCAACGTGTCATTTTGTGTAGGCAAAGAAAACAAAAAAATTTAATTACGCAAAAGAGTTTTCCAAGAAAATCCGTTTTCCGCTGATGCTAATTTTAGGAATGCTATTTCTGTAAGCTTCACAGTTTGAGTAATGTTTGTTACAGTGACAAAGTTGTGAGAGAAGGGTAAGTTTTATTGAACATCGTAGATAAAAACTTAATATTTTTTATGGTTCTTAATACTTATTTACTTTTAGATTTAAAGATAGTCTTCAAAACAAAGGGATTTATTCACACATAGCTCTACTTTATCACACCAGGTAGTCTGTTCTTTCAGAAGAAAATAGACATTCTTCCTTACGGGTTAATCTAGAAGATCGCAAGAAATTACAACTGCTTAATAATATAGAATTATTTGGATTTTTAATCAGGCTTTATTCAATTTAGTTTTAAACAAAGAATGCAAACTATTTTAAATTTTGCTTTTGGAAAAATAATGCCCTATAACCGAATGATTTTTAGTCCCCGTTTTGCTTTTTATTGTTATTGTAATAACATTGTAAATATTTAGCTGATTCTAACGAAATGTGAAATTCCTATGTTGTTTTAAGTTTTCTTTCGAATGATATAATTGGAAAAGTCCTCCCAAGGTTAGCCCTGGAATTACTTTGTTTTGGCAATAACATCATAACTTTTTGCCCGATACTTTGCTAGACTAGACTAACTATGCTATAATATGCTATACTCTGCTAGGTAAGCCTAGAATAGGCTATAATGTGCTAGGCTATAATGGGCTAGGATTTACTATTCTAAGCTATGTTAAGATATAATGTACAAACGTAAGATATACTATGCCAATTTAGGTTATAATATGCTATGTTAGGATTGCATATAGTTTGTTAGGTTAGACAATAATAAGCTATGCTTGACTAAGGTATGATAGGATAGTATAGGCTATACTTGTCTTGGATAGTTTATGTTAGGCTAGGTTATACTATGCTAGGCTAAGCTATACTAGGCTATGTATGGCATGGAAGGATAAACGCTATAGTATGTTAGGTTAGGATGTGATATAGTAAACTAGGCTACACTAGGCTAAGCTGCGATATATCAGGTTAGGATAGGCGAGGCTTTGCTAGGGTATGTTATGCATGTTATGCATGCTATGCAAACCTAGGCTAAGATCAAAAGTCTAATATAGGCTAGGCAACACTATGATATACTATAATATACTAACTAGTCTAGGGTAGGATAGGGTAAGGTTGGCTATGGTATATTATACTAGGCTAGAATATGATAACTAGGTTAGGATAGAATAGTATATATTAGGCTAGGCTCCAGTGAACTAGGCTAAGCTAGGCTATACTAAGATAGGCTATACTAGACTAGACTAAGTTTTAATATACAATTGTAGGCTGCACTAACCTAGGCTAGGCTATACTCTGCTAGGCAGCCTAAACTAAATTATACCATGCCTGGCTAGGCTATACTTTACAAAGCTAGGCTAGGCTAGAATACACTGAGATAGGCTCAGGTATACTATACTAAGCTAGGCTGAGTTATAATACACTAGGCTTAGTTAAGCTAGGTTAGGCTATATATACTATGCTAGGCTATATATGCAAGTCTATAGTATGCTAGGCTAGTGTATACAATGCTATTTTATGCCATTTTATGCTATTATATACTAGCCGGTGCTATACAGGTTTTTGCTATGCTATGCAAGGCTATGGTTGACTATACTACACTAGACTAGGCTAGATTATAATGTACCATCTTAAGCTAGCATAGGTTAGGGTAGGATAGGCTAGACTATGTTTGAGTGTGCTATGCCAAGATATACCATGCTAGATTAGGATAGGATATACTATGCTAAGCTAGGCTATACTATCCTAGATTAGTTTATACTATGCTAGTTTAGGTTATACTATGCTTATTATATACTATTAGGGCGGGTCATACTTTGGAGTGACCATATATTTTCATTAAATCCTTTGATAAGGGATACTAAAATCATAGATTTTCCAGTGTAGATTTTGAAAAAGAACTTTATTTTGTTATACAATTGCTCCTACCTAGATCAATTTCCACTCAAATAAAAGTAAATTTTTCCCTTTCGTTACGAGCTTATGTAACCTATTTTTATTTAATCCAAGTACACACAAACACAAAGTAACGTTAAAGTTACATGTTTATTGAGTGAGAAAAGTGCATGCAAAGCTCCACCTCGTAGCTTCATGGGTCACTTTGGGTCATATTCAAAAGTTAAACTTCACCAGAGCACACAAATCTTGCTTTGACTCATTCTTGGAGATCTTACGTCTACTTGTGTCTTGTACCCTGATTCATCCATCCCTCTTTAAATATGAGAAATACTTGGAAGAAGCCTCAGTCACCATTTTTACAACCCTCACAATGCTCTGTGTGTTACAAGGCCAGTCAGGTACTTTCCTAGGAGAGTCAATGATTTTTTTCAATTCAGAAGTACTTAAAGAGCCAGTGAGAGGTGGATCAGAGACATCCTCTGACCAATTGATCATATCTCCAATCCTGGTAGCATCACAATTGATGTCTGTTGTCCTTCTAAGCCTTACAAACGAGTCTCCCAGTTGAATATCTGTGTCCCCTTCTCCACTGATGGTTTGGATTCTTTTCACCCCTTCAGTTCTCTCCGCCTAATCTTCAGAGCATAGGAGGGTTTGGAGGATGGCTTCACTGTATGCATACCGAGCTGATCTCTTAACAGTTGGCAAAACAATATCTAACACCTCCTTCCTCTGAGACTTAAGGCAGCAGTAAATTTGAGAAAGAATGTGCCTAGATCCCTCGGTCCAAGAGTGATCAATCTTAACGTTAAACCAGCATGGGTAATATACGAGGAGCGGTTAATTTGTTTTGCGAATGGGTAAGGCAAAACAGAGAAAGAGGGATGGCTGTTTGTGGGGTTGTTAGGACAAGTTATGACAAGTCAGGACCTGCAGCCGCAAGCTCCCGCCTCGTCTATTTAAAAAGCAGTAGCTGATCGCAGATTATCGGTCACAAAATTTTCAACAAATCAAATTTTGAGCCAAGCAAGGCAAGAATGCAAAAGAGATCCATGAACGCATGGTTGCAGTGTAAACCGACACCGCCCCTTCCTATGCAACCTTTGCTTGCTGAAATAGAGAGTTCCACCATGGTCGTGAGTCCCTTGAAGATAACCCCCGTCCAGGACGCCCGTGCAGACGTGGCCAACGAGGACAATGTGGCCCGTGTGGAGAATATCATCCTCGAAAATCGACGGGTCAAGGTCGAAGAAATCGACGAGCGAGAACTTGGAATATGACATGGAAGTGTTATCAACATCATCCACGACAATTTGGCCATGACCAAGGTCTCTGCCCGTTGGGTCTCTAGGAACCTCACGCCCCATGCTCGACTTTAACTTCGTCAAAGTTCTTCACCTTCTGCCAAAAAATGCTCTTTCTTTCTGCTATCCTTTCTTTTTCTTTCCTCTACCAAGGGAAACTTTTACTGCATCCTTTCACACCTCCTTAAGCTTTGATATTATTGTGACCTTTTGATTTACAACAGGTGATTGGAAAAAAGCATTAGCTTTGGTCCACTGATTAATCAAGCCCAGATACGTCTTTTACCAGCTGGTCGACTTCATAATTTCTCCAGTCATCTTCACTTTGCTCCCTCAGGTAGAAGCCATACCATAAAATATCTCTTATTTTTGGTAATTCAGACACCATTAGCTCTTGCCCAGTCCCAACAAATTAGTCAGATGAGAACTTGATTTGGATCTTGTCTTGATTTTCGCCATTGTCACACTAATCGCAAGTATATCTGCAAATAAAAAGATGGCACTTAGATTAAGAAATAATCTGAGGCAAATAATTATATGTTATTCTAAAATGATCCACAGCCTTTACTAGCATTCAAATGAAATGTAAATGCTCTATAAACCGTTACCAGTTACAATAGTTACCAGAACTGGCAATACTACTAGAATATTGCCTTCCACTGAGTAATGAGTACTGGCTACTTGCAATGTTGGAGTTATACCAAACTAAATTAATGGTCATTTTTAAGGGGTTTTCTACTTCTCATGTGTCTCTAATACATTTTTACACTTTTTTAGACAAATATCTTTCGGACTACATAAATGTATTGATGATAGAAAACGGTAAATTTGATCTTTTATGGTAACTAAAATAATATTAAAATATAGTAAATGACCCATAACTAACAATATTTCAACTTTAAATTGATGTAGGTTAGATCAATCAGAATTTGACTTTACTGCCAAAAGTATGTTCTTTTCACCAATATTCATCATTTGAATACCCCTCATCACCAGTTTCATAAAATTCTAGAGTATGACCCGCCCTACTATTCAATGCTATGCTAGATAATGGTAAGTTAGGCTATGGTAGATAGGCTATACTATGCTAGTCTTTGCAAGCCTAGCCTAGGCTATATTCTAAACTATACTAGGTTAGGATATGCTATACTATACTATTTTAGGCTAGGCTATACTATGATAAGCTATACTATGCTATATTATGGTAAGATTTACTATCATATATATGCTAGGCTTTACTAGACTATGTTAGACTAGGCTTACTATGGTTTCTAGGCTAGGATAGGCCAAACTACACATACTCTGCTAGGCCAGGCTAGATTAGTCAAGGCTAATTCATACTATGGAAAGCTAAGCTATACTATGTAAGGCTAGGTCATACTATGCTAGCTACGCTAAAGTATGGTATGGCAAGTTCTACTATTATAGGGAATCCTAGGCTAGACTTGTTAATAATGAGTTAGGCTATACAAGATTATCCGATGCTAGGCTAGGCTATGTTATGACATAATATACTCTGTTATACTATGCTATACTATACTATGTTATGATATACTATACTAGGCTAGGCTAGGTAGGGTTTACTATGTTAGGCAATCTAGGCTAGTCTATACTATGCTAGCCTTTATTATTTTAGGTGAGGTAATACTACGGCAGGCTATCCTACGGTAAGCTAGGTTTTACCAGGCTACTATTCGAGAATATACTAGGCTAGGTTGTTTTACATTATATTTCGAATGATATAATTGCCAAAGTCCTCCCAAGATTAGCCAGGGTATCAATTCTGGGGGGAAATAACATCATAACTATTCGGCCGATTCTAACGAAATTTGAAAACCTTATGTTGCTTTACATTCACTTTAGAATGATATAATTGCAAAGGTCCTCTTAAGGTTAGCCAGGGAATTAGTTTTTTTGGCAGGGAATGAATTTTGGGAGGCAATAACATCATAACTATTCTGCCGATTCTAACGAAATTTGAAACTCTTAAGTTGTATATATTCTCTTTTGAATGATAGAATTGCCATGGTCCTTCCAAGGTTACTCCACGAATTATTGCAATTCGTAATGACATAAATCAGAATAAGTGAGGGTACGCGACACTTTGGTTAGCAGGCTTTGTTTTTCTAGACTTCATTTAATAAGTGATGTTAAATTGCAAAGGGCGGCGTTTAAATAATATCGATAGGTAAAAATAAATTATATAACCGTGGAAAAAACTAAAATCAAGAAAAATGGTTTGGTAAGAATTGAGGCTACGAGGCTTCTTTCTTGCTACTGACATAGGGATACATCAGATTAAAATACCATTCTCAAATGCAGAACAAAGGATTAAAACCATTTAATACCCATTAGCTACAATTAACTATATTCATGCAAAATTAAATTATATTACTTTGTGAATGCTAATTACCTATAAATCCTATTTAAGGTGAGAAAGAAACGATTGAAATTAATCAGTTAATTTCCGTTGCAGACAAGAAGACAAGTTATGGGTACGAAGGCAATTATAGACCATGAACCTTTAATTCTTGCACAGATGTAATGGAAATTACCTGTTTATATTAATACTATCAAGAGCGGGACTAAACAGTAAACTAGACCATTTTACGATCTATGAGGGAAGTTAGAAGTTTATTTAACTTAGTATAGAAGTACTCTTCCTACTCCAATCCCTTTGTCAGGCGGCATTACTTTCTCCAGAACGAAAAAAGAAATGTTTTACCAAATCAGTTACGTACATAGGACCGTAGGTAAAGGAAACAAAAGGCCAAATGAACTTTCAATGACTGAGTCTAAACACCAGCTCCAGAGCTAATACAAAAAAAATGGTAGAACATTGAAGGTACTGACTTAAATACAAATAGGTTAATTTATATTTGCTCATTCAACACTTTCCCGGCAGAATTTGTTAACAAAAACACTGTCGAGAAATTTAAGGACCGTCGTGACAAAGCCATACATACACGTTAGGTCAGTTATTATCACATTATGCTTAATCATATTCGGACAAATGTACTCCTTCTGAATTAGCCAAAATGCCTTCTAGAGTACTGTAAATTCCTAGTAACTCATTTTTCTGGAACAAGCTTAGCTCTCTTTTATCCGATCCAATAGTACGAATATAACTTGAAACATCTATAAGAGATTATTATACCAAATGTCTCGGAAGGGATCGCTGAGGGGAAAAACAAAATTTATTTCTCTTTGTTTTAAGTCAAGCTATGTTAAATAGAGGACTAATTCAATAATGAAATTCCTGTGAAATGACCAGTGCTCGAAGAGAATGGCTCTAGCCACGTAAATTTAATATCTGGCAAACATGTGGCCACATTTACCTAGAACAAACTGTTATTATTACTCAGCTGTCAGGAATTTGCTAACTTGAATCCATTTACATAACTACGTAAGCGGGCGACTACCAAATATTGTCACAGAAAAATAAATGCAAAGAGGATCTCGATATCCTATATTTATTAAGTCGGGCTATCTAAAAGATACGAATTCGAAAGCTATTTTGACAGTCTCTTAAAATTTTGTTCAAAATTGTTATTTAAAGTTTTGTTTTCCATTTTCCCTGATTCGTCATTTGATCCTAGGAAGGATCTTTTAGAATTAGGTACACGCCGGTAGTATGGATTTTCTTTAGTAATTTGCTTCATTTGATCATTTTTAGATTTAAAACATGTCTTCTATTTTCCTTATGTTCACGTGTCTCTTTGTCACTAATATATAATTAATATAAAGCTATAGATAGGCAACCATCCTCGACCTCACGCCAAGTCTAACCTAGCAGGAAGAAGGGAAACTACCGGATGAAAAGGATGTTAAGTGTCTATATACAGGGATATCGCTACCCATGCCCCAACCCCCATTCAGGGCATGTCAGAAGTCGTCAGCAAACATCCCACCGATTAGCCAACATAAAACCAGCCATGAAGCTAATAGAATCTTAAGCCAATAGAATGGAATCAATACATTGCAAGTACTATGTATACAACTATTTGACCATAAATACTATCCAAATACTATCATATACCGATGCTCTACTAAAAGAATACCAATATGTATATAAAATTGCCGAAATCTTAAAACTTTTAAAATGTTTTCCTTTCAACGATGGCATTTAATTCGCATTGTAAATGAATATAACAAGGGTAACAAGAGAGAATATACGTAAAAATGCTGAATAAAAAGAAAGCATAGAAAATGTGCTAAAGATGACAACGATTACAACACAAAACCTTGGTAACATTAAACACCGACAGGATTGGTATATTAGAAAGGTATTTACCCCCTTTTCTACGCGTTTTAAGTCCAAATAATTTTCAGATGAAAAACATTATTAATTAATTCATTATTCACAATTATTCTCAATATTCTATAGCTCATTTTAATTTCCTTGCAAAATAATGTCTTTTTACTGTCTCAATTTGATTTTACTTAAATTACTAACAGCAAAATAGAGCGGCTATTTTTTTAATTAATAAAGAAAATTGATTAGACCAAACTAGTATAATAAACTGTTCATGTCACTTAATCAGCCCGTCGATGTCAAGAAAAACAAAATGATTTAAATCTGTTCCGACTTATGTATTGCCTAAGCCAGAATTAACTCTTCCTTAAATGGCAGAGCCCTATCGATAAAGGCAGTCCGTTTGGCCAAGTTAATGATACGAAACATGGGTGCTTACTCGCTACTTACCGATTTAATGATAGTTCGGACCACGGTAAGAAGTGAGATTAACGCTTAATAAGTAGGTAACTATTTAACGCGCCTTATTTGTCGCCTAACTCTTGGTCGATGCCGATATGAAGATGGGGCGAGCATGACACGGCACCAAAAGGGGGGAATACAAATTACCCGGACACCGAATCAAAGGAACTGATTACTTTAACAAACTGACTTTAAAGGTTTACCACCAAACATATTTGTTGTTTGAATGACTTTAAATCATGATGGTTAGTTAATTACGCCATCCGTCCATTTTCCATCGTAGACAAGCTCCCCAAACCGGATAAGACAATTCACATAAAGATCAAGATGACAATCGCTAGCAAGACAGAGGGAATCATCAGTCGGTTCTCGTTTGAGAAGCAGATGCAGGGAAAGGGAACTAATGTGTATCGATACCAACTAGAATAGAGGGTGTCCTTGGTAGCCCAAGAAGGTCCACGCGTTATGCCTTATGGGAGTGTGGAATAGAATAGGGGGAGAGTGAGACTGGTCTTGTTATTGTCTTTACGTGGAGATACACGTGTAGAGGGAGTTGCCTGTGCCCACGCTTAATGTATCGCTCCCTACGAAATACAATTTTTTTGTGTGCATTCCCCTAGTAGGGATTGACCCCGCCACCTAGACAGAGTAATCCAACGCCTCTTATCCACTAGGCGATCGAGAGCTCCGATCATTATGTTTTAAAACCAGGACAAAATATAGAAGAATAAAAATAAACCAATATGAAATTTTAATAAAATTTGATTTGTGAAATTTAATGCTTGGAATTTATTTCATTTATTAGTACGAAGCATAAAGATTTACGAAGCCATTTTTCGAAATATCAACTATGATAGACAACAGCCTTTTATGAATATAAAATTTTTAATTTCGGGAATAAAATAGGAATTATTCTTTGGAATGTTTTATTTTTTTAAATGAGATCAAATTATTTTAGGCGATTCAAAATCAGACATTTTTAAAACTAGCCAAAGTTGACTACCCCACAGAAATTGGGGGAGGGGGGCAGTGTAACTTTCAAACTTCTAAATGGATGAACAGCATTCCATTCGGAACTAGATTGAAACTACCTGCGCTTTAAACCTTTTAGACATTTACATAATACTCTTTATTCCTCATTTTATTTACAAGCTGAATCTCATCTATTTTCATGGCTTGGTGCTAATTTTACAGGCTACTCACCGACCAGACTTCGTCAATTTGCCACTGGTTGGAGAAGGAAAAGGAGGGTGGGAATCCCCCCTTGCTCTTGGCTCCGGTCGGGGTGGCAACTTTTTACATTCCTGGATCCATTTCACTCTTTCCCCCTTCTACTGCCCTCTCTTTCTTTATGAGGTACGCACCCAGAGGAGATGCCGTGTCTACGAAGGACCGCCAAGCTGCAGATGACAGCTGGAGGCGTGTTTTTCCTCCCGGTCTCAAGCCATGAAGGAAGACTATCGGCAAGGTTTTCCGTACCTCTTCACTCTACATTCTCCTTTCTCTTTTCAGGTCTCCCTAGAAACTTTCTGCCAGACGAACCTCAAAAGGGAGAGTTTGTTCTTCCATATTTTCATAAGCGACAATCACACCTTGAAACCCATTCCCCCAAAAATGGCTCTTGGAGATTTAACGGATTCATTACATACAACCATTTCAAGAGGTATTCACACACGGTGGCAAAGCACTTTTCTCAATTCTCTGCTTCTCCCTCGTAATTTCCTCGCTAAGTAAAAGTAACCGAGTTGGTAGCGCTTTTGTTTCCTAGTTTCTGGTTTTCATTCAAATTAAGATGAAGTCGATGGGAAGTTACTTTAATGATTACGTTGTTTATAGTTCTAACAATATATATATATATATATATATATATATATATATATATATATATATATATATATATATATATATATATATATATATATATATATATATATTTATATGGGGCTACGGTTCAGTGGAGTGGAGACAGTGCTTTCGATTTTAGCAATGTTAAGCCACATCGTTGTGGTTAGTTGCCGGATGAGTTATCTCGATTTGGGTGCCCTTCGTGGGAGCCACCATACGCTTTAGATAACCATAGTTTGGATTCCATCTTAATTAGTAAGTCCCCCTGAAAAATAAAGGAATCTTAAATGAAATCAGATTGATGGAGAACCTCTACCATAATATATATATATATATATATATATATATATATATATATCCGTGGTCCAAAGTATTATTTAATAAAAACGACTGTGAAATCCAGATATTTTCGGTTTGGATTATAGATTAGGCAAAGTGAGGAACAATAGTCGGTGGGAGAGGCAAAAGAATGTCAAAATATCCTATGTCTTGGGTGTGTTTTCAAGGTACAGCAGCTGAGTCTTTGTGACAAGTCCCGTGTATGTACCTGCTCGTCCGGTTTGGTGGATAACTGAATGATATTTTCTGTTGCACGAATGTTATGATTAATATAATACTTTTCTCTCATTGTATTTTTTATTAAAATTACACAGGTGCTGTCACATTGAATTAGCAGCATTCAAAGCTCATTTTCCCACAATTTTGCTTTAATCTTATATTCAATGGTATGAACACTGCTTTTTAAATTGATAAGAATCAAGCGACATTTGCATGCACCAACATTGCTTGTTCATTTTATCAAGCAGTTTACGGGAGATTTTAACAAAGCAATTCGCGTAATTGCTTCCTTTAAGAGTGGTAAAATTTCTAAGTTCTCGGAGGTAATTGCGCCATATTCCAGTGTGTTCCCTGAAAGCCGAAACAAAGTCATTAGCAATTTGTGAAACTGTGACAGAAATAAGAGGTTCTGAAGTAGTTGACTTCTCGCCTTTGGCTATACGGAATTCTCTCTTTGTGTTGTAAGGAGCCTCCGAGTATTGTTGGCTTGAAAACACAATTATTTGGACACCAACTAACGTTTCCTTTTTAAGAATGATCATCGCTGATAAGTATTCCTTCTGGAAAAATATGGCTATAATAGCTCTTATACCCCAAATTAAATTAAAACTGGAATATAATGTGTATTCTAATAAATCAATAAATACGAATTCCATCGTTGTAGGTATAATAGTAATATTCCATCATAACACCTTTTTCCTCCAGCTAAGGATCTTCTGAGAGAGTTCATAGTAACACGTTCCAAACATTATTAAATGTGATAAATAATAAAACATAAAGACTGAAGATTAAAAGAGAGGTTTTTTAAATCTGGTTTAGAGAAATACCTTAAGTGGAAGCCTAGAATTTTAACTCCTATTCTATTAGTATTCATTTAAACAATTTAAACTACCGGGCTGTAGGAGAAAAATGAAATTTGTTTATATAGATCCACTTTTCGAGAAAATTGACCTAACTGAGGTTACACGTAATAATTTATTTTCATTATGACGTATGAGATTTAATCCAGGGTAAATAATTTCCAGGGGTAAAGTGAATACTTTTGTTTAAAAGTGTTTTCCTGGTCAACGTTAATAGATTATAATTACTGTTTATTTGGCATTTATAATATTTTGTGGTTAATGAATCAAGACCTATTTACAAGAAATATTTAATAAGCATATTTAATCATAAGATAAAATAGTTTCCTAACTTCATCCAATTTATTATTTTCGTTTTACTAAAAATTATATGATAAAAAATATAAAATGTCCAGTTTAATGAGATGATTGCATAAATAATGTCAGGAATAATGAATCTAAGGCTATTCAATTAAATTGTTTTTTATAGTTTATTATAGTCATCTCCTTTAACATCTCTACTGTTCTTTCGAGGGTAAATTTTCACACATTATCCAGATCATGGTAACATAGGCCTGAAGGTGGTAGATGTTGTAACTTTTTTCATACGTTTAAATTTAGTGCTGTCACTTAGGATGGTATTTAATTTGTATAAATTTAGTAAAGTGACCCTGTATTTTCAAACTGATTTAATTTCAGCCAACAATGACTTCAAGTAAGTAATTGCAGCTAATAAATCGGGCTCCTTTATTGAGCCTGGTCACAGTTCATATATTTTCGTTCAGCGTCTGACGGTCATCTTAGAGGTGCCCTTTGTCAAAAAATATCATTCGTAGTAGTCATTCTCTCGACATTGTTCACACGACCTTGACTCGGTCTCAGAAGTTACATAGTTTTCTATAGATATTCGGATTTAAATTCCCATCCATCAAAGGTTTCTGTGGGGGAAATTCCACGTGGAATTTCTTTTCCAGCACGGAAGTTCCATGTGCTGGAGAAGATTCTGTTAGGCTTGAATTGGTAAGCCTACCCCCCCCCCATTCATCTTCCACAAGCGGTATCCTCAAACGGCGTCCACCAAGGTTCACCTTTACACGGGTTAGAATAACCTCGGCAAGAAGATTCGAGGACATTCGAGAGTAGAGCTGTTTCCCGCTACCCTCCCTTACCCCCGCGCGGGGAGAGCCTAAAACATATATATTGCTCGTTTCCCATGAAACCGACACAGAGTTAAGAAGTCTCGCCCAGACCCCAAGAAAATTTCCCTAGTTCCAAGTCAGGTGCTAACAACAAAGCAAAGTGACAGCTGAACTATTTTTGTGTATTGGAATTAGCCCCAGCTAGTGAGGTAATTCCCTTTAACGATCGCTACCAAGTGATTTTTCCGACTTCTCTTGTCAACTCCTATCGAAGCCCCTCCTCATTCGCCCCTCGTTTTCGGGTGACCGAAATACTCTCCCCTGGACCGGACGTTACCGCTCTCCCCCCGCCCCCCCCAATTTCTTTGGAGAACCATCATCACTTTAAAATCCCGCTCAGAAGCTTCGAGCGGCCTCGCCTCACGTGCAGAAGACATCCGTGGAGCCTTACCCTGACGTCTCACCCGGAATCTTCTGTAAGCTAACCCCTCTCCCCCTCCAGTAACCCATTTGCGTTAATTCTCCCCATTTGAATATTCTCCTCCCGTAACACCTTAAGATTTAACTTCATAGTCTGATTCATTACTACAATTTCCCCCCCTTCGTTCATTTGATGTAATTTTTCCCTTTTATTCTCTGATGTAATTTTTGCTAATCATTTCTCTCATTATTTTTATGTAAATAAAATTATAATTTTTATACATGCATGTTTAAATAACCCTGAGCTTTGCCATTGCCCATAATATATCTGACCTCGTTGCACTCTTATCTAGTTGTTTCGCCCGTCGAAACTCGTGGTGTTCTGTCCCTTTTGTCGGTTTGCCTTGAAGTTATCGGTCCCTCCCCCCATAGATATAATATGGTATTGATATAATGTAATGTCATACCACGACAGTTTCCCTTATACAATATTCTTAAAGGAACAAAAAATTATCCAGCCACCCTGGCTAATACGAACGAGACTCTTAGGTTTAAAAAATTAGCTGGCATCTCTTTTCAAGAGTACAGTACAAGTGACAGTCAGATCGGTCTCTGGCTAATGTTTGTTGTGCATGCCGCTGTCGTTATTTGTTTACTTTTATTATGGGCTTCTGTGTGTAAAGATCAGTTGTGTTTTGCAGAGTTGCTTTATTTTTACCCTTAACTTAGAAATGAAGAAAGACATAGTCCAAGATATAAAAAAATAAGCCATTTGGGGCTAGAAATAGTACATTTTGAACGACTTGGAAAAGAAGAAAGCGTTGCACGACAGGATATTATACGAGTTCACCATCAAACCAAGTCGACTGGAGTCCATGTATAAATAAGGTGAGTAATTTTTATATTAAAACTATATTTTAGTCTTATCGTTAAATTATCAGTGCACATATATTTCTACCGTGTGCATTACGTCTCATACCTTCTTTTATACATGTCTTTTATGCGAAATCTGTGATGAGCCCGAGTGACGTTGATGACCTGGAATCGCCTCTGATATATATATATATATATATATATATATATATATATATATATATATATATATATATATATATATAGAGAGAGAGAGAGAGAGAGAGAGAGAGAGAGAGAGAGAGAGAGAGAGTGGTTGGACAAAATAATTGGAACACTTGTTAAATTCTATGAATATTTATTTAATTGCAGTTGGTCCTCCTTTTGCTTTCTGAAAAGCGTCGATGCCACTTAGAATTGATTCATACAGCTCCTTGACTTCATTGAGAGGACTCTTGAGCCATTCTTCCTGCAATATCTGCTCCAGCTGTTTAAGACACGACCGTAGAAGGTAACGAATTCTGACTTGTCAGTCTAAGATGCACCATAAATGTTCAATAATATTTATATCTGGAGATTGTGAAAGCCACTCCATTTGTTGTAGCACACTACTATGCTCTTCTTAGGAATTTTTAACCACATAGATGGTGTGTAATAAGGCAGTGTCATCTTGGAAAAAGCACTTACCATCATAGAATAATGTCTGAAACATTGGATGGACTTTATCTTCCAAAATATTGAGATATTCGTTTCTGTTGATCCTACCATGCAGGGCAACGATTGGTTTAAGAGAATTCCAAGATATGGCTCCTCCGTGCTTAACTGTAATAAGAAGGCAGTCAGGATTAAAAGCTTTCCCAAGCTGCCTCTACACATATATGTACTCGCCCTGAAGTCGGGAAAATAGAAAAACTGGAGTCATCGAAGAATATTCTTTGCTTTCATTGGTCTATCGACCAGCCTTTGTGATATCACACCAGTTTAGCCTTTTCTTAACGTTTTGATGAGAAAGCAGAGCTTTATTAACTACGGCTCTTCCATGATATCTAGCTTTATTGAGCTCACTGCGAACAGTTTTGGTCGAAACTCGGCTAGTAAGATGTTGATTCAACTCTACAGTTTCTCTAGGGACAGTTGTCCGATGATCTCTCATTACAATTCGTTTCAACACTCGTGGTCTCTTTCAGCAAGCTTCAAAGTCCTGGCGGAATTACTCGTTCTGCTGGAGTTTTCACCGTGCTTTTTGGATTATGTCATGGTCCTTGATATGGTAGCTATCGAAAAACCAAGTAGTTTAGCTTTTTCTGGTGACGGAACCTCAACAATTCGAGCCGCAACAATTTGCTCGCTTTCGAACTCAGTGAGGTCACGCATTTTGGCATCTATACCACGATCTGAAAGAGAAATAAAAATAATCAATAAAGTTGATAAATGAAACAATGTATCTACAACAAATAAAAATAAATCACTCATAATGCAATTTGGATGAATATTCGTAATATAAAGGCTCATTGAATATTGGTGTTCAATATAAACTGGTCAAATAATTTTATCCAACCCTCGTATATATATATATATATATATATATATATATATATATATATATATATATATATATATATATATATCAATATATATATATATATATATATATATATATATATATATATATATATATATATATATATATATATATATATATATATATATATATATGAATAACGTTATAGCCACGAGGAAAGGCCTCGCAGTTCTCCGTTGTTTCATTTTCCTCGTGGCTATAACGTTATTCATAAATTCCTCACGTTCCTTATTTTCGTGATTCAGTTATACATATATATATATATATATATATTATATCCTAATAACCCTTATGAAGAAGGAAAGAATTATTCACTAGCATTTGAGTCTTTTAATAAGACCAAACCAAAATTAAACCTAGATTAACAAAGAATGATAAAAGAGATATAAAACAGCCTAAAAGGATATAAAATTTTCATTAACGGGTAACAGACGTTATAATGTTTTATCAGTTTTCTTATAAATCTAGATTTGTTCCTTGTTTAATTTTATAAAACTTATTTCCATATTCAAATTGGGTAAGGACTTTATTTATAATATATATATATATATATATATATATATATATATATATATATATATATATATATATATATATATATGTGTGTGTGTATGTGTATATATATTTATAATGAGAGGCTTTATGAAAAAGACGACTAATTTTCTATTAATTATTTTCTTTTCATCTTCTTGATTGGTATTATATTCGCCTTCTCGTCTTTGTTCAACTCATGAATCGGCTCCCCGAAGTTCGTTGAAAAGTTAAGTAAGGTTTCGATCATAATGAAGATAATAGTAAATGACTGTACTTTTCCACAATATATTATTAAACCGACGCGATTTGATACTGCACGTATTAACTTCAGAGACAAATTGGACATATATTACATGAAACGGGTTTATATATTTCAATATATGGTTACAGATTTACTAACAGAAAAATAATGGAAGCATTCAAGCGAACAAAATCCCATTAGGTAATGGGGAACAGGTCGATGTTTGGAAACTTCCGGCCAACGAGTATTGTGTAGAGTTTAAGCTCCTTCCCAATAATGACCAGGAAGTTGGAGCGAATAGATTAAGCACGCACTCTTGCTCGACTCCGTCCTCTTTCACTTTGAAGTATTTAGAGGGAATTGAATTGTATGTATGTTTAGCATTGTTTGCTTTTGTAAAATAACTATGGTTTCAAGGAAAAGTAATTTGCGTTGATTTGGGGACGTCTAAAACTTTTGTATCTTCCTGCATCAATTTTATGTTTAGGTAAATTTACGTTTTTCTAGTTTTTTTTCTGAGCTACGTCATCCTCATTGAGAGTGCTGTTTCCGTCATCTCAATATATGAGTGAGGTAATTGGTCACAGCCTCCAAATTACGTGTGTACTTATATATTAGGTTGGTCCTTTGTTTATGTTCATGTTCAGGTCTTGGGTTATTATTCATAATAATGCTGTAGCTCTGTTTAGTTTGGTAATATATAGTTAAAATGACTTTTTTCTTAGCGGTCGTTGGCTGTAGTCCTGAGTTCATTATTTTCTTCATTATTTTTTCTTTAATTTCGTATTCTGTACTCATATTGTTCTTGTAAAAAAGTTTCCTAGTGTTTTCTTTGTCATTACTTTGGTTGGTCGGAGAATCTGTAACGTACCATCGTTCCCTTTTATACCTAATGGTTATCTGTAGTTCACAGTTGATACATTCGTTATTAACAAATATATGTATGTCTCTTTCACGCTCACTATGTTTTGAATTCCATGTAGTGCAGTGCGTGAAAGCAGGGTTGATTTACATTGTAATTACGCTATTTTCGTAGCGTTTCTGGCATTCACTTTTTGTATTCATGCAAGGCTAGGATGGTGGATTTGACATATACTCGGTGGTTATCGTGTCACTAAGATTTTTAATTTTGGTGTTTATAAGAGTAAATTGATCCTCTTGGCTTTGTTTAATGGTGAGGTTTAGAAAAGTACTGTCTTTAAAAGCTTTCTCTAGCTTGTGAATCTCTTTTTAGGATTGAGGATGGGCTCATCGAAACTCTATCATGCGACAGTAGTGAAGTTTCTTATGGTCCGACGAGTCCACTTTCTAGATGGTCTCGACCTCAATCAACGTTAAACACTACAGAAGACCTGAGTAAGAATAGAGTAAAGAGGACATATTGGAAACAGAAAAGCTTGTTTGATCCTCTGTAATGGTATGGGGATGCATGCTAGGTACAGGGGTGGTTTGTCTCACCGTTTTGGGGGGCATCATGAAGTCATAGAATAACCAAGCTCTCTTAAAATATTACATGCTGTACTCAACCCGAGAAATCTCCAGAAATAATCGGAATACGATATTCCATGAGAACAATGCCCAAGTCAAGAGTCTGCGTCCACCATATAATGGTTCCGGGACACCAATATCGCCGTGATGGACTGGACACCTTAGTTGTGGGATATGAAACCACTAGAAAATCTCTGGCAGGACATGAAAAAGGCCGTAAGACGTCGTCATTAGACTTCAATGAACAGCTGGAGTCAGTCGTGCAGAATATTGGGACAGTCTCGCGCCCCTCAAGTGACGCACCCTCGTGTTGAGCATAAATCAAGTGATATAAGTTACAATCCCTAACCTTCTTTTATCAGTTTGGTGATTTTGTAATTTTCCCCACGCTAGAACTGTTTATGTCATACGTTGCTGATGTTACATATTTTGGCAGATGTTGTATTTTTTTAATACTTATTGATTGTCTGGGGCATATATACGTTATTTCGATTTATTTGTCATTATTTCACAGTTAATTTTATAATGAAAGCAAATAAATACTTTACGACCCTGTATTACTCGATTTTTCTAAAATTTTCGAGGTGTGCGAAAACTTTTGCTCTCCGCTATATAAAGTATATACTCTTGTACTAACCATTAAATTTGATCGCTAATTATAATATAGAAATATTCAACAATACTAGTGATAATTTTTTACTCCTCCAAATTTTATTTTAAGTCCAACTATGGGACAAGTTTGTGAGAACGATTAAAGATCGAGTACAGCCTAACCTAAAACTGGTAAGAAGAGTAATGGTCATGTTATCATATTTTATTGCACAATTGTTTTTTTATGGTAGTGTTCTAGTCGTGGCGTCAGTCTCATATAGATAGATCATCCGTGGACAATGATAGATTTTGGTTGATAAAAATATTACATTTACAAAATGTTGGCAATAAGTTCCTAATATTTTATTCATATATATTTCGTTTTAAAGGAGGGTATGGCACAGGCCAAGGGCCAATGAAATTGATGCACTTGATCGGGACTTCCGTGGGCACAGAAGAGAATTCCAGCGCTAAATTGTGGACATTTCTCGGAAACAGCAAACGTAAAACGAATATACCAGGGCACAAATCTACCATATTCTCGGATAATACTCCTAAAAATCTACCTGGATTTTTCTTACCTAAATGACGATGTTGCATGCCGGTAGTATCTATATATATATATATATATATATATATGTAGGGAAGTAGAGGGAATGTAAGTTTTGTTAGTTCCATATTTACGCCAGAATCGGTGTTTGCTCATTTCTACTTTGCAATATATGAAGAACAATCTGCAGATGAGGATCAAGTAACATCTAAGATTAAACTATTCAAATTAAGTTCATTGATTAACGAATGGACGTTTATTGGTAAGAAAAGATTGCCTGGACATCATTTGATTGCAACGTATATTTTATCTATATGTCATATTGTAGCATGCCATGAAATCGTATTTTTTCATAGACATTAATTTAGGATAATTTGACACTTTCGCTCCTGAAACATAAGTTTACATATGTTTGCCAAACGCTTATATATATCTTCTACCTATGAACAATTTATGTAGTACCAAGTTGGGCTGAAATGTTATACCCGAGTACTAGGGTTTTGGAAGTTAGGGAAATGTCTGAATAATAGTATTTGTTTGAAAAATAATATGGAAAGAATTCGACCCAAAAAGATGGTAAGTGTTTTAGGGTCTCCAACCAAAGACTTCTCTTGATATTCTGAGACCGAAGATTTGGTAAATTTAATAAATTTAAAGCAAAAACGCTTGAAATCATATTTTATTTTGCCAATAATCTATAATAACTTGAATAATAATAATGATAAAAATAAGAAAAAGGAAAATGTTTTATATGCTGATCTCTAGGGCAACTGGCGTTGAAGATGATTTTATTTCCAAATTAGAATAAACATCAAATCGAAACGAAATATTAGAAATACACAAAAAAATACGTCCGTATTTTAAACCTTCAATGCTGTATAAAATCTTTTATATTCTAGAAAAAATAAAGTAAAAAGGAATTGTTAGGTCCTACTTCCCCCCACATACTCAGAGACTGAGTGGATTACAAGTGGATTTACTGATAGTAAAAAGCCAAAATACGTTTGACAGATTCATTCAACTGGATAATACTTATCTGAGAAGTCTGGTGCCATGGATTGATTTAGAAATACTAGGTATTATCTAATAAAATTCTATTATAGAATATTCATTTTCTCATATTAAATTGAGTGGCTCATATTCATGCGTAAAGAATCGCAGGTGAGTAATAACCAATCTTAAATAAAAGTTAACATTTGAAGGTACAAAATATTTAATTCCTTAATTTCATAATGATCCTAGATTTAGATAAGTTATTTAATAATTTTGCATAGAGTCTCTTCCACCTTAGTATCAGCGATGTTAAAAATATATGTGGATTTCCGAGACTATAAAAATTTAGTCTCAGGCTGCAATCAATGATTAGCGATCAATGTCCGAGATCTTCTCAATTTAATTTTATGAACCAGAACGAAAGGAGAATTTTTTCTATCTATTTGTTTTCTTTTCATAGATTATACACTTTCCTATTTATCAAACAATCGCTAAATGAACCTACATATATGATCGCAACCCTTTTGTGATTACCACTTACAAGTTCTCGCTGCACCTTTTGCCAAGTTTTTTATCGCTTGAAATAATAGTGTGTTCAAGGTTCAAAACCTGCCATATTTTTAGCAACGTGTAATATTACGCTGCATTTAACTTTATCTGATTAACGCCTTAAATTCTGAGGTAAAACAAATTGAATCTGCTGTTCAAAGTTATTTTTTAGCAAGAAATAGAAAATCAATTTTCGACGCGAGTTCACAAATTTCATACACGACTTATCCCATTAAGCATTTTAATAAGTAAGTAACTCTGAATAACATTGGTTTATAAAATAAAATAGTCATGTGATAAGATCTTAAGCTTCCAAGTACCTACACTCATTCCTTACGAGGTAAAAACGACGATCACCATATCACTATCAGATGAAGGAATCATAAAAAGACCACGTTATTAATTTTGCCTTTCACAACCCATAATGGAAATGAGATTTCAAGAAATTGCGATGAGGAGCGCAAGGGAAAATCTTCTCTTCACTGGAGACAGAATGGCTGAACACGAATCCGTACATCCTGTAAAGCGTTGCTACTCTTTTTGAACGGCGTTAATCGTGGTTCTGATGCCTATACGCTCCCAAACGCGTGGAACGAAATGTTTATAAAACAGATTAAGGGGGAAAACATGACCTGGCCACCCTGTTTGATAATAATAAAGCATTCGGGAAAGAGGTTCCTTTTGTAATCCCATGGGAAAACTCATTCACTTAACTTCGTTGATTTTTTTGGAGTTGCCCATTCAAACGCGATGGCCGGTACAAGCACTGTAAAAGTAAAATGCTAATATGATGCATCTAAGGCCAAGTCATATTAGATTAAATTGGGTTTAAAATAGATAATATTTCTCCTAGAACACCTATAAAGGACAATATGCGTAAATATTTTTTAAAAAGATTTAGCTAAATAATGTAAATTAAATGAGGTGGTTATAATAAAATCGAATAAGATGCCAAAGCTCAAAATTGAAATAATGATGACACTGATTTTTTCTGACTCTACAAAGTGGTTAATAATTATCGCATGAATATAGAAGCTATCCCTATTTAATATTAAATTGGAGCAAGTTTATAAAGCTATTACTTTTGATGCATGAAAAATAAGCAGCCGTTGTAGGAGTAGCGTATATGTAATGGCAAAATTAGTTATGTCATAATTTTTCAAAATGTTTCGGACAAAGGTTAGTTAACTATGACATAATTATTTATATGTTCTATAAAATAAGGAATAATTTGGGATGACTTCAGCTAGGATTTACTTTGGTATATTTCCAACTAATAATATTTTTATAATGCGTTCAGTTGAAAAATTAATTAAAGGTATAAAAAAATAGTCAAGTGTTGATACGATTATATTTGTGATATCAGTGATTAAAAATTAAATAATATATACACTTATTAGGCTAGAAAAAAAATTAAGGTTTGGAAATAAAACCGTTTCAAAATGTTTCGACAGTAGTGATTGAATTACCGCAAAACACTTAAAAGGTTTCTCTAAATTTCATTTATTTTATTTTTAAATGTCCCATCTAGTTTATTTATACTTGTAATTATACTCGTATCTATCCCAAAGTCTCCCTTTCTCATCAAATAATAATATATTAAATTGTGACTATTGAAAGAATTTCAGCGTAAAGTGTGATATTACTAATTTGGGCAACTGTACATATTACTTATCAGAGCCAATAATGTCTTACGACCTGATTTTAAACTAAAAAGATTTACCAAATTTAAAATCTGTTGCCCTCTTAAGATACGTGTTTACTGTTATTTACTGTAAATTAGATTTTAAAGCTACGAGTTGATATTAAAGTTTGTGTTGTTCCTAAACTTAATTTTCTTTCCGGAAAGGTAGGTAGAAATCTATCAGCTGTGCTCTCTAATTGAAAGTTAACTCACATAATATTCCAGGAATTAATAAAATGCTTATATACTTAAGGTAAAATTTGCAATAAAGTCACAGTAAATTACCTATAAACCACATTTGACCCAGAGAAGGGGATCTTTTATAACTGATAAATTCTTGAAGCCTCAAATGTTCTACAGTTTGGAATTCCATCGTTCTGCAAAGAGAACCTGATAGTTTAATAGCGACAAGTATTACTCTCCTGGGTAATTAAATATACTTTATTTCCTAAGTTTTATTTCAATTGTGTCATTTGAATTTTGTAGGCAAAACATTTATTTATGGTATTTATGAAATAACCTGAATTCTTTGCAAGCAATGCAAATTAATATCATAAGAGATAGGTCTTAAAAATAACCCCTAAAACAGTTTTAAGGAGCCTTTATAAAATAGAAAAAGAATCGAAAAAAATATATATATGTATATTAATTGTGTTTATTTGGAATTTGGTTCTGGTATATCATTTGGTAGATTGATAAGGGTGGGAATAGTGTGGTTGGTTATTAGTATTATTATATATACTTTTTATATCTTTTCTGCTCTTGAGTTTTAATTACTTGGTTACATTTAGCGAAAGACTCTTTTTTACATTTTTATTTAGATTTTTCAGTTTAATCTTTGAAAAATAAACATACATGATGCGTTTAATATATATATCTCGATCATGTAGTCAAGTGTCGCGATTCTAACTGATCAAATCTTTAGAGTAGGAAGGTTTGAGCTATACCTAGATTTTATGTAAAGTTATATGACATGGGGTTTATTCATTGGTTTTAAAGAGTAACTTGGAGACTCATATTTGTTAATTAAACCCTTAAGAACAAATACTAGAAAACTTATAATTGTGTAAGTAATTCGAAAATATCTAAAATATGGTCTAGGCCCTCTGCTATAATGTTTATACCTAGTATAATTATCTTAATTAATATTGCGCATCGATTCTCAAGGCTTGTACCTCGGTGGCTTTATAAATAATTTATAAGTTTTGATAAAGATACACTATTTGGTAATTTCAAGGTTACCGATTAATTACCAAATATCTCAATTTAACAATAAGATTAAATTGCTATAAATATTTTACTAGTGTAAAAAAATAATCGATGTAATATAGAAATTGCCACTAATTGCTCTACACCTCTGAATAAGGGATGACACGTCGGGTCTTTCAATATATATATATATATATATATATATATATATATATATATATATATATATATGTCAGTTAGATAGCCTTTTCTTCCTTGTAGTGGGGATTAAAAAGATCTCCTATGTTTACCATCTAAGTATTCAATGTATTCTTTTTCGTTTAAAGCTTTTGACTTTGTTGGAATTTCATTTGAACCATATTTTTTCTAAAGAAATTAAAAAGGTCTCCTTTATCAAGCTCTCTCCCATTTCTCATAAAAATTCTATCTATCAGGCATTTTCAATATGAAAGAGACTAATGAATTAGAGCGTCTTTCAAAATTAGGTTATATTCTTTAAAAAATATATAATTATAGTTTTAATAGAAATAATATCAATTTCCAAATCTATTGTCGTCAAATTTTTCGAGATTGCTAAATCGCCTTGTAGATTGCTATTTCTTATCAGCTCCAGTCATCTCTGCTTTTCAAACAGAATATTCTCGTTTGATAATGGCTTATGTGAAAGAAGCGATTCTGTAGTTTGTCAGTATTACCCTTTGTAAAAAATACTTATAATTTTCTCTAGTACTATATTTATGGTTATAAGGAAAAATTCAGGCAAAATTTGGTTATTAAATATGTTTGAATTTTAACACAAATATGGGAACTTTCCTTTTTCCTAAAAAAACAGGATAGGTTTACTCTCATTGAAAATTTGATTTGGGTACTACCATGGATCTGATCTGCAAAACGAAAACGTTATTTTGACTGACCAATTTTATTTGCCTTCAAAGTCTCACAGAGATATGGGTGCTTATCCACGAGAGAATCGTCTACTCAAGTAACAGCTAAATTCATTATGGCCTCAACAAACAGAAAATTGTTCCATTATCCACTTCTCTTTGAATTAAACGACACGCTTCCTTCTCGAAGCGTGAATCTACTAACTCCATTCACTAACTTTGCTAATGAAGAAAAGAAAGCGTATACACTCTAACCTGCTAGGAAAACTAGCCCAAATTTGTCTAACTGGGAATGACATCGGATTTAGAGATAAAGAACAATGAAAAAGGCAACTAACGCAGTGACCTTGGTATCGATGATAAGGTCCTTATCATACGCTGCACTCTTATCAGTACAGTAGATTTGATGCGGTCGGCTTCTTCTTTATCTCTCAAGAAGGTGGAGTGGCATTTTACCACATATTGACCTGCAGCTGCGGTCATCGATTGAGGACCTTCTTATTGCACATTATTCGAACCAGTAACATTCTTTCATATACCATATAGGGTTGCCAATTCCTCTTGTCTGTTGATATACCCTTGCTTTCAATCACTCACTTGCTGATGGTATCGTCTAAATAAAGGTTTCAGCAGAATCTGTTTTAAGGTAATTTCATCACCTAATATTTTTTTCGTCTCTTAACCCAACAATAGTGCGTAAGGTGCACCATCCGCAAGCATGCTATAACTGACATCTTGACTGTCGTTCCTTCTCGGCTACAAGGCCAACTAGTAGATCCGCGTCTATATATCTTTTATGTATATTTTTCTTACATCTTAATCACCTTCTTCCAAAATCTCTCCTTAAAAATATTTAACTGCAGATAAATAAAATTTTATTGAACTATTATTTTTCAGATGGAAGCATATATGTGGAGCAACTTCCTTCTAAGAACATAAAAATTCAAACATTGATAAACATGCTTCACATTCAGGTAACAAGCGTATGCTCTGTATAACATCTTCGTGGCAAATGATATTATATCTTGATAATTTAGATACGGACGTCTCCTAATGAGTTCACGCTTGTGCAACGAAATAACCTAAGATTACAAACAAACCGATTCTACGGCCCTTTTTAGTAAGGGATATCAGGTTCGAGATAATCTCGTTAACATGGAAACTCAGACAGGTGATCTTGCTCGCAAATGCAAGTGTTCGGACATATTAGTAATTCTCTTAAGGTTGATAACTCAGCTCGCACTGGTCAAAAAAGAGTAGCCCCTCTTCCCAGTGATTGGATTTAATAGCATAGTTATCAGATTATTCCTCCGACTTGGAGGCATCCTTGTACTCTGGCATTGATCCATCTTGACACTTCGTGAGTTCTAAACAGATTAAACGCAGCTCTCCAGTCGATTTAGAAACTTTAAGAGCAGAGGCGTGCCGACAAATAGTCATGGGGTTGTACCTTGTTTAGTGCATCATAGGCAGAACCAGAGGTACCAACATACCGAGAGCCTTTCGAAGGAATAACTGGAAGAGAATCTCTCGATGTTATTAACAGCGTTGAGATAGGCCGCAGATACGATGAGAGTAGTTTGCAACCTAAGGAGAAGACGAGCCCGTGGATTACCCACACATAGGGTTTTTGCTGGCGAAGAGTAGGTGGAATTTCCCAAGCATAGACAAGCAGGCTTTCAATATAGGACGTAATAGGTACTTCATTCACCAAGCAGAGACCTGTGTGGTGGATCACGCCCACTTTCAGAAATTTGTGCTAATTTCAGATGCATAAAAATTGCATTAATAGTCAACATTTAATTGAACAAAGGAACGAAAAAACACCAAAGCAGTAGCTCTTTTAACACTCTAATTGCTGACCGTCACTTAACGGAAAAATCTCATGAGACGTGTAGACGACTTCATAAAGCCACAAATATAGTCCTCTCCCATTGAGGCCTCTGTAAAAAACCAGAGCAAGCAAACTGTGTGAGTTCACTTACAGGCTAACCCAATTTAGGAACAAAGCCGTGTCTAGTTGGAGTCATGGATGGCAAAAGAATTGCAGTACTTTATTTCTGGACAAAGAAATCCGAAGATTGTGCGGTTGCTATATCGAAAGATGTGATTTAATAGGAGTTAGTATCAACGCTTAGGAGACAGCATCTGCACCGCACCAAAAGAGATCAAAAGGATTTTACTAAGAGCGTAGCGAGAACATCCTCCGACAGTACTCAAATGATACAGTTGATGGCCAGGGCAAAATGTGTGACACTGAAAACACTTTTTAAAGAAAGTATTTTCAGTGTCACACATTTTGGCAAACCAGCAGTTTAGGATCTAGAGAATGGTTCCGAATTAGCCATGAATCATCCGTGCTTGTAGGCCTGTTTCAGTTAGAGCATGGGGAACCTACTTAACAGTTGATAAAAAGGACTTAAATGGTCGAGACAGGACAAAGCCCTTAGGTTTGTGAAAAGAGAGTCGATCCGTAGCTTGATGGGCCATGACCTCCTTCTCGAGAAGAGACGCGCCACATTGCTTCGAGGAAGCAAGGTGTAGCTCTATGCAATTAACACATTACACTGTACACGATAAGGAAATATCTTGTAGGTCTTAGAGAAATTCACGCAGAATTTTGCATTTCGACATGAGTGATGTCCTTGGCCGAAAGGGAACCAGTCGTAGAACCACGGAGGTGGTATGAATGCTTGGACGCAGTAGTGATACCAATCCGCACGCACAGACTCCAGGAGCCTATCTAGATCTAGCGTGACGAAGAGTGTAAGAGAAATGTGTCATCACACGTTTGATCTTGATCTCTCCTTAGTGCACCAGAACTTCATAGTGTTCTTAGAAATAGTCCACGAGGTTCCTTATCTAAACGAGCTTTTTCTTGAAATTCGTGATCGAGTGCGGTGTTACCTTCATGAGAGAGATTTTGAGTATCCGCAAAGCATTAAGATGGTTGCCTCGGAAGTGTCTGCTGCTTTCATCAGACAGTCCATGTCCGATAAACGCATGACCTTCTGCTCTCTACCAGTCAACTTAACTAATTCTATCTTCTGATGGAACATTTGCCTTTGGCCAATATTTTTACTATTAATAGAAAGATAACTTAAAAAACTTTGAAACCAGTCAATTCAAAACGCCAGCTAGTCTTGCTTAAAGGAGCCCTGCCGTGACTGAGCCTCCGTTTACTACACTACCAACATTAATAGTTTTGGTCTTATTCTCATTCTCGCTGCCCGAGGATAGCTCGAAGCTAGACGTACAAGTATTGGTCTGGTCAATTTCAAAAAACGCTAGTAGACCACTCTGTCTCCTGAGTTTCCGTGGAGTGAGCTGAATCCCTAGTTATCTTGTTATTTTTCTTGCTCTTTGCCTTCTTTTTAGGAGAATAGGTGAATGAGATTGAAATCACTTCATCACACTACGAGAAGTAGCATCAAGAACGGAAGGACCAGCAACAGCCATGTCGTTTGCCGAGATAGAGAATATTCCGGCCGGTAAGGGGCACCAACCCAAGGAAGTAGTCTTTACCCTTCTTGTGAGTACTTCAGCGTCCTTACTGCCTCGGGACTACCTAGCACAGGCGGGAAGGGAGAATGCGTTTGGTGTTATCAGGCGCCGAGCCAAGTTTTGCTCTAGAGAATGACTCAGCCATCTGTCGCACGGGCAACTCCGTGGTCAAAGGAGGCATCCTAACTACCAAGTGAATTGGGGCAAAGATAATAAGACTAGAGTAATGATTGAAGGACCAAAGCTCACTCTTCTTTTCTTGAACAAAAGGCACCGGGACGGCCAATCAGGCCTGACAATGTTCAGTAACACGAAAGAACCTTAGATACATTCTGAAAGAATTTTTGAATATTCTCAATTTCTGCCTGAATGTATGCTATTTTTCCAACTCATTCTAAACTGCGAAAAAGATATATAGTCAAATGCAAGTGAAGAAAACCCCCGATGAGAAAGAAGATATAAGAACAATTATGTTTCTGGAATTTGGAGGAAAGCTCCTCGTGAACGTACTCAACATGAGACTCGTCGAACACTTGGAGGAGAATTCGCTACTAAACCAACATAAGTACGGCTTCAGAAAGGATCCTAAGATGTGCCTGAAGGCATGAAATAGTTGTAGCATTCTATGCGTAAAAAAGAAAAACAACAACAAATCGATTACAAAAACTCGTATGAAATTGAAGTAAAAAAACTGAACTGACGAGAAATTAACCAGATAAGACACTAAACAAAAACAATTATGACTTACCATGATTAGGAAAAATCTGAATGACAAACTCATAATATAGATAAGAAAAGAAGAAATATGTATCTACAAATAACACACGTAAAGAAACCATACAACTGAACACAAACAAACATAAATATACCAGAACTCATACATATACACATGCAAAACAGATAAGACAATATATCTATAACGTACCAAATAAAACACACAATATACACACAACCATACAAGAACAAGAAAACAACCATAAACGACATGTAAATTACAGAAATTAAAAAAACAAAACAAATCTAAACCCTTGAACCATATATATATATATATATATATATATATATATATATATATATATATATATATGTATATATATATATATATATATATATATATATATATATATATATTCCTGAATATCAATATTTTTAATGAGTTGCCTTTGTCAGTTATCTTTTTGAATCCTTCTCCAGCGTAGTCTGTGACGGCTACTTTTTAAGAAAGCACTGACAAACGATAATCCCACATTTAAATCTTTTCTCGTGAAATTAGAAATATTTTCTTCTCTCTTTTAAAGAAATAAGTAAATAATATGAATGTTTTTCCCGTTCCGTATATTTTACTTTTGTTTGTACATTCATTTTGTCCTGACTGGTTTGTTGATCATCTTATTTTTGGTCATAACTCCTGGCTCGAATTTGAACTCTCATTGATTAATTTTTAAATCCTGCCACCTTTTAGGAATTTTTAACAGTAGAAATTACTAGTTTTCCATTCGTCTATTTTTTACCTATTTTGACAATAACTACTCCCCAAAGATTTCATGTTTTCTCTTCCCTGAAGCTCAGATAATCAACTTTATCATTTGAAGCTTGCGCTAAAAGTCATAAATATTTGAATGCGGACTTATAAAATTCCTTTGAAATACCATTGGCCAATTTACTATTTTCTCTTTCCATATTCTTAATTTTTTAATGCTCCCTGAGGATGTTATTTTCCCAAATTGCATAAACATCTGATAATTATATCCATTCTCGAACTTCATTTTTACTTAAACACCTTTTGGAAGATAGCTCGCTAAATATATCTATCGTTTCTATCTATTTCCTAATTTCTACACGACTATAAGCCTGACCGCGGGTATATATCTATCCTCCTACCATGATGATATTTTTTTCAGGTGGAATGGTAGCACATATCCTTCTTAGCTTCATATTTTCAGTTTTTTTCAACATACCTATTAGTAAAGCATTGCAAACGCTGTTTTCTTTGGACCTTGTAAAGTGTATTCGAATAAGATTAACCCAAATGATAAGCTATCTTATTACCCATCAAGCATATCGTGAATACTCCCCTATAAGATTACCCCAAAAGATAGGCTATCTTATTACCCATCAAACATATCGTGAATATTCCCCCATAAATATTTTCATAATTAATGCCAGCGATATACGGACAAAAAATACATAAAATGTAAAAGATGTATTTTGAAACCAAATCTATATAGAAGAAACAACTATTAAAGACACCTGTGTGGTAAATATTCATACTGGTTAAGATAAGGAGGAATGCTTATATTATGCATAACCCTGAAGATATGATCGAGAAATATGACGGGATTTAATGGCAAAAAATTGGTAAATGTCCGGAGACTCTAGGGCCCATCTAATCCAAGTTAAGCTTTTGATGGATGAGGTTTTCTTGAGAATTGTATAGGCCTATCTGCTTAATCAAAGGTTACACAAAATATAGTTATGCAAATCGCTTTTCAAACTATTTCTTGGATGATTCTTCATTTTAATGGTTCGTTAGTTAGCAGAGAGATGCAGGCGTTAGTATCACATTAGGAGTGTTAAATAACAAAGTATAGGTGCGAGTTTATTATCATCCCTTTGGCCATCTTCTCGAAATGGCCAACTTAACAGCACTTTAACATTTACTGTAGAAAGAATTACCATTAAGGATAACCTTCTTTACTTTTGTTGAATTTAAAATTACCATTTACTCTTGCTCTATTTGTCTATCTATCGTTTAAAATAAGGAAAATAAGTAAAATTACAGACCATAGTCAGAAAACAATCTGCGAAAATCTTACCACTCTTCCTCAAAGCTTAGATTTCGTTCGATACGATAGTAAAGTTTTGGTATTTTCATACCTGCATATAATAAGTGCTTACACCTCATAATAATGTTTATAATGAAGTGATATTTTACACTTCTCAGGTAAAGCGCTAAAAGCCAACCCATTCATCAAGGCAAAAAGAGTCCTGCAATTTGATATGCATCAACTGCCTATCTAGCATATTAAACTTTCTTCCTTTTTGGTCATAAATCAATGGAGAAATTCAAATATTCCTTGTTCTATTCAATTTTATGAGGGAGAAAATATGTTTTAGGAATTTTTTGTTAATTATAATTGATGTTATTAATTCTGATGTTACCTTACAGGATCCTAAAATACCAGAATGATCTTAAAAACCATAAACTTCATGGCCTTATATTTCTGAACATGAAATATGGGTAATTACAAATGAGCTTTAATTATTGTTCCGTTAAAATGCTGGGAAAATGTGTTTAAAAATTAGTGGTGATTGATTTTGTTTATAAGAGTGTTAGAAATGAATTCTGACACTATAAAATTAGATAAACCTGCCAATATAGTTTAGAATATTCTACATGAGCAAAGCTATTTTTTTCCTGTGTTCTGGATTTTCATATTTTAAGACACCCTTAAGTTAACCAGTAATTTATGATTAATTGATACTGTATATATATGTACATAATTAAACCGGCTTATTTTCTTCTCTCTATATTTCCTGAGACGGGAATTATGATCTTCTTCTGTTAGTAAATTTCAATTAATTTTGTAAATCTGTCCAATATGATTTAGAGCAAGCTAAAGTTATGAGATTTAATTCATAAAAGGTTAGAACTAAACCTTAGAATTGATCAGCTTTTCATCACAAGAACTCAGAACAATAATGGTTTGGTGCTGAGATGCCTCTCGGACATAGTACGAGATATAGAATACGATTTAGCATAAGAAGATGTATCTTCGGTCGTTTATATCCTTTAGGAAGCTTGATCACGAGAAATGCAAGTAACTGACTAACTAACCGTTACACTTCCAGAGAAGTGCTAATTTTTATCATTGAACAAATTACTGAAGGTAGTAAAAGGATAAGCACTCGGCCCTCAGAGATGACTCAACTCAATTCTGAGGATTTATTTTGGGACCAAGTCTCTCTCACTAAGACCCTAATGGAAGCAAACCTTTATGCCTTTCACTGTGCTTAGTGGTGACGGGACAAGATATGATGTTGAAAAAATGTGTACTTTTTTCTACTAATATTCATGTCATTTTAAAAATAACCGAGTAAATCAATCATACCTCTGTTATGAAGTTAAAATCTCTCCATCTTCTATGCCAATCCAACTCCTCAAAAGTAGTGACGTAAGTAGAAGGACAAAAGTATCAAGTAGAAAAGGATGAGAAAAATAGTGTGAAATATAAAAGAGCGTTATATTATGGTGATGTATTTTGTATTGTTGCATTTGTTCGAGTTCCAAAGGATCTTAAACTGCATGCCTGCTTGGCATATTTATCAAATTGATTAACACATCTCGTTAGACAATATCTACATAACTCCCTTACCTTTGAACTTGGAAAAGCTTCGTTGTAATGACATCGATTGACATCTTTGTATTACTTCTTTTTCTGAAGCTAAATAGGTGAGGGGTGCATAGGGATTTGTCCACCAGGTGATTTTATATTTTCTTGAAGAGCTCACCGCCAAATTCTAGTAACAAAATAGGGCGGTAGCTCTCCTTCTTCGTCGGAGTGTTCCTTGGTTGGCTATTAAGATCATCTTAGCCATCCTGAGACACGTGTTGAAAAATGTTCTCATTCCTTCTAATATGCTTTAGGGTGCATGTTCGTAATTGAATTTTGTTAGTTAGTAGTGCCTTAGGACCTTCTGGTGGAATGTGCGGAGGGGGCCTAGTAGATCTTCTCCCTCACGGTGTCCGCCTTTTTTGAAATCCACCTGATGCTGTTGTTGCCTACTATCAGTGTAGGTGTTGAGTTCCTATATAATATCATGTTTGAACACCATATTAAACTCTTCATTCTCCTCTTTGCTAATACTGAAAATAATTTCCCAATATTCTTTGAAGACTTTTTCAATCTCTTCTTGTTTTCTTTTTTATGTTTCAATCTTACGTTGTTAACTCCATTCTCGTCTTCAGTAGAGTTCATTTCTACTTCCTTTTTTTTGCTAAAATTCACTAGATTAGCCATCTTGATTAAAATAGGACTAAGATGAATTCGCTATCAGCCCCCATAACCTTGTAGTTCCCTCTCTCAAGTAATGCTAGGAGAAATGATGATGAATGGTAGGATGAATCCGGTGGGCTCCTCCATAGGGGTAAATCAGGATGGTCTTGAAGAGGGACAGTGTAAGAATCAATTACAACTGTCCGGAGTGCCATCTTCTCACGGGTTTTGTTACCAGAGTTAGGTTCAGCATACGGATAAACAGTTACATGTCCTTGTTTGGTCTTGGCCGGGTCATCAGGTGTGATGTAAGCCCCATTACCAAGGGTTGCAACTCAGTCCCATTCCGAAAAAACTCTGAAACTCGGATCCACTGTGGGCTAATCTCAAACCTGTTTCCTCTCATGCCTGTAAATATGTCATTAAAAATAACTATGAAATTTTAAACTACTCACTTTATTTGAATCTTAATTTTTTAAAGGTTTTTTTTCAACTTTATTTGAATGTTAAAATGGGTCCTGTAAGTATGCACATATAGCTAGCCAAGATGTTCTCTGATATTGGCCTACATTTTATTTTCAAGTGCAACACCTCATTTTGGATGATCTCTAGTGTTGTCGTAGGCCTACTTGTTTTAATAATAGTTTCTCTTTTATTATAATTCATCGCACTGAACTTCCTTTTTAATAATATTTCAATAATGCAATCGCATTTTCTCACAACTTCATTTGCATCCATTTTGTTTAAAAGAATGAATAAACAATACACCACACTTATCTAAGCACTTAATCGCAGCTACTGATCTCAAAGATACGAGGGGTGACTCCGGTATGGCTGCCAGAATCCAGGAAATATTAAAAAAAATTTTAAGATACAAGAGAGTAACCATACAGATTTATGCTATGTAGCTACTTTTATTCTCAGAACCAATATATATAACCTAAAAAGATTTTAAGCTTTAGAGCATAATAAGAGTTACATCATTGTGTCTTAAAAATTTTGCTCTTTTCCTAGAGTTTTGCAAACTAGCACAGTTGCAAGATATAAGCAGAAGAGTGCAAAGCTACATTTGCTTCCTTTTCCGTATAAAAATAGGTTATTTTTTCTTAATTCCCAAATGACGTTGAAATATCTAAATATAAATCATGAAACTCTAATGACTGTATATTATTGCTAAGAAAAGCAAAATATCTTTTAAACTATTCATTCCAAAGAACCAAAAACCAGAACTATTATTGAAATTGAGAGAAATAAAAGAGTAGAAATCTCAACAAAAGGATGCATTTCTTCAATTGCAGTCGGGCTCATCAGGGTCTAACGCCAATTCGATTAAAAGTGAACGGTACTCTATGGTGTATATAAGTATAGGTAAGCATAAATATGAGGATAACTTGATTCTGCTGGCATATTAATTGTTGGGGTGTAATTTCATTTTCTTTTCTTCTTAAATAGGGGAAGCATTGCTTCTCTTGCTTTCATTGACTGCACGCCACTTCTACAAACACCATATATTTGTTATAATTGTGTATGCTCTCTGGTTGCGGAACATTTATATATTTCTTTTGAACTTTATCCCAACGCTGGGTTGAACTCATTGTATATAGGTTTCAAAAATTATATACCAATATCACATCGAGCCACTTATCAGATGAGCCGAATATCTTTTGTACATTGTTTTCTGATGACCAATACTTTCTTTTATTTGGAAGAGTTCTGTGAGATGTTAATAATAGTCCAGCAAAAAATACCAATAAATCAGAATCGCTCATATCAAGAATTTTATTATTTTGAAGAGAATATAAATTAGTTTGTTCAACAATCAAGTTTATAAAATCTTTAGTGAAGAAGACATTAAAAAAATCAATAGGATTAGAGGAAGCGCTATTTTCTTCAGATATATCTTCTGTTGTAGTACAATTTGTGTTTATACTCACTTGTTGTTGCAACCTCTTTGACAATTTTCTTTGCATTTGCTTTGTTGATGGGTTTTCTTTACTAGCAAATTCATTTTCTGACTTTTCAACACTATTAATTCCACCTGGATGATTAATCTCTGCAGAAGCTTCCAGCAATCCGCGCTCCTATCGAATAGATGAACCTGCTGCTACTTCATCTGAATGGTCACTCTCTCCATTAGATAGTTCATCAATAGGGAGACCCATAAAAATATCGCCACCTTCATCAATCTTTTCTAACTAGGCCACTGCTACTACCGTTTAAGAGACCAGTGTAAAAAATAATATATTATTACCCTCTGAAATACTGTTCATAAGGCTGGCCAGAAAGTTCTGACTCAGGAAGGAAGCGGAAAGAAAAAACAAAACTTTGGGGGCAACGGCAACATTAGGTTAGGTTTGCCTTACTCATTTGACTACCAGCCTACGTAGGCTAAATAGGTTATTATAGTCTTACTCATTTGATTTCCAGACTACGTTAGTGTTGTTCCATGATTTTTGTTGTTTTCTGCCACTTCTTAAGTGAATCAGGACTTTCTGGCCAGCTTTACATACATATATATAATATTCATAAATAATATTTACTACAAAATTACTGAACCCTTATATATTTATAATTCTAAATGTAACTAAATTAGTTAGCCTTAAACTTATCATGAAAACGGCGTTCCTAACAGTATAGTTTTTTTAGCGATAATTCGTGTATATTGTGCCGAGCGTCCGTTGTAACTGACACAGAATTTCAATACAATAATAATACAGGAAAAGACCCATACTATAGTAATAATTTGGGAAATATATGAAGCTAAACTAATACAGTTATGTTATTTGTAACAGTGACACACAATTTAAAATTCTTATCTTATAAAAAACGTAAATATATACCTACTGTTTAGTCCGCGTTTGTCACTTTCCACCATGTTGTTCATTATATTGTTTGGGGAACAGTGGTGTCAACTGTAACTATCTTTATCTCTCTATATTTGTCGGCTGGGATGTTAGGCAACATATTTATGCAATAAAAATTCTTAAACTACAATTATTAAACTAATTATAATACATTTTCGTACTGTCCGCTTAAACGAACCATCGGTAAGAATTGGTAATTAATTAATTTAATTGAGACATCAATATTAAGGCCTCTCAAATAGTTGCCATATATAGACTGTTACACCTTGTACCTGGAGGTTTAAGTACATTGAAACTACCTGGACTATTTTCTTGACCTGCGGCTGATTTCTCAAGCTTCTCGCCAACTTGCTTTCCTCCATTCACCCTTGGTTAGGGACGGAAGGTGATGGTGGGGTCACCCCTCATCTTGGTTACAGTTGAGGCGGTGTTTATTAATATGTCTGCAAAGGGGGGTTCAGGGGATATCTTGAATCTAGTTCTCATTCCTGGCCCCAATGACTGCAGGTGGACTGCAGCTATACATGTCTTCCAAACAGTTTCCCTTCCTCTATCTTCACTAATTTCTTTACATCTCTTTCGTTATAAAATTATTGCGTGATACCGCCTCGTTGCTTTGGCGGTTTTAACAGGAAAGAAGAATTTATTTTCCAAACTCTCTGAGTCAAAGGTGAAAGCTGGTGTTTCGTTCAACCACAGGTCAGCAAAGTCATGGAATGCTCGGAACTCCATGAGGAGACTACCAAACCGGAAATAGAAGCCTGGAAGTGTTTTAGTTCAGTGTTTCAGGGATTTGGGGGCAACCACAAGGCTGACATTTATGTAGAATTGGTAAGTATTTAGTGAAAAGCTATCGCCAAACGGGCTGCAGGGTGTCTCTGATGGTACACATCTTTGATGTCCATCTTGACAAGTTCAAGGAGAACATGGGAGCATGATCAGAGGAGCAGAAAGAGCGCTTCCATCAAAATATACTGAATTTTTAACATAGATAACATGGAGTAAATAGTGAAAGCATGATGAGAGACTACATTTGAGGAGCTTGTTTGGGAAGTGATTTACATTACAAATGAAAATCAAGGAAAACTGTTCACATCTAACTTTTCTTTACTTGTTTTGACATATTTCTTATGTATGTTTTAATAAATTAAATAAATTTAGTCTTTCGTTTTTAACTCTACAATGAATGAAAAAATGGCATATTTTTAGTAAATACTTTATCATACCATCGAGAAAAGCAAAATTTAATACAATAATGGCTAATTTGTATAGTTTTTTAAGAAAATAAGCTGAAAAATAATAATTTCTTTCCAGGAACAAAAATTGCGTTACATAGTTTTATAGTCCGCCTATTCTCTTTTTGGTTCAAATCTAGCAAATTCTCGGTCCAAGGTTCAGAAAGTTCAATGTTACTTTCGGCCAATTACTTTGTAATTACTTTTATTTTGTGACAAGGTGCGCCATGATGGTGAAATATCTTCAAATTTGTCGTGAACTGTTGGGAAAAGGTGCTGAAGAAGCAGATTTTGGTACCATAATGTGTTCATGGCACTTTTCTAGACCAAAATACTTAGTGCTCCATTTTTCTTAATGAGAAGTAGTCCGGGACATAGAGACTGTCAAGATACTTCACAGTGGGCACGACACAGAATTCATGAAAGCGATCCCATTTACTTCACCCAAGAAGGGATCATCCAGAAGCTCAAATATTCCTAATGGAGCATCATCAGAGAATATCACTTTGCCCCAGTCTTCAAAAGTTAATTTTTTTATATTTCCTCAAAGTGGAGCCAATCTTTAAGGTTCCTTTTGGTGAATTGATGCTTCTTTGCAGCCTTTCTCTACTTGAGACATTTGCCGAAAATTCTTCGCAGTGTGGTAGAGGAGGGAATCATAACCTTGATTTGGGGCCCTACTATGAGGCTAACTTGGGCGTCTAGAATACTTTTTCTCAGAAGTGTGACCCTAGTCTTTTTAAATTCATTAATGATCCTGAAATGGTGCCCCTTGATACAATAAATATCCTTATCAACCATCTCCTTATATTTCAGGCCACTTTGTTGCAGAGCACCTGTGGTTACACGCTTTATTTGGAAAGAAACATTTGGGGAAGTGAAAAAAAATTAACATTTATTTTTACCGCACAAAATTACACAATGGATTATAATTACACCATATCATTTATTTAGCCCATATTTGTCATCATTTCGCCCTTTTGATTCAATAGCAAATCTCCAGACACTGAAATCCTTGTCCTCAAGAAACGGAGCCAGAGTGCGAGTTTGGATTCAGCGAAGGAATGCAAAGTTTTTTATTATTATTTATTGAAAAAAACCTGCAATAATTTTAATATTAGAACAATCAGGCAATGGCTTCACCACTCCCCACTACGGGGGGAGCTTGCGCTTCGATACTAAGATTAAAATTTAAAATCTTAAAAAAAGCAGCCATGGTTAAATTTTTATAAATTTTCTGAACTTCGCCAATTATAATAATTTTAAAAAGCAACTCTAAACTAAATTTTCCCCTTTTCAAAATATCACGTTGCTAAAATATAGTTATTGAACATATATAAAAATCAATTTTCTAAACTTCACCATTTGTAAATCTTTGGGTTTTACAAAATTCACAAAATTCCGATACATATATTTATTTCTGACCTTCACCATTTTGTTTTTTAATATTACAAAAGAATTAATAGAAATAACTTTGATAAAAAACATAAGTCATAACCAAACTAAGATGAAATTATTATTCAAATACTCAAAAAAATTCCCTTCTTAAATAGTGGAGTTTGTGATTATTCTCAACTCGTAAATTTTAAAAACAAATGCAAAAAATATATTACTCTCAAAACTCTAGGCCATGACTGTATATACCAAGAGTAATAATTAATTATCTATTAGGATACTAACGTTACACTACCCTTAAAATCGGTCTCCATAATTGGGATTTCAATTCAGAATTGAGACGAAATAGACTAATGTCATCCTTCTTCAGATTAGGATATTCTGAGTCAGAATAAACAATTAGAAATCATGAGCTGCCTTGACACTCAGGTACAAGGTTACCAGACCTAAGTCGCGTGCTCTCAATTATTCCGATTCATGATCTTACGACCTTGAAAACTTAAAATAATTCCCTGACTAACCTTAGAAAGACATTGGTAATTACATTATTTAAAAGAGAATGCAAAACAATATGAAAAGTTTTAAATTTCGTTATAATCGGCCGAGGAGTAACGATGTTATTGCTAAATAACTCATTGAAATGTAAAATGGTTACCATGCGATCCGAAGACCTACGAACTCACATAGTAGCTTATAGAGTCACGTGAGGGTGACTGAAAAGAAGCAAATAACACCGAAGTTGGTAACAAATATTGATGTAATACTCCACGAATGCTCAGAAGTGCCTTTAACTGGAAAACCCTAAGGCAGTAATTGTGTGAAGAGGAAAACTTTTGTTTTCACGAAGTTGACCAACATTAAAAAACTTTTAGTTCATCACTAGAAAAATGTTGCAATATTTTCGTTCTGAAAGTTATAAATAAAGTGTTTAAAGAAAATATCATTATTTATTTATAAAATACACCGCATTTAGCAATATTTCATTTATCTGTGTTAAGTTGGCTCAATTTGAAGTCTACTAATATCATTGCTAAATGAATAATAACCGCAACTCGAAAAGGTTGCAGAAATTGATTGCAGAACTTTGCTCGAATTATTGTGAGTAAAAATCTTTATAAGAAATAAAATTATTGTGATTTGTAGGGAACAAAAATCTACGCCATCAAGAAAATATTATGAAATGGGTTTGAGAAAATTAGAAATGTATATCTGAATATCAACAACTAAAGTTTTGTCTTCCTACAAACCTTTTTAGCCAAAAGTCAGGGACAACACTCTTTAAAAATACATTTATGCATGAAACTATCGACAAAAACATCACTATTGAGAAACTTGAACAGTGTTGTCATAAATGGGTCACTAACTTTGAAAGGAATTTTTTTTCTTAAACAACAATGAAATTAAATATAAAACATATGAATACATGCCAAAGTAAATTGGATTCTATTTTTATTTAATTTCGAAGAAATCTGTTACCCTTTCAATGATGCCTCCTATTGTAAGACACCCTAGGGGAGTTAAGGAATTAAAATACCTTGCAAATAGATTTTATTTCATACGAATAGCTATAAGATTTATATTAAAAAATAATAAAAATAACAGTAGACATTCCAATCGTCAATTATTCCTACCGTACTTGTAATTCTCAAATTCAAAAATGAAAAGCTAATTGTGACATGACATTTTATATGTAAATCCAATGTCTAAAATTTATCGGGCGGAAAACCAGAAACCGCTCGTTCAAACATGCGCGCCCTAATCTTGCCCGATTCAGTTGGATATTATTAACATTTATTAGAGCAGAAAAGGATCCATTACTGAGATCTTGTGGAAACCTGAATAAGTCACACGCCGGCCATTTATCTAACCAGGCATTATTCTTCACACTTGAGGAGTTCACAGACAAATTATGAACGAACATGATTTTGACCTCTTATCAGATAATGACAATTGAATATCCTTACTCTCAATTGTCTTTGAAAAAGGATAACGGAAGGCACATTTGCAATCCCATATCTATAAATATATATCAGGTTAAAACGAAATTAATGTCAGATTTATTAAAATAATATTTTAGATAGCATTTATTAAAGTAGTGCCTTTTGTTATCATTTAGGAATGCGACAATGAGTAATTTATACATTTTTCTTTCTGATTATAAAAATATTGGTCATATCTTTTTTGGTTTTCAGCTCAATAACCTCCCATCTAAAGATCATATTAGACATGCTTCATTATATAAGTATCATAAAGCTGTCAATGAGGGGGGGAATATCAGTCTAAAAGAGTGACCAAAACAATACCGTCCAAAAGAATTTGATTCCGAAGAGTTGGAAGCTGTTTTCCTAGTAAGTCCGGAGGCAACTTCTTGAGAATTCATAGAAACATTAAACGTAACATTTACGACTGTCTTATGCCCACTGAAAAGGATAGGAAAATTTCCGGTAAATGGAAAATGAATCCTTCGCGAACTGGGCACGGTGAATCTGCAACAGCGTGTTGCTTCCTGTGAGTGATTCACTATTTGTGGGCAGGCTCGTTACTCGTGATGTTGGCTGGATCTTTTATCACAAATTTAAAATGGGAATGCTTGTTACTCGTGATCATAGGTGGATCTTTTATCATAACTTTAAAATGGGCAGGCTTGTTACTCATGATGATAGGTGGATCTTTTATCATAACTTTAAAATGGGCAGGCTTGTTACTCAAGTTCATAGGTGAATCTTTTATCATAAATTTAAAATGGGCAGGCTTGTTACTCGTGATCATAGGGGGATCTTTTATCATAACTTTAAAATGGGAAGACTTGTTACTCGTGATCATAGGTGGACCTTTTATCATAACTTTTAAATGCCACCGTTCATGGATCTGTTGAGGAAGCAGAATTTGTCAAAAACCGAGAAGAGGACTTCATCCAAAAAAGATCATGTTGAGTGTATGGTGGGATATTAAAGGAACTGTCCATTACAAACAGTTAGAAAACAATCAAACAATAGATTTTAATCTCTACTACTATCAACTTTGTCGTTTAAAGCCGCTATGAGCCAAAGGAGACCCTTTTAATCAACAACAAGGGTGTCATCATCCATCACGATGATGCCAGTTCTTACACAGATTGAATGAATAAAGATCTTTTGAATGAGCACTGTTGGAAAATGCTCACTAGGAACTCGTTAGAACGTATATGAAATAAGGGAGAATATAAAAGTTATTCGAAAAATATATACAGAAACGTGGATATATAAAAAAGAGTTACTTGATAGAAAATATTTGCTAATCACAGTCACAAAACCTGAAATAAATAAAGTTAATATATGTTATACCTTTTACTAAGCCCATTTTTTTGTTTCATTTAAACCAGGTCTTCTGTCTTTCCTAAAAAAATCAAATTAGACTAAGTTTAAATTATTTTTAATTTAAATTTCGTCTCGTTTGCAAAGCAAATGATTGGATTTGAAATAAGTACCTCATACAGAACATAGTAATTGGTATTTTGGAAATAGATTAGAGATTGTACCAGTATTGACACTATTTAAGGTAATTACTAATTTCAATTGATTTAATATTATTGCACTGAATATAGTGCCTTACTATAGGCACCACGAACGAACTAGATTTCAATAGGAATTGGTATCTATGCTTTTATTTACATTTTTAATGTAGTGATAAAGCGCAGATTTAAGAATAATCTTATCTAACAAAGCAAGAAGGAGGTTCTCTTCTCTCTCTCTCTCTCTCTCTCTCTCTCTCTCTCTCTCTCTATATATATATATATATATATATATATATATATATATATATATATATATATATATATATATATATATATATATATATATATATACATATATATATATATATATCTATCTATATATATATATATATATATATATATATATATATATATATATATATATATATATATTCCCGGAAGTTTTAATGGTCTTCCCTTATAATATGTATGTATGTATGTACAGGTACTATGGAATAAACAGAGGCCAGCGTTTCCCAGAAGTAGCACTCGGGACTGAAATTAGACATGATAGAAAGGTTGAAATTTAGGTGCGAATCGAGACTTGTATTTTTCTAATCTCTATGGTGATGATCATGCTTTTTTGCCATGGGATTTTCTCTAGAGGAAGGCCACTCACTCGAGTTGATGATATTTAAGGCGATTGATTACGACCGTGTCTTTTTTCCTCTTCTTTTAAATTACGTAGTTTTGGAGGTAGGCCGGAGAAGTGGTTAATGAACTATATATTTATGATTGCTTTAATGGCTATTTTACTTTATCTACACAAAGGGAAGAGAAAGCAAACTGGGTTCCTTCAGCTTGATCTGCCCTATAATACGCCTTAAATAGCACTATATCTGATGGAGAGATGGTAAGTGAAGTGCCTTCGATGAGTTCGCAAGGAAAATGCAGCCCAGTATCTTAAAAGAGATCGGCGGAAGAGGCGCCGATAACTTCTTTCCATACCTTCCTGATAACTAGAATGACCGATTAGCGTACCACTGCTCCTGCTTCGAGGCTGTGCTACCAAAACTCTCATCCACGCTTTTGTGGTTCCGCTCGAAAGAGCTGTTACATTCTGTCATCACTTGGTCATATCTATGTGCCTAGTGCCAAGGGCACGAGTGGCCTCTCTCCAAAGAGATGACTCGCATTCGTGACCTCCTTTCGTCGTAAGATTCCAAAGACCCGAAACATTTTAGGCAGTGGACTTTAAAATTCTATGGAATTTTTGTCCTGAGCTTCGATGGTTGCCATTGAATCGGTTTCCACCAAGCGTATGAAGCCATACAGTATCGTTATCAAGGAGCCTTTATCTTGGAAGCGAGTAACTTAGCCTCTGATATCCAAGAAGATTTACTTAATCGTTCCGATGCGGTGGGCAGAGGCAGGAAGGGTGATCAAGGTGTGTTTATCTACCTTAAAGCGTTGCCAATCACTAAGATACGATCCCAGTGATTAACGTCCCTTTAGAATCGCTGTCAAATGAACATCAATGAAAGGGCCTTTTGAAATATTTTAATATGTCGAAGAGAAAACATTCTCCCGGGAAGGTTAAAGGAAATATACGGCCGCGGTTTCCTGTGAAGACTTTGCAGTATATCCAGGAATTCCCCTAATGGAATATTCTTTTTCAATTTGAATGCACCAGGGGGTAGAATTAAAAGAGTGAGTTAGGGATCCTCGTTCGCCCGACTACGCTTGCTTGCTAATCCTTGACTTTGGTGATGGCTATTGGATCATAGCCTCTAAGGTCGGGATTCTCGTGGTGCGCGAATGCACTTGCATCGTAATCGAAGCCTATATATATATATATATATATATATATATATATATGGGGGAGAGAGCATCGGCTAGAATTTGTTTTGCCCGTTCATATTGCAAAAGTTGAAAATGAAATGTGAGATATAATTACTTGACGATATTCCCGCAGGGACTGACCATATGAATAGATTTAATCGTGGGTAGGAGTGATGAATTGTTGATATATATGTATATGGGGAGGGTTTTCCATGTGAGGTTTGCGGCAAGGAGCTCACGCCCAAATATAGTCTTACCTCATTCAGCACAATTTGGCTTGTTGTAGAAAAATACTAATGTACTCAATGGTCGTTCTTTTGGGGAGGGGGTGGATCTAGCTTACGTCCTTTGTCATAGATAGCCCGGCTGAAGAGTCAACGTTGCCTAAACGTGTGTTGGCAGCCAAAACAGGTTTGACTTGAGTAACGTGAAAGTGGAGCTATTCTTCCCAGTTATCCCTTTAAAAAGCATATTAAAGGGTTTTAAACGATGCACACACTGTGAGATTTACCGGCAGTAAAATTGACCCAAGGATAGCTCATAATTGCGTGAACTTACGTGGCCGAGACAACTTTGTTATAGCCTCACCTATTTCTACTGTGGGGGAGATACACCGCCCCCGAATTGAACGAAGTCTCTCCCAGAGTTTCATTGGGGTCGTTGGATTTGGAAGACAAGTCAATCTCTAAGATCTCTACGCAGGCATAGATTACATGCATTACCTGATACTCCGCTTGGGAAAGTAGTAATAGAGATGAAAGTTGCAACATTATAAGGGGCAAGAGGTGCGCGGAAAGCATACCTATTCAATATAACCCTCTCCTAATTAGAAGCAAAGAGTTGATGGTGAGCCCGCTAGCCCCGAAGAGGGATTAGTGAACGAAAGCTGCTCGCCGACTTGCCCTCCAAATTTCTCACGCTTCCAAAAAATAGGTTAAAAGAAATTTGTCAAGAATTTGGCGAAAATCGGCAAAATGGTTATATATGTATCTAGAAGAAAATAGTTGTAGGATGTTTCCATCCTATTTCCCAATAGCAGGAGCACGAAGGCTGGGAGAGTGCAGCACTCCTCATGTTCTAGTCTGCATGATGCATCCCATTTCGTTTTATTAAAAAAAAAGGCAAGTTTTCCGTTAATCAGCTCTTGAGAATTAAACTAAAAGGTTAACACAAGGGATGGGAGGATACTAAAAAAGTGACCTGATGAGAGTAAGGAGCAGCACACCGGGTTCAGTCTATATCGAAAAAGATCAAAAAAAGGTTCTGAAAATAATTACATTTTTATGGTTTGACTCTAACTAGGATCTCCCATTTGTTGTCGGCTGATCTACTACTTAGCTACAAACGACGGCATTTTAAAGCTTTCTCCTGCAATTAGAAGTAATATCAAGAATTTTGATACCCTGTGGTACGTGTCTACTACCAGCAGAAGTTTGGTTGCATCATGTGGTATGTGGATGCGTATGGGATTATTATAAAACTTGCGGGGGAGGGGGGATCTCCGTATCCTAATAGCCTAAAAAGTTACTGAAATGATTTGATCGAAAACCAAAATTAATTTGGAACACCATGTTTAGTAGCTACGTTGTAAAGCACCCAACAACCAATTTGGAGACACTAGTTTAAGGCACTTCAGGACAATTTAAATTATAACAAAATCTCACTTTTTTTCTTTTATATAAATTGACTTCTTTATGCTCTACTTTGCTTACCTAGTTCTAAAGATCTTCTACCGTTTCCTCTCTTGCATCCACTTTTTGTTTTGTCTGACTTTATGTTCTACACTTATATATATATATATATATATATGTATCTCTGACAATGTGTTTCGAGTAAATAATTAGTTTTATAGACAAATATTTGGCCTTAGCATGGGAAATAGTTTATCTCCGATATTGGCATGTCTCTTCATGGAATATTTTGAGACTAAACTCCTTCCCACAATTTCTCCCCTTAACTTTATATGGTTAAGGTACATTGACGATGTATTTTCTGTATGGCCTAATGGCCATGATTTTGATGCCTTTTTTAATAATTTGAATAATTTGCATGTCTCTATCAAATTTAAATATGAATGGGAATATGATAATAGATTACCCTTTTTAGATGTCCTCATTAATAAAGATCACCATGAATTAAAACTTGACGTTTAGAGGAAACCAACCCACTCGAATGCCTATATACATTATTTTTCGTTTCACGATAATACTGTTAAAAACTGGTAATTTCTAACCTTTTCCTTAGAGCATACAAAATATGTCGTCCTTCCTATTTAGATGAAGAAATTGTCATTATCAGGACCATTTTTTCTAATTTGTATTACCCCGATTGGTTCATATCGTCTGCCCATTTTGCAGCTAGGAAAACATTCTATGGTAATAAGCCTTCCCGCACTAATGCCTTCAACAAATGTATAACATGGCCATTTAATAATAAATTAAATAGTTTAAAGGACACATTTGGAAAAGCGGGTATTAATCTAGCCTTTAAATATAATAATTCCTTAAACCAATTGATAATTGCCAGGAAACCCAAAGAACATATTAACATAGGAGTTTATGCAATACCATGCAACGATTGACATAAATTTTATATAGGGGAAACGGGGAGAAATCTAGACAAGAGATTGTATGAACATAAAAGAGATATTAGAGTGGGCAGCGAAAGCAGTGGATTATTTTGCCATGTTAGAGACAAGAATCATACGATCGATTTCAATGGAAGTAAAATGGTATTTAAATCGGCTAACTATGTTAAGAGAAGAATCGTAGAATCGAGCTTGATATCGTCAGTTCCTAATTTAAATCTATCTGAGGGTCAATTTTCTTTCAATCCTGTAATAAGAAAGCAAATAATCAAAATAGTAAAATGTCAGCCCCTCAATATGTTTAGGCCTAACCCCCCCCCCGAGCAGCTACAAGTAGGGGATTGGGGATGAAAAAGGGGATATTTCACGACCTGTTATGCTTGTATGCATTTTTTCTTATATTTTCTATCCAGTGTCAGTTGAAAAAGGGTGTGAGATACACTGAAACTGTTCTGAATTAAATTGTCTTCGGAGAATGTGGTTTAATTCCTCATCTTTTCTTGCGATATTGCATTAATTTTGAACATATATATATATATATATATATATACTAGTTGCTTCCACAAATGTTTTTCAAATATATTGTAATTAATGGCAATGTCCTCAACTTAAATTAGCTTCAGAGTTATGCTTGGTTTATTTACCCAGTCTGTATGGAACCCGATTGCACAACTAATTAGCGAGACAAATTGGCTGTAATGTGTCTTCCACCCATTTATAGTCTTGCCCTTTGACCAAAAATTACATTTGAACATGTTAAAACATGGAGAAGAAAAATATGATAAGAATTTACGTACGAATAGTCTTCTTTAAGAGAAGACATAAATTATGTATTTCACTAGAGTGCAAGAATTCTTTTAATCAAATGTCTTTGATAGTATAGGAATTCGCAAGGTGTTACTTTGCAGCCGCGTTTAATCATAGGAAGGTCGGAGTTTTGTTATCTGGACAGGTTATCATGGATTCTTGATCTTATATATGTGCAAAGTTTTCCGTTTTTTTCTTTTCGATCGGAATCGTGTTTGTTTGGGTTAAATTTTGCTATAAAAATAATTTATTCTTCTGTCATTGGAACACGTCTTGGTGGCTATTAAAACGTAATACTAGTTCAATTAATGATATTGTGTAAAGAGAACTTGTTCTAAGATTTCAATATACTTAATATTAAATAGAAAAATTTAAATGATAAATTGCATATACAAAGAGAAAACTGTTGGCCAAAAATTATTATCAGAGCTCGAACCAAATAAAAAGTTGTATTTAACCCTTACATAGCACGACTAGTAATGAACGAAAAAGAGTTTGTTAATATTTTTTTATTTGCTAATTTTAACAGAAAATAAATAAGACTATACTTTTATGACTTATTTAATTATACGTTTGCAGCTCTTAAACGAGTATCCTCTTTCAAAAGCCCTTAGGTTGTAAAGTAATTAATAATTTACTTCAAGGAATACCTTGTCATTATTGCAGAATGCTGAGTCTTTCCTTTCTTTCACTTCTCTATTTACACTTTGTTATTCTTGGAGGTATATCATATTTTCTAGGTATTACGTATCCTTGTGAGGGGAGGTTAGTTGATTTATGAAGATCAGAGTAAAAATTTGAAGAAATGAGATCGTTTAAAGTGCAGCTCTTAGCTAACTAATATTAGGATGTTCGCTTAGTCTCGAGTTTTGTTTGTTGGGTGGTAGTTAAGCATTAATTAGTAAACATGAAGCTACCAAGGAACCTTTCATTTGCCACGTTTTAATTTCTTGTCTTTTTATAGAGCAAGAATAGTTAGTCTATTATTTGCCTTTTGCACGTTCATATGTAGAAAATACATTAGACAATGAGCAAATACATGTCATTCCGTCTTTCTCTTCGTCTACAGTTTATGGTTTTAAAGTATTTCTAGAATGGTAGTAAAATTTCATAAATTACTAAAAATATTTTTTTATATGCTTGAGATTCCTATTCCATCTTCTTAATAGAATCTTAAGTAGTCTAGAACTTTACACTCATAAGATTGGAGTTTATAAAGTTCGTTTTGTCATCTTTTCTTGTTTCTCTTTTCATTCACTTCATTAATATTTTTATTCATTAACTGGCTCTTACATGTATCCTATTTTGACTAAAGTTGGCTGGCAGAAGACTTCTTCCAAACCGTTGAACTTTCACTACTTGCATTTAACATCAATGCAAGTTTCTATGAGAAGTAAGAAAAGGATTCGTGGCGTCATTATTTCAGTAATCATTTGGTGTTATTTAACCATAAAATTATGATTTTCATGACTATTTTTAGGATCCAGTTTGTAACTAAGATACGGAGTCATTGTTTCTTCTCTTTTTACAATAGTGTTTAAAGATATATTCAATTTTAAACTTAAATCGTTTTCCCACAAGGCAAGGGGCTCACACATCAACGCAGCTTGACTAAACAGTATCCGGAATACTGTTGCAAAACGATGTTCTTTGTGGTGTGATTTAAGGAAAATATTCAAGTGCATAACATCGGTAGACAGCGTACCCTAACTGGATTTAATTCCTTTTATGACAAATGCCTAATACCGTATGAGAGTCCACCCAGACACAGTGAGAATACCACTGGTACAACAACTTTGAGAAAAATCTCTAAACGGAAACGGGTAATAATAGCAAAAATGACAATATAACAAACATATCTATTTTCGGGAACTAAAAGGGGAGACGAGTCTAAAGTTTCAAGGGGGTGGATCTTCCCTCTCCTAATTCTTCCCAAGCTTTTCAATAAGAGGTTAAACAATTATTATTTCAAATAGCAGTACCCGTAGTACAATGGAATTAATTACTCAAATTTCATATATTGTTTAATTCGCGTATAAATACAGGCACGACAACGAAATATCATTCACAAATGGCAAATAAATCCGTTTATTTTATCAAATTCTTTCTATACGATGTAAAACATTTTCTTTAACTTTTTGTATTAACATCGAATCATAAGAATATAATTAAAGTTTGGGTTTAATCGTAGTTTATATTTATCTATTGCTGTTAAATTTAATTTAAAATTTGTTTGATAACCAATCATATAAGTTTACACATTTATTTTTATTTATTTCATTCTTATGTTAATTTACAAATCTTTTTTATTTTTTGTATTGTATTCAACATTTCATCATTGACAGATATTATTTTCTTTGGAGCTCCTGCAAAGATATCAAAGGATTTTTTTATTCTCGTTTATCTTAAATATTTTTAAGATGTGTTTAATAATGTAATTAAACGAGTATATATGAAGTTTACTAAAAAGTCAGATAGCATATTCAAAACAAACTTTAAAATACTGCCTATCATTAAATGCTGTATTATGATTCTAACCATAATTTGATATTAATATAAAGCTTAAAGATTTTTTACCGAATCCAATAAATATATAAATGAATTATTTTGTTTATCATCTTTTTATGAATTTTGTAGCTAGCTAGATCTTTCATCGATTCTTGATGCCATTCTGAGATTCACGGATAATTTAAAACTTTTTCTTGCTCCTTTATCTAAAGTTATTCGCTCAATTTATAAATGCACCTCACTTCAAGTCTCTACTTGAGAAGATATGGTATAACACTTCTTGGAACTATTGTTTTAGTATTCTTACTTATTCTATCCATTTTTCTCTGAATTAATTTTGTTGTCGTTCTCCTAACTAAGTGAGTCCTTCTTGGTCTACACCCTTTTCGCATCGTTTAAGAGTAATCCGTTATCTCTAAAACGCGAATAAGTTTATGAATGTCTAATCTCGTGTATTTGTTAAAAACGAGCAAAACCCTGGGTAAGATTTTATCGTTATATTATGTTTGCTCAAATGAAATGTCGTCTTTTTGGTTCAATTTCTATGATCAATTTGCTAGGTAAAATCCAAAAACAACAGTAGGCAAACGTTCATCAGACCTAAGAGCATCTTGTACGACTGTTACTAGACATTTGAAAGCAATTATAAAAGTGAAAAAGATGGATAAGTTTTTTTCTCATAAATTGTATGAGAATAAATAAACACGATATTTCTTGTGTCAAATTACAGTATATACATATCCAATTAAAAGATTGTATCCGTTCTTCCGCTATAAAATAGAAAACAAATTTTATGCGAAATATAAGAATGCATTCATCTTATGCATCTTTTAGGAGGACAAGGGAGCGGGTTAAGTAAGGTAATAACAATTACCCCCAAAATAATCATAAAAAAACGATTATAACCATCTCACAAAGCTAACGAGGTCAAATATTTAACTTAAGTATCATAACAAAACATCAAACTGACAAGCATTTATTGCAACCAAAAAACACAAACAAACTGACCTAACTATTATGAGACAATTAAAAGCTTAACCAACAAATAGAACGAAATTAGAAGAATACCTGAGCTAAACACCGTAGCATAGTAAATAACAAACCAATACAACTGGACCTAAATTTAGTCACACGTCATACAGCTCAAAATCAACGAATAAGCCAACATACAACTTATAACCATCAAATGAAAACAACAAATACAAACAATCTGAATTTACCTTTGTCACATGTCAAACGGCGCACAATCATCAATAAAACATACACGCCTTAAACAACTCTCCTAGAAATAACTGCTAATTTCCTTATATCGCCTTAAGGTACCTTCAAAAGAGCTGTGAATATCTGGAGCAAGCCCGGCCTGCTTCTAGGAATTGACAAATTGCTGTTAAGCCATTTTGTCCAAACTTATGATAATTTTTCAGGAACTGTTAAAACTATGATTTGCAAATTATATGAAAAAATTGTATTAAAAAATATAAACTAGAGTCCAAATGTTAAAAGTACGATATAAAAGGGACAAAAATAGGAAAATGTTTGTTAATTATCGGGCGTATCAATATATAATAATATATCATCGCGAGGGATTGTGTACTTAGAGAGATTCTGGACTTCTAAAAATGACAATACTCCCCAACGGCGTTCTAGTTAATGTTTTTTTAGTGACTGTGTTTTTCAATAAAATCTTGTTATGGAAGTTCGTAATACACTATATTGAACCAACCAATTCGAGTTAGTGAGAGTTTCCTTATTTAACGTCCTCACTATTTAGATATTTGGCTGAATTTCCTAGTTCTACTACTACTCCTTCATCTAATTTTACCGGATTCATTCTCTCTTTCATATATATATATATATGGAAATAGGGGGGCTAAATTTGATGATGTTTATTGTCTCCTTTTCAGGAACAGTTTGACGTATCGGCGAAGAGTCAACAGAATTGGAGAGGATACAGATTATAGTTTTGGTTGAAAATTAGCTGACATAGAGTAATGGAAGCCACCTGGATATTGAAAAAGTATTGCCTGTATTATAATGATTTGCACCGGGTATCAAAATGTGTACGTTATGAATGCTGCTCAATAAGTGTGTAAAACTATAGCGCCCTAAGAAGTGACAAGAACAGCTGCAGCGGAGACTAGGAAGCCGTGGCCAGCAGAAAGGGACACAACAGACATTCTGACTGCAAGCCCCTGCCGGAGATCATCCAACATCTGCAAGGAAAGTTGATGCAATTTCTGAGTAAAGGAATTCTGGCATTGGTGAGAGAAATAAGTCTCAAGCGAACGATTCTTGCAGCCAAGAACAAGTAGACAGCTTGAGAACACCAATGTTCCTGAAAAAGCTGAAGCATTTTGGTGGGCAGGAGAGTATCTTTTTCTTCTCAGATGAAAATAAATTCTTAATGGACCAGTTGCTCAACATTCAGAACACCAGGTAGCTTGCATGCAATCGATGCGACGTTCTCTGTCTCATGAGGACCAAGTTACCCACAATGGTGATGATCTTTGTGTGTGTCTCCAGTTAGGGTGACGTGTGGCTGCCTCACATGTTTGAGCAGGGTCTTAAGCACTATTCAGTAGGTTATGAGGAGCGGGTGGATATTGTGATCAAACATTGGATGGAGTGGGTTGCTACTACGAGGCCATAACCTTGCAAAGAGTCAGAGGTGGTTGTTGGAGAATTTCTACGACTTTACTCGGCCAATTTCTTTTATCCTAATTTCCAGGATTCTATTCCCATAGATTACTATGTGTGAGGGTCAGTTGAGAAAGAGACAAGCGCTGTGCCAGCAGCATCAAAAACAAGCTAGTTGCTAAGATCGACGAGGTGTTTGAAGATCTTCCTAGGGAAACATTGAGGAACGTATGTAACAAGATTCGAAGCCGTCTTGAGCTGGTAGTGGAATTGATAGCCCTTTGTTTAAATATCGCGTTCAATAATTGTCTTTTGTTTTTTTGTGAGTGTTCCATTATTCTTTCACTATTTTTGATTGCTCTATTGTTCTTCCCTTGAATATGCTGTACTATGTACTAAGCAAAAGGTTTCGAGATCTCACTTGTTTTTATAAATTTATCGTAGTTGACCCTTTACACACACACATACACACACACACACATATATATATATATATATATAAATATATACATGCACTATTGAAGTCCACAGCAGTAGCAGAGTTATTGATTTTAACTTGTGTTCTCTTTATTTTCCTTACAAGTTTTTTGTCTGGGTCTTGTAGGCAAGAAAAACATTCTGAGACGTCTTTCGACCGTAGTCGGTCATCTTCAGGAGAATGAACAGAAATGGACTTACTTAAGTCTTACGTCTTACGTCTTGATAAAGTTAGAAAATAAAAGTATAATGTAGTAGTAGAGTGGATAGCATTTATTAGGCTAAGTGGTGAAAATGAAAAATGGTAAGTGTATATGTAGTCGCTGGGTGACCAGACATCTCTAGAGTTTCTTATTTTGTATCGTTCAGATCTTCCTAATTGGTAATATTATTAAAGGCTCTCAGGCCTCTATTTTTCCTTTGTTTTGCCTTGTCTACTATTTGGTTCTCTTTGCAGTTGAGTTTTGTATCATTTCTTCTTTCGTTATCTGTACAATAATATCTCTCTATCTATACAATGGTTATGGTTCTTCAAGTGGTTTTCCACTTCGGAAGTTTCTTCTACTTCTCCTTCTATACTCTAACGGTATGCCTATGGTTCTTCTCTTCTCCTCGTTAATTATTTCCTGTAATCTATCCCATATATTTACGGCTCTTTCATGTCATACCATGTTAGCCGGTTCCATATCTATTTCTCCAAGTAGGTCTCTCTGTCGTCGTCTTTCTTTTCTTCTCGTATTTGTAATTAGCAATACTCCACTATTCTGGACTCTCTGCAGTCTTACGATGTTCGTTTTGTGCAGTCTATTTAGTGGAATACAACAATATAGATCTGCATAATACATTGTATATTTTAATTTTATTATTCCTACACAGGTTCCTAAGTTGGAACAATTTAGTTAGGTTCGCCTTAGCAGAGATTATCCTTACGTGCTGTAACCATTTCTTGCAATTCTCATTCCTATGGCCTTTCCTCCTAAGAAAAGGTCTTTCTTCTTCCCATAGGTATAATTGTAAATTTGTCAGTGTTCGTGCAAATTTTCCATTTTTTCTCATAATCGTTTATGTTTTTAATTTCAGCCGCAGACACTCTAGCCATTGTCGGTCGATGCTTATATTGGCTACTTGTTACTATCGTAATATCGTCTACAAACTGTAGGTATAGTGTTGAATCAAAGACTGGATCTGGGAGGTCCCTCGTATAGATTGTGTAGAGTGTTGGGCTCAGGCACTCTCCTTGAGGGACTCTTTGTCTAAGCTCGAATTCTGGACCCTGATGATCTTAGATTTCTATATAAGCTTTTTGATCTGCAATGTAGTCACAAAGACATTTGCTCATAATTGCTCATAATACTAGCCTCTTAACTTTGAATTTCAGTCCGCATCTCTACACCTTATCAAACGCTTTTCTGACATCTCAGTATTAGGTCTGAATAATTTTGCTCATACTTTGCCTTTGCCATCTACAAACTGGTCCGATCTTGCTCCTTTCTCTCTCTGCTGCTACTTCCGCTATTAGTCCAGCTCTTGATTCTTGCAGTCTTGCCTGCTCTCTCGAAGCGGAGACACTGAGTTCTCGTAACTATGGTTTCGGTGTCTCCGCGTCGATCGCCGCTAATACAAAATCGCAATTCCCTTTACTTATTGAACATTATCTGAGCTAAAAGTTTTCTTTGAATGTGTTTAGGGATTTGGGAGCGTTTATGTCTGAAAAGGTCAATTATTCTGTAGCGCCTATCAGTTAATGATTAGTTTGTCCTTAAAAAATTCCTTAACTGCGATTGACCAATTTTATATCTCTTATGTTCAAATAGAAAAACAAGCAGTGCTTGTTTTGAACGTTTGTTTCTCCTTAAAATTTTCCTAAACTGTGATTGGTCAATTTTGTATCTCTTATGTTTAAGTAGAAAAGTATACATAGTGTAGCATTCTGTAGGCAACCCTCGCCCATCTAACGGAAAATGTCATCTGCTGCAAAGCTGAAGGAAAGTACGTAGATGTGGTGTTGCGTGATGTTCAAAAAGCGTTTGATAAGGTTTAACTGAGAGATCTTTAATACAAGATCTTAGGCCTCCAGCTCAACCCAACCTTCGAAAGGGTCCTCTTTGATTTCACCATGGAAAGAAGAGCTCAAATATCGATCGAGGGCTACAGAGGAACCGAATTCGAACTCGAGGCGGGTGTCCCACAAGGCAGCTATCTGAGTCCTTTGCTGTACTTAGTATAAACATTGAATCTACCTGCTCCAGTGGGGGAGGATGTGATGTATCTTTAGTTCTCTTATAGCATCACATGAATCTTCCTCAGTCCCCATAGGAACGCTGGATTTCAAGTAAAACAGACAGTTGCCGAAATATTACGAGAAAAATAGGTACGAGAAATAATGGAGAATCAAAACAAACCGCCGGAAGTTCCAGATCCTCTAAGTTAACATCGTCAACGACGAATTATACCCTTATTCTAATGAGGGTAAATTTTAGCCCAGCAAATCATCACAAAAGGCTACAAGAGGAAAATAAATGGTAGAATCTCCCCAGCTAAAAGAGAACTTGGCAAGATCTACAGATTCAAAAACCTCAGCGCAAAGAAAGTCACAAGGTGTATACTGCACTGGTGCACTCAACATTAGTGTACCCTGCAGTGGTAAGGCAAGTAGCAAGTTTTACCTCTCTCAGACAAATGCACACAGTGCAGAACAAAGTTAGTCTGCTAATAGCTGGTGCGCGCAGGTTGGACAATATTTAGCAGACGGTTCTGCATGAAAGAGCAGGCCTTATGCCACTAAATTTGTAGCTCCAAAAGCTAGGGAGCAACACCTGGGACAAAATAAAGGAGTAAAGACTCTTAACATTAGATATTGACTTATAAATAGCTAGACCTATAATGAAAACCGTCACTAAGAGGGCTCTCTTCTCCATTCGGAAGAAACTGCTTCCAGGAAGCCCTGATTACAACCTGCACCTAAAGAAGACCACACTGCTAGGACAAGAACTACTGATACGAGAAAACCAAACCAAACCAAACCAATAAAAGGAAATCCCATAATTAACCGAAGAAAAGAGGTAAAGTGGCCACAACTGTAAAGAATAAAAAACAGAAAAAAGAGGCAAAGTGCCCACATAAATAAAAAACAAACAACAAAAAATTAAAAGAGAAAAAGAGGCAAAGTGCCCCCAAAAGGTAAGATAATTAAAGAGGCGAAGTGTCCAAACTAAATATACAATAAAAAAGAGGCCTAGTGCCCAAGACAAACAAAAAATAAAACAGTAAACGGCTAACGAGTTAGCACATAAATAATTAAAAGACTTGAATGCCAACGATGGAGGAAAAGGTATATATATTAAAAAAATAAAAGTATAACAAGGAAACAAATGATCGTCATGTGATCAACTCAACCGCCAATGGTATACACTGGCGGCTCTGAAGGCAAAATGGAAAATAAAAATAAAATAGAAATTAATAACAAAATAAAACGTATGATGCCCACTACACCAGGGCAAACCCTACAATAACCCTTTTTACACTAATTTTTGCACTTTTTAAATCAAGATCAAGATCAAGAAGTCATTCCATTTCTGTTCATTCCCTGAAGATGACCGACCACGGTCGAAAGACGTTTAGGAATAAAATATGTCTTTTGTTAATATTTTTTCTCGCCTAAAAGACCCAGACAAAAAACTTGTAAGAAAAATAAAGAGGAAGCAGGTCAAAGTCAATAACGCTGCCACTGCTGTGGACTTCAACAGTGCATCTATATAACATGGCCTCTTATCTAATTATATATAAAGGGTGTTACAATAAATTTGAGCGATTTTAAATGTCAGTTAAGTTTAAGCGTCTAAGGATTTTTTCTTTTTCTTTCAGATTTAACAACATTAGTCTTTGCCAATTTCAACCATGGAAAGATTAACATTCGAACAACGTGTTAAAGTTATCGAAGCCTAATAAGAAAATGGACGTTCAAACTAAAACTCATTTCGGGCACTTCCCGATTTTTTTGGTCAACATAATCGACCAACCGAGAGTGCAATTGGGAAAATTGTTTGTAAATTCAAAGAAACGGGGTCGGTGGCAGATATGAAAATGCCATTGCGTGCTCGTTTACACCGTTCAGCTGAAAACATTGCTGCAGTGCGCGAGAATGTGGCCCAAGATCGACACCTCTATTCACCATCGCGCGCAGGAATTGAACCCCTTCACAACAACGTTACATCAAATTTAAAAAAAAAGATTTGTCTCTACACACTTACTAAATTCAATTGACACAAGAACTGAAGACTGCTGACCATTTAAAGCGCCGTACGTTCGTTAATTGAGTGCACGAGCAAAGACAAGCCAATGATGATTTTTCGCAAAAAATCATCTTTAGTGATGAAGCCCATTTTCATCTTGGTAGATTCGTTAATAAGCAGAATTGTCGCATTTGGGCTGATGAAAATCCCAGGAAGTTTGTTGAAAAGCCACTGCATCCACAAAAGGTCACTGTTTGGTGTGCATTATTTGCTAGCGGAATCATTGGGCAGTATTTCTTCAAAAATTATGCCGGGAATTCTGTTATGGTGACAGGCAAGCGATACCGTTCCATGATAACCAACTTTTTATGGCCTAAATTGAATTCTATGGATGTCGAAGATTTGTGGTTTCAACAGGAAGGCGGCACATTCCAGACAGCCAATGCACAATGGCTTTATTAAATGAAAATTTCCCAGGTCGCATCATCTCTCGAAACAGCGAGGTCAATTAGCCCCCACGGTCGTGTGACTAGACGCCTTTAGATTTCTTCCTTTGGCGTCATCTGAAAAGTAAGGTCTATGCCAACAAGTCAACAACAATACAACAGCTGAAGGATGATATAATAAGGCATATTGGTGGGATCGAGGAGCAACTATGCAGAGACGTCATCAAATATTTTGTCCATCGAGTGGAGGTGTGCCACCGAAGCCTTGGCGGACATTTAAGCGATATTATTTTTCACAAATAATTGCCATTACTCAAATAACATGATCCAATAGTGAAATCAATAAATTTTTACCAATGACACTGTTTTATTTAATGCTAACTTCGAACCGTCTTAATGGACAACCCTTTATATATGTATATATATATATATAGAATGGAAGATATCACATTAACGTGATGTATATCAGTGAAAGATTACACCAGGGGACACTTTTAATCAGATTTCCTGGTGACTTAGATTTATCTGCCAATATTCGTTCGTTTTTTTATGCTGATTTCAAATATATAATGTATTTTTACCCTTATGCTACAGTTATTCTGTAATTTATATTTTCTCGTTTTTTTCGAAAACTGCCCTTCGGACAGACAGAGAGGGTGCCTGTAGAAAGCAAATCCTTTACAGTACATAGTAGTAAGATAGTAATAAGTTATTGTTCAAAATATTGAGATTATTGTTTCTTTTTTAGGTCTTATGTTAGAGTGATGGCTTCGTCAAGAGGAAATTGCGTTAATGATCCAGACATCTTCTGCTACATATGTGGCTGTTACATGCTAGTTCGTCAATAGCGCACTATATCAAACTTTGTAATCTGCACTTATAAGGTATATTTTGATGTTCCTCTTGGCGATCAAGATATGACGTGTGCCCCACATGCTGTTTGCCATAGTTGTGTAGAACATCTTCGTGAGTGGACGAAAGGTAAGCGAAATGGTCTTCCTTTTCGAACCTCGATGGTTTGGTGAGAGCCAAAGGATCATGTATCGGACTGTTCTTTCTCTCTGGTAAATACTAAAGGGATTGGCAAGAAAAATCGGCACAAGAATGACTACCCCAACATTTCATCGGCTATCTGGCTAGTAACTTATTCTGAGCCTTTACCAGTTCCGATTTTCAGTGGATATGCTTCCTCCGAGGATGAAAATGATGCACCTGATATGGACGTCCACAGAATGGATTCTGAGTCTGCAGATTCATCATCAGATGCGGAACAGTCATTAGCTCCTCACTGTTTTAATCAAAAGGATTTAAATGACTTTATACGTGATCTGGCGCTCTCCAAGAAAGCTGCAGAACCTTTAACCTCCAGATTGAGTGAAAGATAGATGCTTGACACGTTGATACGTGTATCATATTACCGAACAAGTGAGTGTACATTTGTTAAGTATTTCTCTGAGAAAAACAATTTGTATTCAGCCACGATGTTTCTGGCCAGTTTACAGAGTTGGGACTTGGCATCTATAGCCCTGCTGAGTGGAGACTGTTTGGGATAGCTCCTAGCGTAGCCTGAAGTGTGTCCTTTTGCATAATGGCAATGACTTTGGTGCAGTTTCTCTCGGTCACTCTGTCTATCTGCGAGAAACTCACGATGGAATAAGAATGGTCATGGATTTACTTAAGTACCATGTACACAATTGGGTCATTTGTGTAGACCTTAAGATGGTAAACTTCCTCCTTGGACAGCAGAAGGGATATACAAAGTTTCGATGCTATATCTGTATGTGGCACAGTCGAGCCCGTGACAAACAGTGGTCCCCAAAAGATTGGCCAGTTCGGGAAACTTTGGAAGCAGGAATGCCAAACATTGTTAATTAGCCAATTGTAAGTCAAGAGAAGATCATTTTCCCTCCACTTCATCTCAAACTAGGGTTGATGAAGCAGTAAGTCAAGGCGTTGAGCACTGGAAATGATTGTTTTCAGTATATAGTATCGGCTTTTCCTGCTTTGTCATACGAAAAAATAAAAGCAGGAGTATTTGATAGTCCCCGAATCCGAAGAATTCTGAGTGATTTTAGATTTGTGAACAGCATGAATGAAAAAGAGAAGGCAACCTGGCTCTCATTTTCTGCCGTTGTTCGTAACTTCTTGGAAAACAAAAAAGCGCATAACTACGAGGATCTGGTTACTAATATGCTTTTAGCATATCGTGATCTAGGATGCAACATGAGTGTGGAGCTGCATTTCCTAAATAGTCACCTCGACCGATTCCCAGAGAATCTGGGAGCCGTGAACGACGAACAAGGGAAACCCTTCAATCAGGATTTGATGACGATGGAAGAGCGCTACCAAGGCCACTGGGATAGACACATGATGGCGGACTACTGCTGGACGATTAGAAGAGATCAGCCAGAGAAATTTACAAGGGAAAGAGTTACAAACGCAAATTTTTGCCCGATTGTAATCCAGAATAGGTCCTCCAGCCTGATGTACGGTCATTAATAAATTAGCATCTATTTGGTTACATTATTTGTAATCCTAATGTGTAATTCAAGTTTCTTCTCATATGAAATAAAATGTTTGTGCAAAAAAACCCTGCTTTTCTATAAATAATGCAAAAGGATGATTCAAAATTACTTCAGGGCATGATGATAAGCGTGATAAAATGAAAATTATTGTATAATATTAGTTATTGATATTACGAAAAATCCGCAGCATTTAGAGAGAATCTGATTTCAGATTTGAATTCAGTATGCTCGAATTAGGTAGAAAAGTGTACTTTTGTCAATTCACCAAATACATTGTTTACCAGTGTTATTATTAGTTGAAAATGGCATCTTACCGAAACTAGTCCGATAGTTATAAATAAAACCTTGATTCAAATATTCTGGTTTACTATTATCTTTCAAACACACACATATATATATATATATATATATATATATATATATATATATATATATACATATATATATATAATTAATTAAACCCAAATTATCATTAGCGTAGGAAGTAAAGACACGAAGCATAACTCAAATGAAATAAATATAGTAAAACTGCTTACTCGCTTAATACGCAGTAAGTGAAAAATCATATATAATAGCGGGTTTTAGCTTATCTTTAACTTGATCTCTCTAACCAAATGGTTCTATCTTATATTGGCATTTATCACGAATCCTCACATCCTTTGTTCTTCAAGATAAAGCACATTAGACCGGGTAACAAGGTCAGGGTTCGACCAAGCACACTGATTCTCTAAATCAAGGCCGCTGAGATTTACGTCAGCCGTAAAATAACCTCATGGGAGATAAACGATCTAATCTGAATTCAATTCATTAACCTTGCGCCTTTAGTTATTTATTTGAGTTTAAATGACTAGAATATTTAATTATATTAGTTCTTTATTCTTTACTGCTGGAGAGATTTTCTTTTTCCTCGGTTAATGAGCTTCTTTATTCCTCAGTAAAGGTCATTGTTTCTTATTAACGCTGCACATTTTTCCTAAAAACTTTTGAGACCAAAAAATGGAGGAAGAATGTAAAAAAATCATAACATATATTGAATTTCACAGCAAGTTTAGCTCTAGATGTGCATGGAAGAGTTTTTGATGGAGCGTGCTTGGGACCTCTGTAGATGTTACATTACATCCTAAATGAAACGAAAACGAATATTGATATCTTTGTGCTTAGTGGAGCATAAAAGACTTGGATCGGGATGTTTTATACCGTTAATGCACCTCTTCTAACCTGTAGAAAAATAATTGTAGGTGACGGTTGATGAAGATTAAGTTAATGCACAGATTACTATGAAATAGCATCATTCTATAACATTTTATCTTAACATGCAATGAAAATATATCTGCTTATCTCTTTAATGTTAAATTTTTATTTAACCGAAGAGGATAAGATTTTTCTTAGTGATGTTGATTAATTTTTCATGTTGCTGCAGTGGTTTTTCTTTCTTAGATCTTTGGTTTCTCCATGGAAGGAGAGAGTAACCAATTAATCAATCTTGCTCTGTTCATATCATCTCCATATGTCTTTTATCGGTGAAAGAGCTTTTGTTACTTGAGGTTTTCTAGGGTGTTTCCTTGTTGGCAGCCGTCAGATGAACGCCTTCAAATAAAATAAGGTTACATGATGGCGACGAGACATCATGTCTTGGGTGGGCTCAAGAGTTAAAGTTATCTCTGATCATTTTTCTCGCTGTCGTATCAAATTATTTTATATTTCTCCTTTTGTTGGTGGTCTTTCAATCTAGATTACTCTAAATATTTACAAAAGTCTTGGCTGGTTTGAATTAAAAAATATATTCAAATTTCTGGCCTCATGGTTTTGTAATCTAAACTCTATAAGAGATTTTGAATGGTTCGTTGGAGATCACCACCATCATCATCATCATCATCATCACTAACTCTATAATTTAATAAGGAGATTTTTTTTAGTATTTGAATAATAATTTCATCTTAGTTTGGTTATGACTTGTTTTTTATCAAAGTTCTTTATAATAATTCTTTTATATTATCACAAAACAAAATGGTGTAGGTTAGAAATAAATATAAGTATCGAAATTTTGTGGTTTTTTTTTAAACCCAAAGAATTACAAATGATAAAGTTCAGAAAATTTATTTTTATATATCTTCTTCTTCTATAACTATATTTTAGAAACGTAATATTTTTAAAAGGGGGAAATTTAGTTTAGAGTTCCTTTTTAAAATTATTATAATTGGCAAAGTTCAGAAAATTAATAAAAATTTAACCATGGCTGATTTTTTTAGATTTTGAATTTTAATCTTAGTAGCGAAGCGCAAGCTCCCCCCGTAGCGGGGAGTGACGAAGCCATTGCCTGGTATATTAATTATTTATTTGGAGAGAATAACCTTAAATTTTAGTGGTTAATCTTGTTTGATTATATCACATTACAAAATAGCTTTGAATTTAGTAAAGTCAGTTATTTATTTACAGATAGTTCATACTATTCAGAACTTGAAGGCACTTCACAGTTAATTAATTTTGAGCAAGAATAATTTGAAATCTTCCATTTCTGCCTAGAGCGTAGTGATTTGAATTAATTTTAATGTTCTCCACTTGGTCACATAATAAGTATGGGATTGTCCTACAAACCCATCCTTTCTTTTGAGGCAAAGTAACCAACATATGTGCTCAAGGCAGTATTATATGTTGCTGTACTCCCTTTACCACCTTCTTGTGCTTATTATATGGTCAGAAAGTCGCTGAATTTATTAGAGGGGTTTATTTTGATACACACTCATTGTGTCTTATATTTTACATATTTACATATATAAAATTTTATATTTTGCCCTACCTCAGCATGCTTTCAAGGAGTAGAAATGTTTTCTCTCAAGTTAAACTTTTACTTTCCATGCACCCAAAATTACCTAAATCTTCTAAATAAATGGCAAATAGGCGGCCAAATCTCTAGTTGCTGGTTACCAAGACAAAATATAAATTTCACTTTGTTGAAATAAGAATAGTTAAATCAATTTAACCAGGTGCTCATTTAGCGCGTGGTTTGACGATCACATTCACCTATTTGTGTTCGGTTTGCATCAGAACCTAATCTAATATAAATTTATTTGGTTGTTATTTTCTATTAAATTTTTCACCATACATGCAATAATTAATGTAGCTGTAGATTGCATCCTAAAGGAGCACCTGTAATTAACTGCAAAATAGCATAGATATTCTTGGATTTTCTCCCCATTACTCGACCTTTTGTTATGATTCGTTTAAGCGATCTTTACCCCAATTGTTTTCTTTACTCTCTCACTTATATGATAGGTTTGTGATTTTTGTCTTACCTCACGAGATTTTGTAAATAAAGTGAGCTCAGGAATTTATTATTATTACTGTGTTAGTTTTAATTCCTTTTTGTGAATGTAGAGGGCAAGAAAACTTGGCTTATTTGTGGAATGGAACTAGTAGAAAGACAGGTAACCTCCATTCTCTATCACCACGACTTGCCTCCTCTTTTGTCTTTTCGGTGTATTTCCTTTCTCACATTTATTGTTGTGACATCACATAATCCCCAAAAGACAAAGGATATTTGCTGAAATTAAGACCAGATTGAATTCTACAAAGGTTGAATCAGTAAAGAAGAGTGAACTATTGCGAGCCTTTTATTTATATAATCGTTTTCGAAGGTTACTAATGTCCACTTTGACCATAGGATATAAAGTTGGTGAGATCTTTCACCCACTTGCTTGTCATCTTTGTTTATTTTCATTATTCATGTTTTAGTTTGATTAATTTTGTGCTTTCTATAATGAGTGATCATGCACTTAAAAAGTTATACTTCCTTACTTTCTTTAGTCAAAAGTTCAAATAATTAGTTAATTATGGTTGGAAAACCAAAACGAAATAATATAGGCATTGCTAGTTTATATTCAACATCTTTGTAACAATAAGACAAAAAAATTATTCCCTCTTTTTTCAAGCCTTGCATAAAGAGTTAAAGTGTTAGCGATTTTATGTCTACTAATTGCATATTATATAAGCATGTGTTTACATTTTTCACATCAGAGGCGAGTTTGCCATATATGTAACCCTGTTTTGACCAACAACACTATAAGAAACTAAGTTCTCTATAATCGGTTTCCTTGTTTCGTTTTCATTTTATAGTATTTAAATTCTGCATAACTGTTTAAAAAAGAGATTTTCGAAAGCTTCCTGATTTTGGAGAAATTTAGAAAGGAATTTTGGCAAGGGAGGGAAAACTTTGTATACAAACTCCTAATTTGACCGATTTCCGTCAAGAAGATCATTTTATACTAGTAGATAATATTATTCAGTAAAATCTGTTTTGAAAAAATTGTATTTTCAATGGAACGTTGAAGAAGGTGTTAATACCTTACGTTATAAAGAGGACATATCATAAGCAAAAACAATTTTTTCTAGAGGCAATGTTTAAATAGTTTAATATTTATTTAAATAAATAAGCAGAGGTGAGTCTAAATCATTTGTTTTGCAATATATCTGTAAAATATAGTAAAATTCATTGTATATCAAAATTTCAAACGTTTATTAGCATTAATTGTTGATTAACACCAAAGATATTACCTAAGGATATAAATTAGAATAAATTTATAGAGAAAACTTGTAAGGAATTATACAAGTGAAAACCTATAACACCCTAAAAAATTCATAATATTTCTTAGAAAGAATCATCGTTATAAATCCTCTGCCTTATAAACATGGATGTTTTTATCATATTATTACTTACTTCTTCTGGTTATAAATTATTTTGGGGGGCGGTATCTTAAATTTAAGGTTTTGCGAATCTTTTGACTATAAAACACGCAAGAAGATATTGAAGGTAGCATAAGCATCCTTACTGCTTCTCAAACCTGGATTACATGCCCCTATTATTGAATGAGGATCTTTAACTATTATCTCTAAAACAGTTTCAATTTCTCTGCAAATTTCTACTAACGAACTTCCTGCAAGATACGCCTTTATTTCAATGACGCTTTGAATTCGAGAGATAAAAATGAAAATCAATTTTCATCTCTTTTCCGCATAAAATTAGAAAAGAATTTGTCTAGCTTTTCCTCTCTGGTAGAAGTTTTTGTCGATAGATTGCCATTAGACTCTTTGACCTTTATAATACTTTATGTTATGGGTTTTATTATCTTTTATTCATTAGAATGTGTGTATTTCAGTATATGTACCTTATATCCTCACTCTTATATAACTATGATTACCTAACGATGTTATTTCTACCAAAATGAAATTTTAAAAGATATTAGTAATGAATATCATTGTTTCAAATGCTTGTAGTTGTCTTTCTCCCAAATCCTCTCTTTAAGATAGGAGAATGTGTAATCAAAAGAAATGAAGAATTTATTGATTTATAAATGACGCGATCCTTTTGTAGACACAATTATTCCTGCTTTCTTATACATTTATTCCTATCGGCTGTTTGTCAATTTTGACGTACATGGAAAAGACATTTTATGGCTCCTATTCTTTCTCTTCATTTACATTCTCTTTTTTCTCTTCTCCTTCTTATGACATAGTTTACTTAGTGATTACTTGACCATTTTTGGAGTAGAACATTTCCTTTTGTTTGAAATGGGTTTTATGGAAAGTAAATTACCTCGAAAACTGAGGATAATAAAGATTTCCGTTTTTAACTCAGATGCATTTAACTTTGTTAAGGTGAATTAAGAATGAATATTCAATAAAATATATGAAGTGTATGTGATAATGTATGTATTACGTGGAATAAAATTTTAAAAAATAGGAAGAATTAATCTGGAATTAATGGAGAAAATATTAGTCGAATAATTATAATTGATTATACTGACCTATTCCTATTTTCTCTAAGATATTAGTAAGGTGATAACTTTTAGGTTAATTTAGATATGAAAAATATGTAAATATTGATGTATTGAAGCGGGAAGAGAGAAAAAACATGTTTCAATATCCGTATTGAAATTTAATTTTTCTTAATTTCGCAATGTTAGGTAAAATTTTACAAAAACCCTAAGATTTCATGTAGTTTAAAGCCACTATTAGGTGTTTTCTCTATATGCATCCATTTTTATCAAATTTTTAACTATTCTTAGTACGCAAGTTCCTTACTGACTATATAAAAATATATAAATACATATATATATATATATATATATATATATATATATATATATATATATATATATATATATATATATATATATATATATATGCAAAAAATACAAAGTACTTTCGAGAAATATTATCAAAGACGAATATGAAGTATAAAACCAAATAGATAAGGTCTACTTCCTGAAATTCCAACTGTGAGCACATAATGTAGACATTTAGGTCACTAAGATAAAAGCATGCATACCCACCTAATTGTGAATACATAAAAGTGAACGAGAAAAACATAATTAAATTAATAAATCAAAGGGCTAAGATTTAAAATGCACAATTTCGTTATAAATAAGCGTTTTAATAACAGAGTCCAGTTTAAAGAGGCCAGAGAATATATTAAAATTAGGCGAGGAATTAATGATTGAGCATTAAACATTTTCCTGTGCGATTTTTTTGCATTTATTGCTCTACTCACACGCTACTTTGTGAGTTTCTTATATATATATATATATATATATATATATATATATATATGTTAGTAAAACCACTGTATAGGAGCCAAAGTTTAATTTACGAGACTAGTTTAGCTATGTAGTTTATCATACGCTCTTCAGTTGTATATTGAGAATGCGATTGTTACAAAAGTCTCTAAATAGCGTACATATCAGAAAAAAACACAAAGAAACACAAAACGAGGGAAAGGGTCATAAATCAGGCCGTGTGAGTTTAAGATCGTTGACTAAGCTGTTTACGATGAGGTTAGGTGAATGGAGGCTCCATTTCAATTGCCCATCTGACAAATTAAAATTGGGAATTTCTCCTATTAATATAGATTCTCCTATTTTTCTTTTACAGATATCTTTACGGTAATAGGCTTCTTGAATCAACCTTTGGTTGAGTATGTTAGCTCTGACGATGAGTATCGTGGTCATTTTATCGAAAAGCGCTTGATGACAAAGGTTTAAATCCAACTCGTTTATTCATTTTCATATAACGGTTAAAATAGTTTGCCCTATTGTGCGTTTCTATATCTCCTATTTTATTTCTAAGCTGTAATGGTTCACGTAATTAATTTCCAGTTTTTATTTATTTGGACCTTTAAATACATATATATATATATATATATATATATATATATATATATATATATATATATATATATATACATATTTATATATAATTTCCTAAATTTATCGAATTAATGAAAATATTTAAATATATTCACAAAAAGTGCAGGTATTTTCAAATTGCTCACAAAAATACCTTAAGTAACTTCTATTTCCAATAAGGTATGAGAATTGTCGATTATCATAGTTTCTCTCCTCGAACTAAATCAATTGCAAGACCTTTCAAACTTAACCATTTCAACATGAAAGAAAAAAAATCAATTTCAATCAGTCATTTTTGAAGCTATTAATACTCTTTGATATAAAAATGGTACACGTAATCTATATTCGCAACCATAAATTCGTATTTTTCTAGCGCTTATGACACTTGAAGAGCATTTTCTTGCACAAAACAAAAGGCCAACACACAACTTGCGTAAAAGACATGGCTCAGTGGCCAGACAGGGAAAGAATAATAACCAAAAGAGATGAGAAAAATAAATAATAAAACTCGTGCCAGAACTCGACTCTCAAGACCAGTACAGCCATTACCTGCATTGAATAGACCGTTAGAAGTGATCATTTGACATTTCTATAGGAATAACCTGTCCGATAGAGAAATATTAATCCCAAAAGATTCGGCGAAATTTCCTTTGTATGTATATGAGCATTGCAACCAAATTATAAGGGTGAGATCATGTCGTCTGTTGATGCAAACTTTTATGAACATTCCACATATATGCACCTTCCAGGTGTTCTCTCACTCACTCTCTCTATCGATTTATATATATCTATATATATATATATATATATATATATATATATATATATATATATATATATGTGGATTGCCTTAATTCTGCCGTCCTTTGCGCTCTTCCAATGTCCTTTTCTCTTGCCTTCAGAAATTTAGTTTCTTATCTCAATGCTCATTTTCTTAAAGAGAGCAAAAGACGGAACAATGAAGGCAATGTTTATATATCGTAAGTGAGAAAGGGTATGTGATAAGTGATTGAATACAATGGTGTAGCAAATAGAAAACAATTTTACCGTGGTAAAAATGAATTAGAAGACGATAATGCAAATCAAATCACGGTAAAGTTAGAGCATATAGACAAAAGATAAGATGACTATCATACAATTTATGGTCAAAGTATAAGGAATTTATCCATATAATTTTAGCTATAATTAAGTCTACGGGTTCAGTAAAGCTGCTTTCATGAGCATCTTTTCCTCTACGACATGAATTAAATATTCACATGATGAGAGAGAGAGAGATTTAAAAAGTTTCAGGCTTGTTTGGAAACTCCATACAAAACAAGATTCCACAGTTCAGAACCATTTTTTCCTTACATTGTTTTTTTGTATTCAAAATTAGGCCATTTGGGTCATTCTATCACTCATCATTCAATTCTCCTTTGACATCAGTGAAATTTGTTAACAAGGCATGAATAAATAAAATGACGATTGACATTTATTACAGACGAATTGTTTCTCTAATTTTCATATCCTTAAATTTAATTTCGTAAAAAATTAGCATTACTTATATAATAATAAAATAATTCGAAATTATACATATATATATATATATATATATGAATATATGAATATATATATATATATATATATATATATATATATATATATATATATATATATATATATATATATATATATATATATATATATAGAGAGAGAGAGAGAGAGAGATACAAAAAGACAAAAATGTCTAGCCCAATAAGGACATTATAAATACTGTATATGAATGAAAATGAAGATTTTTTCTTTAAGTAAAGAGTAAAATATGCAAAAGACTGTAAAAGGTAACTACAGCTAAGTACCATTTCACTTTCTTTCTAACATTTATGACTAGGAGAGCACATATTTTACGGGACAGTTATTCGGCTTTCTAGAGTTTCTCATAATCGTTATATTGCACTTCTTATCTAATTAATGTAGTAGTAAGTAAAATGCAAACATAATACCCCGAAGCTGATCGTAAGACGTTATATATAATTTAAACATTATTATTTGCGTATTTTACATTACACTTCATGATTAATGGTTTTCTCACTTTTAGGTTTCTCACTTGTATTTACTGGGTAGCGTTCATTTAAATGTACAAAAGTCTGGCGAAAAAATAAGATTTTCTTTGCCTTCGCCCAATAAAAGTTCGAAAGGGTCAGAACCCGGCAACGGTTTAATATCATTAAACACATCGAGGCTCTCGTCCAATAGTGCCGAATCGTCGGACAGGAATTCCTCAATGTCACTGGCACTACCTAAGGATCCTCTGGAGGAAGAGTTTGCAGACGAAAAGGTGCTGAACGAGGGTGTGGAAGTTGCTGTAAGTGAGACTGTGGATGGGAAAAAGCAAGGCTGTTGTGAGGGACCAATGGGTAGGGAAATGGAGGCATTGTTACCAATTGAAGCGCTAACCTGGGGGTTATAGGGCTGCCTTACTTCGTCCTCCTGAATGGATGATGAATCCAAGGAATAGAAATTACTGTCTGAGGCATCGTTAAGTACTCGGCTCAGAGCCTGAATGTACTGGACAGCTAGTTTGAGCGTGGATATTTTTGTCATAGTATTCGAAACCCGTGTCTCGTATGCCTCTGGCAATGCCTTTCGAAGGGATTCAAAGGCAGTGTTGATTTCTCGCATGCGATGTCTTTCCCGTGCGTTGGCCGTCTTCCGTCTATACTTGGATAAGGGCGCTGGGCGAGATTTAGACCGCTGCTTCTTTTGAGGCACCTCCTGTCGTTCTTGCCGCGTCCGCTCCTGCTGAAGTCGCTTGATGAGAGTCCGTGGACGTAGTCCATATTTTTCTTCGCCTCTTGAGGTTGCTTCAAGCGAAGATGAAGACGAAGATGATGAACCTAACCGATTATCATTATTATTTGTGTCCATTATGCCCTCATCATTACATTGCCGTGCCGATTCCGCCATTACAACAGTTCGGTCAATAGCCACTAAAATAAATATTTTACCATCGTATGACCCACTGCAGAGTTTCAAGTATAACTATTCACACGTATTTACACGTCACTGAAATAGCGGCTTATCAGCGTTTTTAACTATGCACACAATAAATTCACTATTAAAAATTTATCATAGTCTAATACTCTTGTTTACGATCTTCTGTAGACGTTGCGTATGGAGGCGATTTGGCTGACAGGCGATTAATCCGGATATGGTGAGGTTCCACCTGAAAATGGGAAAAACAGACCAAATTAGGCATATATATAGGTCATGAATTATATATTATATAATCACCCCAAATATTTTATTTTTCTAAAGTAAAATAAATGATTTGCCAGTTAGAATGAAGGATTAAGAAGCCATCAAAACTTTACTCCACATTATCACAAAATAATAAAAATAATCACCTTTACATCCCTTAACGTCTTGAAAGACCAGTCGACAAAATCTCGGTCGGAAAATCGCGTCCAGTCAGTATGGATTCAACGAAACAACTGAGATTCACCTGTTGCCCTGAAGAGCCCCACACGTGCCCCTAAAAATTACGTCATAGGTTGGTGGCTCTTTATTTTCACTTTTTCGATAATAGCAGCGACGCTTTCAAAATTTATTCTTTGATAACGTCCCTTGTCCATGTAATTTCATGTTCCTGTTCGGTATCCAAGTTAATGAAGGAAATATTTTTGAAAAATAAAATATTACACGAAAATAAAACCCCGTTAATTCTTCGCGTCACCTGTGGGTACAGGTAGGTCACTCCACGCGTGGCCTTTTACTCTCACACAGCAACGAATAGAAGATGGATGTAGATTTATTTTGGAAATGGATACAAACTGAAGTGAAATAAATGAATCTTTACACGGGAGCAATTAAAATTAAACTTTTCTTTGTTATTTTTTCAAATGGAGAAAAGAAATGGTAATTTTTTACAGTATAATGATTGAATTAAATAGCGGTCAATGACTTATTTTTCTTTTCTTTAATTGGTGGATGTCAAATTTAATTAACTTTGCCAGATGTGTCTGTGTCTGTCGAAGATTATTTTTAAAAATAAAGTAACTTCATTTCTGTAGTTTTTTAATTTTTTATATTTTCTGTCTTTGTCCGTATGTATCTAAGAGTTTTTGAACGCAAATCATTGTTTTATTGCTTTGTCAATTAGTATTAAGGTAAAATAGACTGTATTTAACATTAAATATCTGCCTTGTATATAATAATTTAACCTAGAACTATTTCAACATTTTTCACAAGATTTCTTGCATACCGAAATTTAGGAGCTCAATCTTTGCAAAAAGAGATTATAAATTGATCTTTTACATTTCCCCTTAAACTAAATTGGATTGCTTATACTTTACCGAGTCGAACAAATCTTCAATTTCAAATCTATAAAACTCGCAACTTGATAAAATAAAAAAAATGTGACCACCCCAAAGTTTTCATTTGCACCTGTATGATCATGTGTTTAACAGTTTTGAGGGGGTCTTAACTGAACTTGATTTTGTTCATTTTATTTGGAAAGTTATTCCTGTATTAAGAATATCGAAAGTGAAATACATTGACTCATATGAAAAAATATATTTTCACTAATTTTTGCTAGATTCTTTAATTTAAACAGTGAAAAATGAGGAAAGAATTTGAATTAAGTATAAAGGAGCTTTGTAAATGAAAGTAAATGTAAAGTACTAAATAAGATCTCAGAATACCTAAAAGTATTAATCTAAATGAAAGATTATATTTTAATTTAAATCGGTTTTCCATTTGTCGCTAATTAGTGATTCCTCAATCACAAAAACAACAAATTAAACTTGTACGTCCATGATATCACTGCCTTGAGATTCGACATAAAACAGAGATATGTATGATTGATTGTCACATATATGGTGTCTAAGGTGATGGTATCTTTCTAAGGAATGATGAGAAGAGCAAAGGTTCCTCACTTACACAGTATAATAAAACACTGCAGCTTTTGCGTAATGTCTAATGAAACAGGCTTTTTGTTAAAGAGAAATAAGCTACCCTACATTTAAATTTAACCCTGTTGTGACCTGTTGAAGGGCGCAAGAAATGCTTTAGTGAATTCATATGAGGTACCTATGTAAGTTCCTGAATCTTTCGAACTATATGTTACCCACTGCCCGAAGGCGGACGAAGAATCGTGCAAAAGACCTCTAGCCATTTATTTAACACATTTTTTCTCGGAACACTTAAAAGAGTTTAGGGCTGTTTTTCTTGAGTCATTCGTGTTTTCGTGGTATCATCCGCGATTCTATTGATAAGAGAAGGTACAGGGAATAAATACAAAGGCTTAGAATAAGTTATAGAAGTAATCGGATACACATTATTATTGAGTGAAACTAATGTCAATTTCTTTCTTTTTAAAGATAAATATATGAAAAGGAGTAAAGCTGTTTTTTTTTAATTGAATAATTGAAATGGAAGAGAGGATGTGCATCTATGGTTTGTGGTTGGGTGTGAGTTAAAGTTATGAGAAATCAGTTCGAAATTACCTCTCTCGTTTCTTTAGGTTTTATTACGTTAAAAAAAATTATAATTATTTTATATTTGTACGTTTAAGCTGTATAACATACTATCAAATTATTAATAAACAACCTATAGTAATCATCAATGATATTTATTGAGCGTATTTTGAAAATAGTTTGAATTTTAGCATTAATTTAATTTAAATAGAAAGTAAGCAAAGAAATATTAGCAACAGGGAAATCAGCAAATTCATTATAAGTGAATTTGCGAAAGGTACGTAGTGAAATAACATGTAATAAATGATTTTGATGTAGGACAACTTAGTAATAATTTAGATTAAGTAAGCTAGAAGAATAGAGGAACTTTTCCTGCAACGGATCCTACTATCCTTTTCAGCGTTTTACATTCCGTTTCTGGACGTTTTAACATCCACGCGTTTTTGCTTTGCCTAAATTCACCTGTGTCTTTATCACTTATTTCATAAGATTACTAGTAGAAATGCCACCGTCAGATTTCATCTAACTTGATAATAAGGGAACTCAGGATAACATTGAGATTAAGGGAAAATTCTGATAATAAATGAGCGACTCTGTTCCTTCATCTCTTGACTATGAACTGACTCTTTAAGTAAACCTTCAAATTCTGGAGGAAAAGGGGTTTCTTAAAATCCTAGGAACAAATTTCTTAAAATAAAGGAATGCTTTAGTACGAACTTGTTTCGCTTGAAGAATTAAATTACATGTATTATGGTGACAGATGTACCAAAGTTGGGGTCATCACCCGACAGATGAACCTAAGAGACAAAAGACAGTTTGAAAGGTCGAAGGGCGACGCTACAATGCAGTGTTATAGAACCGTGAAGAAAAGTTAGCACCGTTCGATGACTTGGGATTACGTGTCGACGAAAATTCTTACTTCGTGTCCTGAGGCTATAATGTCGAGGTAGATACTGTAAATTCTTTCGTAGGCAAATACCTGTATCAGAGACAATGCTTTTTTTATGAGTTAGAAAAGGAGAAAGAGCGCTTGAATATCCTCTACCCCCAGAATGGGCATTTAAATAAGTTACCCCTAAATTTCTGCTCTTATAGTGGTCAATATACAAACATATTCGCTCATTAGTGTATGTTCTATAGCAGAACTTTTAAAAAAACGTAATGTAAATTTAACTACGTTAGGGTGTGTTAGGTTCTGTTGTATATCGTATACGGTGGATAGAATGTGTTTGTTAGAAACTAAGTTTAGTTTAATAAACATCTTACTCCTTAAGTGCAGGTTATCCAATATCCCTAACTTATAGCATTCTGGTGAGTATATCTTTAAGTGATACATGAAGATTAAACGTAGTAGTAAATGAATTTAAGAGAGTAAGGGAAGGAAGAACTAAAAAATAATACCATATTAACTGATATTATTATTGGCCTAGAGATATTTTAGGATTCATCACTAGATCAAATTATGAGCATTTATATTATTTGACTGTAGTACATGAAATAACTAATGAATGTTATACATAAGAATAAAAATGTTGAGCACTGTTCTTTCGGTTGGAGAGAAAAAAAAGGTTAGCAGTATTAATTTGAATTTTTTAGAAAAAAGCGTAAGGAGATATGTCCTTTGAAAAGTGAAGACTTAGCACCCATATTCCATTGAAACAATTTCTGACTGGTTTGCTCGATTAAATTTCCGAATACACAATTGATTCTGTTCTTATCATAACGTTATTTCTGTGGTCTATAGATATTTCCATTCCTTTACTCAAGCACATGTTAGGATCGTCTTTTAACATGTTCATGTAAAGAATGTTTTATTGTTTTTCGCTTTTGGAACATATGAACCCGCCTCCGTCCACATGTATTGCTAAGTGAAGAATCTTCCCGAGATGTTTCGATGTGAAACATCGAAACATGATAAATATTTTAATATAAGGATAATGTCAAAAATCGAAGACGCAACACCTGCACGTGTGGACTATTTTTGGCAATATAACTCTGTGGGTGTCCTCAAAGACGCTTTCTTAACTAGAGACGGTAGGCTTAGCTTAAGGTAAGCTTACCTATGTTAAACTAAGCTAATATAACCTAACTTAATCAAAAAAACATCAAAATCACTGCTCTAGAAGTCAAATTTGGGTGTTTTTCCTAAAAAATCCTAGCAGTTGTTTAGATCGAAGTGGTTGAGCGCATCGACAAAAAAACACTTTTGCATATCATTGAAAAAGTAGTGAGAGATGGATTAATAATTATCCATAATGATGAATGGTGAGCCCTCATAAATCGGACCAATAATCAAAATACCTTCTCAGAACCATTAACCAATCTGAGAAAATCATCAATCCATATAAACTCTTTCATGCATAATATATTGGATCGCAATTTGGAGGAATTAAGGCGAAGATCAAACACGAATTAATTACAGATTATTCACAACCGTTAATGTGGATGCAAGGAACTAAAATAAACAGGTTAATTAATTTTTATAACGCAATTGACAATAAATTTCATTTTAAATAAATTAGTATACCCTTTATTTTGATTAAAATGGAGAACACATTTGTTTATTTCCTTTACATTAAATTTATATTGGAGGTTGTCTTTGTTGACATGGAAAAATTTGGTGTAGCTATTCTTGCCATGTTAAATTTGTGTTCCAGATTCCTGGAATAATTCTAATATCTAAAAGTACATAGTTTCTCATAACAATTATTAAAGTCGAATATTGTACTAAAATTATTATTTCCTAAGTATTATTAGAAAAAACGGTCACATAACCTAAATTCCTGCAATTATGAATGAAGGTTTCTCCTGCAGCTTTCCATCATTTTCAGGTGAAGATAATGATTTTCCAAGTTAGTTAAGGGAATCTAACCTAACATAACCATCCATAGCTTTAGCATACATCCTCTAGTTCATGTAACAAGAAATAAAAACCCTAATCAATTGAAACTTCCTTTTGTTTAAACCAATGAATAACTGTTAATGAAACATTAGTTAACAAAGGAGCAGGCTAGATTTGCATGTATTATAGGCCACGGTGTAACTTACTCTAAATAATGAACATACTGATGGGCTGATATATAAAATATAATCTAACCTGATCATAGAAATAGATGAGTCTTTTTAAACATTTTAGTTCAGAGCAGTTTATTTCGGGAAATGTCGTACGCCTGTCTCCACATGATCCCCTGAAGGGTGTTAACCCAAAACCTGTTCATAGGAAGTAATGGCACAGAGAAGTTCTAGGAAGAAAATCTTCCTATTGTCGCTTTGGTTTTTAAATGAGGGAAAATTTTTTAAATATTCTGAATAGACTTATTATTGGAAATAAGTGAATTTATTAAAATAAATTTCAGTGGAGGGTCTTTATTTATGCAATTTATTGTTACATATGTGTGAAAGAACACAAGTTGCAAGAATTAAAAGTTTCTAAGATAAAATATCTGCAGAGAACAATACAAGTTAAATTTATTCGATCGAAGAGAATTCGAAAAGGTTGAGAGAGAGAATTTGTATGGTGGCTCTGATAATTTAATATGTATAGAGAAAGCAAAATAAATACATATATATATATATATATATATATATATATATATATATATGCCAAAGAGTGATTCAATCCAAGCAGCATAAACTAAAAGGTAATTAGTGCAGCCTATGAGGAAGGTTTGAGTGTACAATGGGTATAAATGAAAATATTTTGAATGTTTTTCCCTAGAATTTATTTTTCCCTCGATTTTAAACCTTAAATACAACCGAGGATGTATACCGTGAAAACATAATAAGTAGAGATCTTTAGAGAAAGTAAAGATAGAAGATGTGAAAATGTGTGGAAGAGATCTCTACTCGCAGATCCGGCTGCAGGCACGATGCGAAACGGCCGGAGTCAAGGATGAGAGGACATACAATCTTTCAATGTCACGCGCAACATGCTTGCAATGCTACACCTAACATCCAGTTGCTGAGTCTAGATAAAACCAGTGAAAATAAATAAGATATTTGTTGCAAATTTCGCAAAGAGAAGACAAGATATTAAACTTTTCCCTATAACTTAACCCATTCAAAGGTAACAAGACACCTCTATTTTATTTTCAAAATCTGACCATGGAGGATTTGAATGCAGCCTCTTATTTTACCCATAAAATTGTGTCTTGAACACATTTTTTACTTCAGAAGTTACAAGAAAGGTTTCTCTGTTTTTTCAAAAATGTTTATGCAACCACCTTCTCTCTGGGTGCCTTGGGATAGTTAACTATGTCTAAAAACAAAATTAAATTACACTCTCCTTAAAAAAGATTAATATAGTGCTTTAATTCTCAATTTTAATACATATCAACTATATTTCATTTCATATATAATGAATAAAATTATAGTTTTAAAGCCTGAAATTTTTATGATGCAAATGTTACAGTGTATAAATTTAAAAAATTCCATATATAGATTAAAAATAAAAGATTTTAAAGGCATGAACGGAAATTTGTTCACTTGAAGAAATTTTTAAATTGCTTCTTATGTTACTTTTATTTTAAATGGATATTAAAAGATGTGTAGAAAGTCGCAACCCTATATTAAAATTACTTATCCGCATTTTGTACATACAATAATGATCCATAGCTGTAGTTAAGGTGAAAGAGTTGCCATCTTAACCTTGTTAAAATCCCCACTGATTAAGGAAATCTTTTAAAGGGAGCTAAAATTGACGCAAGAAGATTTATGGCTAGTCTTTTTCAACGTCAAGAACACTTGCCGGTTTAACCTAGGGCGTGTCATAAACACAATATTCGGATTTTATGGATCGGTATTTATATTGCGTTGAAGTCGCTCACGGCGAGAGGCGACCAGGATTTTTTCATCGGCAAAGTTCAGGACAAAAAATTATAATAAAGTTTACGAATAAATGAGTAAGAGATGTTTTATCTTATCCTACACTCTGTTGTTATTGGGGCTTTCTACTTTATACTCCTACTCTTATTAAGTAAATTTAGATGCAAATAACTATGCAGATGTTTACTAAAGTACAGGGCACATACTTTCAGTTGTCTGCTCTGCTTCCTCTCCTTGCATATTTTTACTTAGATAGACTGTAGAAGTAATAAATATATATGCATATATATGTAATAAAGATAAAGTCTGTCTGTGTGTGCGTTTGTATGTGTGTGTGTCCATTTATAAAAAGAAAGGTTAGACAATCTACATAAAAACTAAAAGGGTATTTTTATGTAAACTATTCCGTGGAAGATAATGGAATTTGTGCCGATTCTCTAAGTGCCCCCTTAATGGAGCCTCGTGCCCTTTTCCAAACTTGGCCCCTCTGTTTGAATACTGTTTCTAGACAACTATATGAGAGCAGAGCTGTTTGGTAATCAACTTTCAGCACAATTTGACAAAAAGATTTTGACACTGAGAAATGACAAAGTAGTTATTGATGCTGATAGTGGAAAAGAAATATCTCCTGTGTGCATATTTAATAATATTATTGATAATATAAATTCAAAGGTACCCTCAATTTTCAGAAAAACTACAAAAACTACAACTGGCTTTGTAAAGGAGTTATATTGGCTCCGAAGAACAACACTGTCTGCAGAATCAATAAACATCTACTGCTTTCCCTCTCAGGAAGTCCAAAAATTTACAAGTCAGTTGATAGAATTAGGATCATGCTAAAATAGTGTATTATTCCACAGAGATGCTAAACTCTCTAGAACCTCTTGACATACCTCCTCACCAACTTGACCCGAAGGTAGTAAATTAAAATAATGTTGTTGCGCAATTGGGGTCCAACAAATCTCTCTAATTTCACTCGTCTGGTGGTAAATAATTTTATGCCCCATGTCATAGAGGCAACCATTCCTACTGGAAGTGAAAAAGGAGAGGATGTCTTAATTCAGAGAATATCACTATTTCCATTTGGGTTAGAATCGCCATTGAAATTTAGAAGACTACATTTCAAAATCTGTGTAAGTTTTGCAATATATATTAAAAAAAATCTTAACGTGAGACTCTATTAGTGATATAGTTACAATTAAAGGAACCCTGTTTTTCTTATGGTAAACTCTATGTTGCTCTAGAGTTAGAACAACAGTAATCTGTTTGTATATACTCCACAAGGAAAGATTTAAAATATTGTGTACAAGGAAGTTCTGTAGCGTTCCTGAACCAGATAAGGTTAACTCATAGAATGAAATATTGTTTGAGTTAAATAAAAATATAAAAAGTTCAAATCCGTCTTAGTTTATTTACGATAGCGTATTTTACCCGCGCAACGACGGTTATCTCTACTATATATATATATATATATATATATATATATATATATATATATATATATATATATATATATATATATATATATATATATATCGGAAAACATTTGGCTCAGGAAAAATGTTGAAGGAAAAGCTATGCACAACTGAGCTTTTAAGAGTTTATTTCTGAGCTTTCAAATCCAGGCTAAGGTCTTTTCCAAACTAAGCCATTCCGAGGTTCGACGGTACCTTGGGTCTGAAAGCTCAGAAATACACTCTTGAAAGCTCAGTCGTACATAATTTTTCCTTAAACATGTTTCCTGAGCAAAGGGTTTTCCGATATATATATATATATATATATATATATATATATATATATATATATATATATATATATATATATATATATATATATATATATATATATATATATATATATATATATATATATATATATATATATATATATATATATATTGCAGAAGAGATATTGTTTAGTTTCATGAGAACTGTTTATTGTGTAAGTGTGGTATGAGTGGTGTTGATATGAATAAGGGAAAGTTTTGATTGTGATAAATGATTTTTAATATAGACGATGTTGATATGTGCCAGGTTGCCTGGCTAACGCTCTTGCTTTACATTGTGTTTTGGTTAAATTATTTTTAGTTACAACATAGGAGCCTTCCTTTGTTTTCGAGTTTTTGTTTTGTTTTCGTGAGGTTATTTTTCATTTGCTTGTATTAGGTTTCTTTTAGTTTAGCATTCGAGCCTTTGTTTTCATAATGTTTCCTTGCAAGCTTTTCGTTTTTGTTCGTTAATTTATGGTTTTCCTCACCGACAGGAAATAAAAGTTGATAAAAGGGCGAAAGGTGCCTCTGGCAAATAATAAATAATGAGTTAAATTGATCTTTTACGATATTTTTCTCCTCAAGAAATCTCATTAAGCTAAACAATACCTCTTCTGCTGTTCGATATAACCATTTATATATATATATATATATATTATCAGAGTGAAAATACTGATTCGCAGTTAAGAGGAGTTAACCCACACTAGGCGTGGTTTTTACCCAAAATGTGTCTAGAATCAGTTATATTTTGGAGGAGCTGCTATATGATGTAGGTAAATATAGTTGTGATCTCCTGGTAAACATTTGGTTCCCTCTGACTTACACTTAAATGACACAAATGAAAATTTGTAGCAAATCTCATAAAGGATGAACTCATTGCAGAAGGTTAGTACAAAACGAACAGGAGGCTTTCTTAACTTTTCCTTTTTTTCAAACTAACATAACCCAATAAAATTGCAGAACTCACGCAGTTCTAGACTTTATATTCATATCTTGCAAATCCAAACCACATATTAGTTTGAATTTGTGAGGCACGTTAAACTTGACATGTATTTAGGGCGTGTAATCTCCGTCGACTTCATCTTGCTACAACACCAATGTTACTACTAATCTTTTCGTAAACCAAACAAGAAAAACAAGTAAACCTTCCATTTCAGTCTGCAAAACAGATCAGGTTACAAAAAACCCCTTAATAATCTGCTGTATCCCTTAATTCCATATATATACTTGGTTTGAAGGTGAAAGTGAGTTGAAAGAAAAGCCATTGAGAGATACTTCACAAATCTAGGTGTTCTAAAGCTAATTAAATTTCACCTTTCCTTCAAGATCGGTAAAAATGGTATGCAATTTTGTAATTTTAACTGGGTGAGATTTAAAAGAAAATTTATGGGGGTATAAATGAATTATATGGGTAATATTATGATATATTTTATAGTGGAGATTTTCACGACTGTTTGGTTTTATGATCTTGTTTTCTCTTATACTTTTAGTTTTCTCTGTTTCTTCAGTCCTTTTTCTTGCCCATTCGATAGTGATCCTCAAGTAAATTCAGCAGTTAAGTTTACCTAGACTTATATTTATGTTAATCCAATTACAATTTCATTGATAAGTTCTCTTAAAATTCCACTTGGATTGGGTTAGTTAATAACAAGCGAGTGGAAAATATTGATAGTATCTGTATTAATACTTTTTTCCTGAGTTTTTTAAAAATTGTTTTTACTCTTATTTCGATCTTTATCTATTCAAACAATAGATCTCATTTTGAAAATAAATGCGAGTTAGAAATTAAATTTCGGAGTAAAATGTATATACTGTTCTCTTGAGGTATCATAGTTCAATAAAACAACACATAAATCAATTTATTAATAAAAATCTAATTGAGGTCAATAACAATAGTGATTTTTGTTTTGCTTTTCGCCGATTTTTAACTGCCTATTTCTGTGATGAAGTATTTTCGTTTGATCTCTTATCTTCATCACGTCGTCTTTTCATATTACTGTGAAGGTCTCTTAGACGTATAAGCTTCTTTTGGTAAGGGTCAGTAGTAATAGAGACATTCCAATCTCCGGCTTTGAGTTGGTTTTCTTGTCGTCCATCACTTTAGTTTATGAGCAGAATTGCAACGGTTGTTAGGAGTAGAAGTTAAAGGAAATTTCAGAAGCAAAATTTGATGGCCATGTTTTTGTTGACTGATATACTGATTAAAAAACACTCATTATAAAGCACTCCTGATTCTACAGTAAAAAATGAAAAGATGATTCTTAGGTTTGAGGGGACCGTTTCAGTCAGTTTTTACCAAAAAATCGAAATTTTAGTGTTCTCAGCTAATCACATTTCCTGAAGCAGCAATGTTTCCTCTATCTGTAGCTAAACTCTCATAAGTGGTTGCCAATTATTTATTAACTTATTTGCACAACAAAATTCATCGAAATTTGTGTGCGATTTTTATAAGAAAGAGGTAGTGTGTGTGCACTTTACATTGGGGGGGGAGGATCCAACATATATATTATGTACTGTAATCCATACACAGTCACACATACACACACATATATATATATATATATAAAGGTATATGGCCTCTGTACATAAAGTATCTTTGGCATTAGATGCTTCCTACCATCTGTTAAAAACAAAAAAACTCGCCGAAGTTTGGAACCCATTTTCTCGAAAAACAAAATAATTAACAAAAATCATAATAACTCCGTTATTTATTTGTCGATATTTACTAAATAAAGGTTAAAATATTACCTTACAAGATTCTGCATAGAGTAGTGGTGATTTATTTGCTAATCCACTTGCAAAAAATAAATTAATTGGGTGGGAGTAGCCAAATGTAGAGGAATATTTTAGTTTAACTACAGCGTTTATTTTACAAAGATCGGTTCATATATAGGGGACTTATTATGTTTAGGAAATGCCTAAAAACTTGAGGTTTTTCTTCCTTGTTGCTTTTGGGGTGGGGAAGTGTTATATATTTTTAAAAATTAAACTAGATAGTCCTTGATAAAGTTATAATAAACAGAAGATCCAACTTTTAAAAAGTTTGACACGCACACTAGTAAGCCTGAAACGGTCCCCTTAAAGTTTGGATCTTTTTCGGGAGTAGCCATCAGCGAATTAGGGGTTCGAGGCTATCGCGAAGTTAAGGTTACGCTAACATTAGACTATGTCATTCGAGGTTCGTATTGTGAATACAACCTGAAGGTTAGGTTAGGTTAAGTTTTTTAAAGTTAGGTTAGGTTAGATTTTGGAGCAAGGAACTGGCACAAACTTCTCGCAGAAGGTTTTCCAATCAGTTATGGTGTCTGTTGACATTTCATGCTATTTAACATAAATTCAGTAATTGTTAACCTCTCTAATCATACATGAATAAAATAAACGATTGTCTCAAAAGATAATTTTAATTATTCTCAAAATGTGTGTATATTAGGAATCCAACACTAAATTTCCATTTATGCTTATTACAGCACCTATGGCAACGCGAAGATGACAATGAAATTTGCATATTATGTCCATTATTACAGAGTTGCTATCCTAACCTGAACAAAGCTATCGTAACCTAACCTAACAAAACCTGACTTACAGGCTATACTTGACTACGAGCCTCGAACGTTATTGCCTATCCTTACCCTCGCGATAGCCTCGAACGCCCAATTGGTTGCCGGGCCTGTTCCTAAAAAGACTCAAGGTTGTTACTTGAGCGCAGATATACTTAGGGGGATAGGGTACGTCTCAACAAACCAAGAGAGTTAATTCAACTTGAAGCCTATCAATATAAGCATGCAGCATTAATTTATATTTTTGAGCAAATTTGTAGTTCTCTGGAGGAGAAGCTGCAAAAGCTCTGGTCAGAAATGTGATACTTTGGGGGTTTTGGTGTTCAAACTTTAAATCTAGGTTGTCTAACTTCTTTGTCTTATAGGTGGTAACATCGTTATCTTTTTGATAGTTGATGCTTGTGGTTAAATTCATAATTGTTTTTTTAAATTTGGAATACTAGGAATTAATTATTCACGTTTGCTTCATCTTCCTTAGTTTCTGCCTACCAATCATTGCTACATTTTAGGAGCTAGAACTTTTTGTTCCATTTAAGGAAGAATTTTTCTTTATTGTCATTGTGAAGAATATATTTCATCAAAAACATCAATATTCCAATTACATTACATCAAACTAAATTAATGGAAATCATATTAAGGGAAACTTCTTGTTTAATCACAACTAACATTTAATGTTCATATTTTGATCTTTCAAAAGTTGATTCAGTTCGGTATGTTTTAAGCCAGAGATGAGTAAAATATTTGAATTATACGAGTGACAAACATAGCATCACAACAATCAAAGAAAACTCACAAACATCCGTGAGTGAAAAACAAGATGTCCTAACTATCAACCAAATAACCGCTAGGTATAACAAAAGAGTCACAATGTCAAGAAAACACCCCAAATTACAAACAAAGCATCTCAACTAAAAGCCACACAACAACCAGGGATAAAAAATGCTTCGCAACTCAATAAAACAACTACAAGTTATAAACAAAGCGTCAAAACTGTGAACCAAACAACTGTGACTGTTAGACAAAGTTATGCTTAGAATAATTACTATAATCGTGATAACATCTTAGAGCCTCCTTGTTTGTCCAACGTAAAGATGACATTAATACGAAACAAGATGAGTGCAAAAAAGAAATATATATGTTTATGTAAAGAGCATTAATAAATTTAAGAGCAAATAGTATATGCCTCATATGAATAGACAGAAAAGTAGACGGAAACTGTGGTAAACTACAGAGATCGGGAAATAAGAGAAGAAAATAGTTCGGAAAAAAATTAAGACATATGTATCTAAACACCGATGGAAGAGTTAAAGGTCTCTAGGTAAAAGCCGATGGATCTGTAAAGAAAATTATCTTAGAATAATTAGATGCCTTATTGTACCTACCAGCGTTACGGGGTTGGAATTTAAAGAATTTAATCACTAATATCAAATTAATATATGTACAATTCTTAAGCCCGAAGGATACTCGATATAATTATACATTCAACACTTGCCAAACTGGTGATCAATTTTAAGCTCAAAAGAATATGAGAAGGGAACAAGAAAACCACAGTCTTTAAAGCGAGAGCGATATTAGTGAATTTAAGCGAACAGACAATATGGGGTGATTTTTCCCCTACGAAATATACATACATAGCTAACCAAATTCGATTGGTCAACTGTCCAAAGAAAAGAAAAAGAGAATTACAATGCACGGTTAATCAAGTCGTAAAATAAACCATTAATACAATAATAAGCTTTTTAATAAATGACTTGAGTTTATATTATAGTC